>WBMV01000961.1:54148-99952 GCA_013396655.1 Campylorhamphus procurvoides | reverse complement strand
GGCTCGGCCGCCGCTGCCCCCGCCGCGCTCCGCCGAGCCCCGCCGGGCTGCTGCCCGTCCCCCCCGGCCCGGCGGCTCCCTGACGCCCGCCGTTGTGATGCGTATTCCCGTAGACCCGAGCACCAGCAGGCGCTTCACTCCCCCGTCCACGGCCTTCCCCTGCGGTAAGATGGGCGAGAACAGCGGGGCGCTGGGGGCCCCCGCTCCGGGCGGCCGGGCCCGGCCCGAGGTGCGCTCCGTCGTGGATGTGCTGGCCGACCACGCCGGAGAGCTGGTGCGCACCGACAGCCCCAACTTCTTGTGCTCGGTGCTGCCGTCCCACTGGAGGTGCAACAAGACGCTGCCCGTCGCTTTCAAGGTAAGTCGGGCAGCCCCGACGGCTCCGGCCGAGCGACCCTCTCGCTCCTTTCCCTCCGCCCCTTTCGCTTCAAATCGCTCCTGACATCACCGCCCAGAGAGCCCGGCTTATTATTTTTAATCAAATAACCCGGTTTATTATTTTTAATCAAGTCTCCGCATTGCCCCGCGGTCACGGCATCTTAGATATTCCGTACAGTTAGGAGCTCTCGGGCAACTTTGAAGTTTAATGAGATGGAGGTTAATTACTTTCCGGGGAGAGGGAGAGCGAGGCAAGGAAGGGAGATCTAATCTGCAGAAAAGCGAAGAGCTGAAGCCCCAGCAGCGGGTCTCGCTCCCCTCGGCTCCGGGAGCGGGATGGGGCACCCCCCGGGACACCCCGGGCCGGGCAAACCGCAGGGAAACCGAAAACCAGCCGGGGAGAGGCGAGGGGAGCCCCGGGCAGGGCGGGGGGGGCGGAGGGCTCGGGGCGCTGTCCCGGGCAGGGCAGTCCCCGCTCCCGCCGCTCCCGCAGCTCCGGGGCTCGGTCGCGCCCCCCCCGCGCTCGGCACCGCTTCATTTTTTTCCCCGAATCAAACAAAATAAACCCACAAACCCCTCGGGCGGGGCCGAGAGTGGCCTGACCCCCCCCTTCGCCCCTTCCCCGCTGAACCCCTTTCTGCTTTGAACCCTTTTCAAGCTGCTTTTCCCTTCCCTCTCCGAGTTTTCAGCCTTCCTCGGGGGCTCAAATCGCTTTTGGTTTTGCTTTGGGTTTTTCTGTGGGGATTTATTGGGGAAACCGTAGGGCAGGTTGGCTTCGATTTAGGTTAATTTTAGCCTAAAATCCTCCGGCCCTGCCCTAGGTCGTAGCCCTCGGAGATGTTCCCGATGGGACCGTGGTTACGGTGATGGCGGGGAACGACGAGAATTACTCGGCGGAGCTGCGCAACGCCTCGGCCGTGATGAAAAACCAAGTAGCAAGATTTAACGACCTCAGATTTGTTGGGAGAAGCGGCAGGGGTAGGTACCGGCCGGGAAATGGTTGGCCTTTTTGTTTGGCTTTTTAGGGAAAAAAAAAAAAAGGAAGAAGAAGGAAAAAAAATGTTGCTTTTTGGTTATTTTATTTTATTCTTTTATTCGTTTATTTTATTATTTCATTTTGGTTTGTATTCTACTTTATTTTTCACGGTGGTTTCGATGCCGCGCGTTGCCGCAAAGGGGTTCCCGAGCGATGGGAGGGATGCGGGACGGATGCGGGAGCAGCTCCACTGGCGGCTCTGCTTCGCTCCTCCCGGGGGTTCTGCTCTGCCGAGGTGTCCGGTATGGGAGGGAAGGGGAAAAAAATGAAAATACATATCTAAATATTAATACATATGTATATAAAAATAAGGCAGCCCGAGCTCAGATCCTCTCCGCTGTGTCTCAGCAGCAGGATGCGGGAGGCAGCGAAATGTGCTCCGGGGCAAAACCCACCTGGCGGTTCGTTTTCAAATAGTGAAAATCAAGCGTTTAAAAATAACGCCGAGCTCGGCCTGCCGGGTTGGCAGCGGGTGGGGGCACAGCAGGCTCTGCTGCCCAGGGAGCTGCGGGCACAGCCGGGGTTGCTTTGGGCGAATTTCGCTCATTTTCTCCATGCTTGTTGCGTGGAAAAGCAAGACAGAAATTTACCTTTCCGGGTGTTTCAAAACAAATCCCGCTGTACCATCGCAGCAGAGGGAAATTAATGCTCTGAAAATATTCAGCCCAGAGCCCTGCCTGCCCTTCCTCCGTGCATCCCTCCCTGTACCTGAATTTTAAAGGGTATAAATAGAATTTCAGCATTTCATCACAAATAAATGTTGCAGATCGGAGCACTTAATTCTTCATTTAAACCAAAATAAGAACATTATATTTTAATGGCCATATGACAGCATTTTCTCAAGGGCTTCAAATGTATACACATAGTGTCAGATATATTTTGACTTCTTTGCATTAATTAAAAGCAGTGATGTTAGGAATTATTTGCATGTAATAGCTGTTTACTTGTTCCTCTTTATGAAACTTGAATAGTTTACATTCTTTCATACATTTCCTTTTTCCTGTTGGCTCCTTCTCCATGTTGCAGTTTCTTTAAAACTCTCCACTTAACTGGTTGCAGGTTGATGGATGGAAAATGTTTTTCTTTTATGAATTAAGCTTTCATTTCTGTAATCAATTATTCTCTTAGGCTCTTTTCTTTCTGGTGGGGCTTTTTTTTTCATCCTTGCACAAATTTCCAAACTGAATGCAACCCAATCTCAGCCTGACTCTTGAATTCATTATTAACTTGCTTCCTCTGCACTCCCAAGCTCTGAATTAACAGTAGTTTAGTCTCAGAAAGCCCTTGGGTGAATAATCTCCTTCCTCAGGCAGAGTCCTGACGAATGCTCATTACAGCAGTGAAAACACCTCCGCTGCCTCTAACGGGTGTAACTCAAGTGCTTATTATTTTAATTTCTTTTTTACATATTCTTGTGGGATGACACTTTGTAATATTCACAGAGAAACAGCCCCATCAGGGCTCCCTGGGGCTGGGAAGGTGCCACAGGGGGGTTTTCTCGCAGTATTGGAGAGTGGATTTAATTCCCGGGTCCAGCCGTGCTTTCCCGGCACGGGGCTCTTTCAGACCAGTTTAGTGTGAGAAGGCGCTTCTCGTGCATTTTAATTCCAGGTGTCACACTTGTTGTTTGCCTCGATTCTGAGCGCCCAGGGCTGGTTTCATTTATTCTGGCAGAAATCTGGATTCCCCACAAACTGTTTTGCTGGAGCGGAGCTGTGTGTGTACAAATGTTTGTGTAAATCCAGGGGAGGAGTGTGCCCCTGGAATCGTGTCTGAGCTGCAGGAGCCTGGAAGAGCAGCGGCAGGCAGGCTCTCCTGCTGAAAATAGGGCTTGAAATGGGTCAGAATTGGGTATTTTTAGTACAACATGTCTGGGATCACTCCCCGGCACTCCGAGCTGGGAAGAGCCGGTCGGGAGCCCCCAAAAGAATAAATTCCCATCCCCACAACAAAGTTGGGAGAAAGACAAGTTTTTGTGCTTTGCTCTAGAAAAAGTAAAGCAAACCTTTTGTGCTCAGACTGCAGTGTATGAAATGAAAGCCAAGGCGAGCTCGGAGCTGCAATCCCTGTGCATCCCCCAGCTCTCCCAGCTGGAATATCCCCCCAGCACCCCCAGACCTCCCCAGGAGCCATTAGGGGTCCAGCCCCGGAGACCAGAGCTGGGGCCCGGCTTCCTGAGAAGGCGGGAAATGAGTAAAAATGAAGCTAAGTAATAATTGTCATTTTCGATTCACGGGAGGATTCTGAGAGCTGGTAAGAGATGCAAAACGGGCTTGGGCTGGCCCGTGCTCCGTCCTCCCCCGAGAGGTGTTTGTGTCTGCAGCGAGGAACTGAAAAGCAGAGAGGTTGTTTCACATGGAGAATACACAATTTAAAATTATAATAATAATAAATAAAACAAGCCAGCTGCAGGAGTGAGCAGGGAAGGTGGGCACGGAGCTGCTGGGCTCAGCTCGGGGGTGTTTTGTGTCTCACCAGCTGGATCTGCCCCCGTGCTGCCTGCAAACCCTTCCTCTCCTCCCCAGAATTGCCTAAATAATTCCTCCTCATACCCCTCCTGCTGCACCTTGATTCTGCAAATATTCTGCCAACAAATCCTCGGTGCTGGTTGTTTTATTGTGGCTGTGCAGGCTCTGGAGGCTCCATGCTCTGCAGGCTGCGGCAGCTCGGCGCGTCCGTGCAGGTTGGCAGCACAACTGTGTCTGGGGGGATTCAAATTATATCTCTTTTTTTTTGTTTGTTTGGGGTTTTTTACCCTCCTAAATGCTCCTTTTGGTGCAGAAAATGAAGAGAAGGTTTGTGCATTATTTAGTGCTGGTTTGAAAGCTGAGGTGAGGCATGGGTTGATGCTTTAAAGGCAGCATTTCCCCGCTTCCTTCTCCCATTGAGGAGCTCTCCCACCTGGGATAATTGCAGGATTTTTTCCAGGGGAGATCATTTCTTTTTTTTCAGTTTATTCTCTTTTTCCTTCTAGCTGTGTAAATACTGTTTTGTTTTTTTAGGAGTACTCTCAGGTTCAGTTCTGTAGATAGGTGATAGTCAGGATCTGAAAACCCATGATCCCTTTTAGGCAAAAAAAGGACAGAAGGTGGCTCCTCCTGTATTTATTTGTGGAATAAATGCTGGAGAGGCAGAAACCCATCACATGGAGGTTTATACCTAATGTCCTGCTGGGGTTTAGGTTTCTGAAATACTTGATGCTTTTCCCACAGGGGTTGCTCTTGGGTGGTTGGTTAGAGTGGTTTGTGCAGCCTCCCTCCCTTACCCAAGGGATTCCCAAATTTGGGGAGGTTGTGGGACAGCAGAGACCCTTCCTGAGGAGAGCTCTGCTCTCCCACAGCCTCCCCCTCGGCTGGATATCGAGTGGTGACAGCACCATCGGGCAAGGAGGGGACAGAGGGGCTGGGATGAGGGTGCCAAGACTGAGGGAGGTGAAGGGGTTTGGGGTCAGGGTGGGTCCAGGGTGCAGGGGTGTTACCATCAGGTGTGATAACACCCTGATGGTAAAGGCATTTTTGGGCTGCAAACGGAAACTTATTCTGCTGGTGCAGGGGGGACACTTGTTTTCTTGCAAAATTTGGCTTCCAGGAGCTTTTCACTGCTTTTCTCCTTTTATTTTTCATAACAGGTGGCAAGCTCGGGGCCTCTAAAGGGTCTCTGAAACCCCCTGAGATGGTGTTCAAACTCATTCCCAGCAGCAGGTTCCTGCTGGGAGAGGACAGTCCCTGCAGCCAGCAGGGCTGCGTGTCTGGTGGCCAGAGCTGGCCAGATGCAGTTCTCGTTTTGTGGTTTCCTATTTTTGGCCCATTTTTGGGCCATAAGTGCCCATATGGCCGAGGCCCAGCTCAGGTCCCCTCCAGACATCCCTGTGAACGTGCATCCAAGGCCGTGGGTTCCTGTGCAGGCAGCAGCACCCACTGCCCACAGGCAGATGCCCCCTCAGCATCTGTTCCCACGGGAGCATCCCAGGGATACCACAACTCAAATCTGTCCTTCCTGGAGGGGATCCTGCATCCAGTGCTGCCTTTCAGGACTGGATTCCCACAGGAAAAGGGGAAGCATCTGAGCAGGAAAGCCCCAGGAAGCTGCTGTGGGTGGAGGGGTCGATGTGGGGACAGGGCAGGGGAGGTGGGGACAAGTGACTTTTCCATGCAGGAAGGTCTTGGCTCCTGCTCTGAAGCGGGTCCAGGCTGCTCCCTGCTGCAGCCAGCTGAACCCCAGCGGGGGCCGGCCGAGCTTTGTGCCTCGGCAATAGCGGCTCATAAAATTAAATGATGTGTGTGTTGGAGTTCGGGGCATGTGGATATTTGTGTCTGAGCTTGCTCCGGCAGGAGCCTTTCTCTCCCCAAAGAGCTGAGCCCACAGGAATATCCTCATTTTTCCTGTTGTTCTTTTCTCTCCCCTACCCTCCGCAGGAAAAAGCTTCACCCTGACCATCACCGTGTTCACCAACCCCACCCAAGTCGCCACCTATCACCGAGCCATTAAAGTGACCGTGGACGGGCCGCGGGAGCCCCGAAGTAAGTGATGTTTTATTTGGCAGCGCTGAGAAGCTCGGGGGATGCAGGGGGGATGCAGGGGCTGAGCTCTCCGTGGCCAAAGGATGCAGGACACGGAGCCAGCTGGGGCAGCACCACTGGCAGCACGTGGAGCCAAGGAGGGTGTTGGGGTGGCCGAGGGAGCCCAAAGTGCTGGGTTTTAAACTAAAACTGGTCACAGGTTCCCTCCGTGCTGAGCCTGTGTTTTCCTGTCTGTCGGAGAGCACCTTCCCCTTTGGTCCGTGCTGGTTTTGCTCTGGGGCTGTCAGAGGCTCTGGCTGAGCTGCTGGAGAAAACCAGAGACACGACGTGACCGCAGGAGTGTCTCTGCTTTGCTCCGGGAGGCTCTGGGGGTGCAGGCTGGAGCCCCGGGGCTCAGGGGGGCTCTCGGGGTGCAGGTTCAGCCCCGGGGCTCAGGGGGGCTCTGGGAGCTGCCCTCCCTGCACTGGATTCCAGTGCCAGGCTGCTTTGAGCTCACCTTGGCGTTTCCAGGGATGGAGCAGCGGGAGGATGGAGGAGTTTCCTCTTGCAATGAGCAGTATTTGCTCTGTGGGACCCCCTGTGTGGTGGGATCTCAACCCCTGGGCTTCATCTCCAGCCTCCAGCTCTGCTCTGCCTTCCTGCCTGCTCAGCACCAGCCCAGGCACCATAAAGCCCAGTTTGTTCCTTTGCGTGTGAAGCTGCCGTACCCACATTGAAGGAAACGGTTTGATCCTTCTAAATGTGCTTCAGAAAATATTTTCTGTTGGTGCTGTCGTTGGGCCCTCGGTGTGCCTTGATGTCAGGCCAGGGGGAGGCTGCTGCCTCAGCCAGGGGGTTTCATTTGCATCGGGATTTGTTGGATTTGCTTCCCCCTTTGTTTTTATTTTGGAGTGTGAGAGGCTTTACGGGAGCCTGTCAAGCTGCTGGCTGGATTTACAAAGCCAGATTTCACTTCTGGGTTTTTCTTTTAAGCTGGAAACACAAGGCAGGTCCCTGGTGTGGGGCTGCAGTGGCAAAGCACCCCTGGGTCGTGGTGGGTGCTTGGGCTCAGCCCAACATTGGGCAGGGGATTTCACAACTCCTCCAGGTCAGGAATAGAAACCAGGTCTCCTGACTCCTGGCTCAGCCCCTTATCGGCTGCATCAGATCGCCTTTCTAATAATAATAATAATCATCAGGAATATATAAATAATAATACAAGGTGAGATAGTTACTACTCTGAGCGTTTGGTTTGACTTCACCACCAGGCAGTGCTCACCAAACCCTGTGAATCACTCCTGCTCCTCCTGGATTTCCACATCCCTCCCCATCGCTCCCCAGCTTTAATTTAAATTTTCTGATACGGAGGTGGCGGCTCCACAGCCAGGCAGGGATTGCTGGGGGCTGAGCTGAGCTGGGCTCACTCACCCTGTGCTCCTTGGGTTGGGACTGTGCCTTTTTTTGGCAGAATTAGGCAAAAGCAGCGGATGGAATGGCTTTTTTTTTTTTTGAGATTTGTGGACCTCAAAATATGCTGGAAGTGTCGTCTCCTTAAAGAGACCTGCATGGTGTTTATTTACTGCTTATGCCCTTGTCTTGTGTGGACCCCCAAGGGTGATCTCTCCCCCTTTCCTGCACCCCCTCCCAGCCTATAAATTGCTGATTGAAGATGTTTAGACCCGAACTGTGGGTTTTTTGAAATTTGCTTCAGATGATCATAGATTTGTTGGCAGTAAAGGTCATAATTTGACTCCCAGTTTGATCCTGGGGCTTAAATTCACAGCTGATGAAAATCCAGTGTCTTGAACTGGAATAAAAATAATAATTTTTTTTCCACACTTTGGTTTTCATTTTCTAATGAACATAAAAATTTTTTTACAATATTTTTGAAATGCCCTTTGCTCTTCCCTCCCTGCAGTCCTGTGCACCAACCCCTGGCATGGAAATACCAGCTGTAAAGTGATCCGGGCTCGCTCCTGGAGAGCCGAGGTGGTTTCCTGGCTCACCTGCCACTGGGTGGCTCTCTGGCACAGCACCCCTGTGTGCCAGCACCCACCTGGCCCTCCAGGTGCCATCTGGGGCTGGGACAGCCCTGGCAATGCCCACCTTTGGCCAAACACCATGGCTTGTCCTGCTCTCCCTTGTTTGTCCTTGTAAGGAGAGAGCTGCCATGAGAAATTGCAATTTTTGTGCATAAATATGTTATATATACCCTTTTTAACATATATCTGTGGGTAAAAATATTGGGTTTTTTCCCCTTTCTTGGCTGCAAACAAGGGGGCCACAGAGTGTGTTGGCTCCTGGCGTGTGGGATCAGCACTGGATGTGGGGCTGGTGGGGCAGGCAAAAAGCACCCTTAGTGTGGGAAGAATTGGCCATTTGTCTTGGTATCCTGGGAAAGCCCTGGGCATCGTCCTCTCAGATGCAGCAAAATTCCTCCAGCAAAAGTTCTTGGGGGGGTTTTGGCCAGAAACACAGCTGAGCTCCACGCCCCACCTCGGAGCATCCCATTCATCTCCCAGCCTTGTCCCATCACTCCATCTCAGCCCTTGAGCAAGTCTTTCAACTCAAGCTGTGCCCAGAAAAACTTCTGAGGAGCTGGAGATGGGGTTGAGATGGGTGAGAGATCTCAGGGAAGTGGGTGACAGGCAGAGCCCCACGCAGGGCCAGGGCTGGGGCTGGGATGGAGGGACCAGGATCGCTGGACTGTGGAGCTGGAGATGCTCCTTTGTGGGATCCACAGCCAGGGTGGGGCTGGTCAGAGTGGTGGCTTTGGCTGAGTGTCCCCTCCAAGCCACCCCACAGTCTCCTTCTGAGTGCCCTGCTCACTTTGGGGTCTTTTTCCCTTGTGCTCAGACTCTCTCTGGGTTAGAACTGGAGGGGGAAAAAGGACATTCTGTCAAGTTGGCACCTTGGCTCTAAACAAATCGCACAGGGGGTGCCAAGTGTTGACATACTTTATACAAACAGGAAGTAATAAAATATTTGAACTTCCTGTGGAATTTCCTTTTTTCCCCCCCTGCAATTCTGTATTTAGCCAGAGCCCAGCTCTGGAGAGAGCAGCCCTGGTGCAAAGCCCTCTCCATCCCCAGCTGCTTGAGAATAATCCACAACAGGCAGAACACGGGGAAATGAATAGCTGGGAGCTCTACAGGGATGTTTAGTCTGTTCCTGGGCAAATGGGAGCATCTCCAGGGCCTCCCCCTGCACACCCACCTGCTGGCTGCCTTCCCTTCCCCTTCCCTTTTCCTTTTCCTTCCTTTCTTTCCCACCACTCTCACCTTCTCTGCTGTCCCTTTCCCTCTCCTCCTTCCAGCGAGCCCCTTTCTCCCTTCCCATCTCATGGGAACTCTTCTGCAAATATTTTTTTCCCCTTTAAATGCTTTTCCCCCCTCTTTGACACTTTTTTTTCCTGCTGCAATTCAGCCTTCCTTAACCCTTCTCCCCTCTTTCCAAATCTTTGTCCTTAACCCCTTCTCTCTGGTTTCTACCCCATCCCTGCTGTCCTGGAGAGGAAAGGGAGATGAAGAGGATCTGATTCCCGCAGGGTCCCTGTGTCCCTGTGCCTGCCCAGCCACAGCAGCACGGTGGTTCTCGGTGGTTTTCGGTGCTTGGGCCATTTCCAGCAGCTCTGGCTCTGCCCAGCTGGGAGCCCGGCAGGAGAAGGGACAGTGTCAGCACTTCAGGGGATGGCACAGACCTGGCTGGGGCTCCTCTCTCCATCTCCAGGCTGTGCTGATAAAAGCAGCGCCCTGAACCGCCCCGTCCAGCTGGGCACACCTGGGCACAGCTGCCCACACCCCCTATCTCACCTCCTGCATCTCTGTTCTCATCCCACACCCAGCTCCCCACAGCGTGGTGTGGCTGCAAACCACCCTGAAAAAGCCTTTCTCACTGGATTTATTTATTTAGGGTGCATCTGAATCCATCTCTCTGGGGCTCAGAGGAGTCTGTGCCTGAGGCTTTTCATAGAATC
This sequence comes from Campylorhamphus procurvoides, assembly GCA_013396655.1. Lineage (NCBI taxonomy): Eukaryota > Metazoa > Chordata > Aves > Passeriformes > Dendrocolaptidae > Campylorhamphus > Campylorhamphus procurvoides. Next base: position 90,063 of record WBMV01000961.1, on the reverse strand, counting down.
ACAGAATGGATTCAAAATATGAAACAGAAACATTCCTGTTACCTTTTAGAAAAGTGGCTGATCCACAGATTCACCTGTCCTGCTCTGGCAGGGCTGGGAACCCCCTGGCAAAGCTGCTCCCCAGCCCGGTGGGAATTGTGGCCCCCCCATTTCAGGAGGTTTTGAACCTGTGGTCTGGGGGAATTCATGTAAATCCACACTGTGCTTTCTCCTCAAAGCGAGAAAAAGATTGTCTCATAGTTTTGTTGATTGGAAGCAATTCTGAGAGGAGACAGAGAGCTGGAAGAGCTGTGGAGGAGGCTTGGGGTGATGGACTGTGGCTCTCTGGGATTGCAGCTCCATAAATCTGGAGAGGGGAAGTAAAATATGAAGCCCTTCCCTTCCTGGGACAGAGGGAAATTGGGATCTACCAAGTGGCCAAAATAGCTGAGAATGAGGAGGAAGGAGCAGGACAGTCTGTTGGGGTTGTGGGGTGGGAGCCAAAGAGGAGCAAGGACAAAATGATTCCCTGTTCTGTGTTCCTACAGGCAATTTTGGGACCTCGAGGCAGAGGCACCCCATGTTTTCTGCACCTTTTAGCCTTGGAGATTTGATATGGGTTTGGCAAGTTCTTGGAGAAGACAGGATAAATTATTGGAGGGTCTTGTGTGTCTCTGAAGCTCAAACAGAGGCTCAGGACAGGCTGCATCGTGCCAGTATTGTAGGATTTCAGATCTTTATCTTGGCAAAAAGGCTTCTCGTGGGGCTGTGTAAAACTTGAGCCTGAGAGGTTTCTGTAATTAAAAGCAGACTCAGTGCTGAAGTGCTCCCGTGGGGTGATAGTTTTGGGTATTATTCTGGTCTTTTGTTTTATTCCCCTACTTGTCCTTAGCTAGAAATAAATACACAGACAGTTCCCAGATTGTCAGGGAATTAGGAAAAAAAAAACCCCAAAACCACACATAAAGGGAAACGGTGAAGAAAAAGATAAAAATAAGAAAAAAAATAGAAGATACAGTGAAATCAATTAAAGGTCATTTGAATAAATAAATGACCTCACCACTTCCTGGTCAGTTATTTGTCAGTGCAAAATTGCTTTAATCTCTTTTAAAAGCAAATGCTGGCCAGGGGGAGGTGACACGGTGGCATCAGTGCCATCACTGACCGTCCCACCAGGCAACTTGAGTGGGGCAGAGTGGGCTGCCTGATCTCATCCCTGTCTGCCAAATCTCTTCAGCCCCTGGGAACACCCCCTAAACTGGGGGCTCTGCAGGGACTGGCCAGGCAGGAGGCAGAGGAGGAGGTGGGAGCAGCATCCCTTGGAGTGGGGGATCCCAGGGCACTGGGGCAGCAGTCGGGGGGCTCGGGGCTCCCAGTTCAGGCAGGAGCCCTCGGACATCGGGGCTCACTGCACTGGAGGGTTCCTCTGTTTGTGTTCCCATCACTGATGTGTTTGATCCCAGCGGGGAAATTGGCACCCTTTGGTACCTGCTGGGGCCGTGCAGGGCACCTGTTCCTGCCCAGGCAGCTCGGGATGCTGTTGGGACACGCAGGGAAGGCAATTCTGTTCAACTCCCTCCTCCTCTCATCCCTCATGGGCACTGCCATCCAGGTAACCCTTCCAGGGCCAATTCTGCCAAGGCAGTCGGGGCTCAGCTCCTGGAGGGTGGATCAAAACCCCTCAGGGAGAAAAGCAGCCCAGCACTGGCTTTGGCAGGGGGAACCCACTTGGCCCTCAGCAGGTGATGGGGATGTCCCGAGGGACACCGAGGTGCCAGGGCCATGGGGAGCATTCCTTGGGGAGAGCAGAGCAGGGATAAAGGTGGCCCGACTGTGCTCCAAGCAATGGGTTTGCATTCCCAGGGCTTTGATGCCACAGCTCGAGGCTAATCCTGCCTCAAAAGAAATAATAGAGCAACTAAAATTATATGGGCTCCAGTAAATTCACTCCTCTGATTATTTTATTTGCCACATAGAGTAAATTCCACCTCTCCTTTATAATCACCTGCTGCATAATAACTTCAAAATCATTTCACTTAAAAATGACTGGTATTTTCTAAGTGAAGCAATACTGGGAGTTAGACCAGGGAAATTATTTTTGCTTGCATTCTACAAGGGAATCATTGTTGGGATTGGTTGCAACACCTCCTGCTTTTGAAAGCTTCAGGAAAACCCCAGGGCACGACTCTCAGCTGGGGTGGAAGACCCATACCTGTCCTGGCTTTGGAAATAAATCAGGATCAGACAAGTGGGCACTGATAGTGTATTTGTAGGAGATTAAATCAAGCAAAAGGACTGTCTGGTGTAGGGGGGATATTTGGAGAATTAAGTTTCATTGAAGGTTTCTTCCAGGAGGATGTTGGTGTTCTGCTCCAGGTCGTGCCAAGGACTGTTCAAATAAACAGCAAGAGAAATTCCCTGTGGGCCCAAAGGGAGTGGGTGAGGAGGGGAGGCAGGGGCAGGACAGGGGGGTACCAAAAGGAGCATTTCTGAGTGTTGCTCCCTCACAGAGGAGCAGTTTTGCCCCGTGCCTCAGTTTCCCTGTCTGTAGAGCAGCTCTGAGCCCTGGGGGGCAGCAGGTGCTGCAGGAGGGTCTTGGTGCAGGTTCATCCTGCACTAGCAGGGGCTGCTTCTTGCAGGGGTATTAATGCAATGTGGCCCTGCTTCCCTCGGGCAGGATTTGGGAGCTCAGGAGGGCAGAGCGAAGGGTCACAGGTTGGAAAAGTGAGAGGAAAAACACCAGTCAGCGATAAAAGGCCAGTTTCATTTCAGGGAAGACAACAGCTAAAGGACCAGAACTATCAAACAAAACCACAAGATCACATCAGATGTCAGGACAGGACACATCTCGTTCCTCCCTCCTGAAAGGGTTTATCGGTGCAACCAATCACTTTAATGATGTGGCAGAGGGAGGAAGAGCATTTGACTCAGAGTGAGATGAAATTTAGTTCCTAAGACCCTTCTCTTCCGCTGCCAGAGCCCGGTCACCTGTTCTGCACTCAGCCAGAGATCACTCACATCCTGCAGCAGAAGGTGCTTCGATGGGATTTCGCATTATTCTCTCTTACTCTTTCCAGTGACTCTGCACCCTGCAGTGGGAGAGGGGGAGGAGGATGAGGAGGGACCCAGGAAGCAGAGACATCCCCAGTCCCTCTGAGGGAGGTTCCCAATCCCAAAACCAGATGTGGGAGCAGCCCTCTTGCCTGTGGTTAGTCCCTGCCCAGCTCTGTCCCTTTGGCTTCGGGGGAGCAGCACTGCAGGGAGGAGGAGGGTGCTGTGCAGGTAGTTGTTGCTCTGGAGTTCCTCCTCACATGTAATTATCCACCATACCAGCCAGTCTCTGGAGATGGAGCTTGCAGCTCAGCCCTGGGACTGGGGGATATTGGTATCCAAACATCAGGGCTCGGCTCCAGCTCTGTCCTAGGGCAGAGGGGAAAGCAGCACTCAGCATCCTCAGAGCTTGGGAAGGTTTGAGTCTGTGCAGGTTGTGCTGTGTCCAAGGGCACAGGGCTGGCTGGCACAGCTCTGCTTCTTCCAGTGGCTGCTGCAGGGCCAGGTTCATCTCATCTGCATCCCTCCTTGCACAGACCTGAGCCCAGCATGGTCCTCCCCATCCTGGGCACAGGATCCTTAACCAGTGTCACCCAAAGGAATTTGATGTGCTTGCCCTAATGGAACAGGTTATGAACTGGGAAAAACCAGCTCTACTGGTAGCACACAGTCCAAGTTGTTAGATAGCAGCATTAACTCACTCCAACTGGCATCTCTCCACTGATCTATGGAGCGACAGCTTCTGCAAATCTGATCCCAGACGTGGCTGAGGCAATACCAGCTGGATGTCCTTGGGATCTGTCTGCTGCCTCCCCAGCACCCAGCCTGGGAATCTTTGAATCAGGGCTTTTGCCTCATTCCATGAAAACCAGATCACAGCCCATAAATGAACTTGGCCTTCCTGGAAATGGGAGCAGTTGCAGAGAAGCCATCAGGGCTGGTGGTTTTTGCACCTTGTTACGAAAGCTGCCGAGTTTCCCACAGATGGGCACCCACCTGCTGCTTTGTGACACGAGCTGAAATTCTCACATCTGTAAATCACAACTTTTAAAACTCACCTACTCACTCTTCAGTCTCAGAGGAGGATTTTCAGAGGTCTTTAAGGATGATAAAAATGCAGGAAAACACCGGTGGGGCTTTTCAGCAAGGCACAAGATTTATCAGACGCTGCCCCACTTGCCAGGGCTCCCATCTCAGGGTGAGCAGGGGGAGAGGCAGAGGCAAAGCTGAGGGACTAACCCATGAGTGAGAGGAGATCAGGGGCTCACAAAGCCCCTAATCAATACCAGCCTGCCTAGAATGAACATCCCTCCTGCTGCTGGAGCTGCAGACACTAAAAACCCTACTGTAAATGCAACATATCTCAGTGCTTCCTGCCAGCTGGCCCAGAGCCAGCCTATTTCCTTGAAAAAGAGGGATATTTATTTTCATCCTTTTAGAGGCAGCCAATTCATCTCAGACCACCACCAGCTAAAACAGCTTTATGAATTAGGAGCCTTTTTTTCCTTCCCTAATTCTCTCCCCCACCCCCTTAAATATTATTTTCCTTGTGTTGTTGCAGTCGGGGTAACTCCTGTGCTGGGCTGAGGCTCCCTGGGACACCCTCCCCTCTCTCTCCACGCTGCACACACACAGTAGCTGCAGTGTCTCCCCAAAGCCAGAGGAAACCAAAGCAAAGCCTGGCCGTGACTGATTCTCCTTCCAAATGGCGTAAGCAAGCCAACTTCAAACATGTGAATAATGAGTTATCTGTGCTTGACTTTGGTCGTCACCAGAAGAGACGGTTCCTTCCCACATTCCCCTCCTGCTCCCTCCTGTGACCTCCTGGGCTTCAGCTTTTGGGAGTGGGCTGGAGTGGTGCTGGTGCTGCCTCTCGTGCACATCTCTGGGGTGTTCTCTGCAGATATCGTGTTTGAGTCCCTCCACTGCCAGCACTGTGGGCAGCCTGATTCCCACCTCCACGCTGCCCTCCCCTCCCTCCTGCACTGGCCGTGGGGCTCCTCCGAATTCTTCTTGGCTGGGAATTCCCTGTGGTGAGCCCGGAGCTGGAGGTGGGATTCCAGGATTCCAGCTGGATTCCAGGGCAGAGCGGAGGGAAGTTCATGCCTTGTGCTAAAGGTGTGCAAAGATGAAACCAGCCCAACATCTGCTGTAGGGGACAGGCCGGCTGTTCCCATAACACAGGCAGTTCACATGTGGCTGCTTTCTGAAGCACATGCTGGGACTTGATAGTCTAGTCGAGACTCAGACTGGGAAAGAATTCAACCCTCTGTAGAGGATTGGTGTGTCTCTCTGAAGTACCTATTTTGAGGGCTATAAGAGGGATTTGAAAGGTGTTTCGCACATTGAGATGGAGCTCTATCCACTGCTGATTGCTTTCTTGTGATCCGTTCTCATGGACATGCAGAGACTGAGCCCCAGGGTTGTGTGCAGGGACTGCTCCTGGGGAGCTGCTCCTTGGCACAGCCCTGGGGTTTGGCTGGGAATGTTTGGGCAGAGTCTGGGCTGGAGGAAGGTGGGATCTTGCTGGTGGGATGCTTGGAGCCTTGCTTTGAAGGTGGGTGAGTGGGGACCTCTGTGGCTGCTGATGGCTCGAGCTGATGTCCCAGCCCATGTTACCATCTCCTGGTTCTTGTTTCCTCCTTACTGGAGCTGAGGAAATGATCTGCAAATGTTTGTGTGCATGAACATCTCTCAGAGCTGAAAAGCTCTGCGTTTCCTTTGCTGCATCTTGCTGCCAGAATCTCACAGCAAGACTCCTGGGGAGGGCCAAGCCACTTCCCACCATCTGCTCTCCTGTCCTTTGGTAGCAAAGGGCCATGGGAGGGGATGGGGACAAACATGACACTCAAGTCTGAACCCACCAGTGGGACAGAGGAGGCTGTGCAGCTCCTTGTCTCTCATGACTGAACAGCTAAACACAGATAAATCAGGGGACCAGGACTCTTAGGCACCCTGGAGAGTGTTTTTTCAAATCAAATCTGTCTCAGATTTTGGCACCACTCACCTCCTGAAGCCCCTTTCTGCCTTTGATCAACTTTACCTTCTGCATCTCAGTGATCTGGGGAAATCAGCTGCTTTTGGTGGACACTGTGGAACTGGCCCTTCCACTGCCTGGAAACCCCAGCCAGGTCCCAGCTTGGGAAGCCACATCAGGCTGCACACTCCTACAAGGAGGAGTGGGGTCTGTTTTGGCCTTTGAAATGTTTTAATGCAGAAAGCATGTCTTTAAATGCCAGCTCTGGGCGCCTGAGCTGCAGTGTGGCACACACTGTTTAGCTGTCTGCAGTCCAAGGAAACACCCAAAACTTCCAGTATGCTTCTTATTACCGGCCTAAAGTGTCAAATTCACGTTGGCTCTTCCAGCTGGGAAGTGTTCAATGGGATCGTTTGTTTGATGTGCTGATACAGATCTTGTTATTGCACCAGGATCATAGGTGATCTGTCAATGTTTACATCATGTCATGTTCAATATTGGAGTTAACTGATTCAGAAACCCGATCTGGCGTTAAAACCCTTGTGCTGCTGACAAGAAGTGCCCAAGGTCAGTAGCTGCCATCATTTGATCACTCTAAGCTCCGTTGTTTCCACAAACATTGACCTGCAAGCCCCTGCCAGCCCAGCTGGAAAGGCAGGGCAGAATCTCCAGCCCCAGCAGCAGGTTTTGTGCCCCAAAACTCACAGGGAGGGGTGGTTAAGACTTCTCAGATGCATTTCTTGGGATGAGGTCTCGAGCTTTTGAAGTTGAGTGCAAATCCACCCACTGGCTTCGGGAGCCTTTGAGTCAGGGCTTGGGTTAAGCCAGAAACCACCTTCTCCTCTCCAAGGCAGCAGCTATTGTTCACTTGGGGCACTGGTTTCCTCTCCGTGACAGCTGTGGGCACACGGGGAAGGGCTTTTAATGAACTCAACCGCTGCCGAAATTAAAAAGCTCAGGTTGTTCTGATGAAAGAAACCCATTAACAGCGATTCTCTCTTGCGTGACAAAGTCTGACGTCCCCAGCCCTAAAGTGACAAGTGGCAGGAAGTCCTGGGGAGGCAGCCTGAGCTGCAGAGGGTGCCAGTCCAGGCTGGTGCTTTTTAACTCATTCTCTGCCTTGTCTTATATGGTTTGGTGCTGCCAGGTCTGTGGGTGCAGGTGGAACACAGACCAGAGACGGGCTGGGAGAGCTGGGAAGGGTCCTGATCCCACCACAGCATCCTTTGGTTTTTCACTCCTAAACGACCCCCTGGGTTTGCCTCAATTTACATTTGCATCCAGTTTTCCACTTTCCTTTTGTAAGGGTAGTTTTAAGAATTGGGGATTTTCGGTGGCAATTGCTGTGTCTCCCCACCAACCAGCCCTTCTCGAGGGTGCAAGGACAGCACTGCTGTGGACTTGGGGCTGTGCCCGTGGCCAGGCAGTGTGGGGACCAGAGCAGCTACAGGACACAGCCACAGGAAGCCCTGGGTTAAGTTGTACAGCTGAATAATTCTTAAAAACATTATCAGCAGAGTGACCACTTGATATATTTTTCAGGATTTTCTCTGTCACGTGCCAGATGACGCCACAGGATAGGGTTTGTGCTGAGACAGAGGCAGGGAATTTAATTTTCTTTAAATTTCTGGGGAACTTGGTCTTTAAAGTCCTTTTAGCTTCTCTGCTATGGTCTGCCCGAGCGGTTAAAGGTGAAACATAACCTGATTCTGCTTCTTCTGTGCTCAAATGTGTACTGAAGTAACAAAATGAGGAGCCAAACAAGACACCTCAGTGCACATGTGTTTCCCCTGGGGAAAGCATGAATGCCATGTGACAGATGCTGCTGATGGCTCTGCAGGGCTGGGGCAGTGCAGAGGGGCCTCAGGTCTGGGGACACACAGAGATTAGAAGGGATCCTTTAGGGTGTTGCTTTGAGGTTTCCTTCGTTTATTTCACACAGCAGGGAAAATACGTTTTCAAAATACCACTGGGTTTTGTCCTCACTCAGTTTTGCTCTCTGGCATCAGCCTGTTTTCCACTGGTTTGGGCTTTTACACATCTGGAAAGCCTGGGGATTACAGAGTTGGAGAGGGTGGTGGGGCTCACCTGGATGGGGAGCTCCCAGGGGAGGGTCAAGGTCCTTCAGAACTGTAGGTGGGTGTTGGAACATCCATGGAGTGATGCCGTGGCAGGGGCTCAGCTGGGATGTGAGATCCCTCTGCAGATCAGAAGATATAAGACATTATTAAGGAGGGGAAGTCTGGGGACTTTCTGTGACTTTGCTATAAACAGACAGCAGGCTCACACTGCCCAGATGTGAGGGGGGAGGGAGGGAGGTGTGAGCAAGAGGTGGCTGCATTTATCACCTCTTAAATGCGTCAGGTCCTAAAAGCCCCCAAGAACTGAGCCTGACTCAGTGGATATTGGGCCACAGGATGTGATAGGGCCCAGCTCCCTGAAGGGCTGCAGGAGGGTTCCTTGCCAGCTCCTCTCCCACCTCCCTGGTGTGCCTGCACCCCTCCAGTGCCCCCAGTTCTGCACTTGGGTGACACTGGGAGAAGGTGGTGCCCCCTTGGGAAGGTCCTTCATGGCAGGTGCAAAGGGCTGGGGTGCTGCAGGTCCATCTGGCTGTGGCAGGTGAAGAACAAGGAGAATCCAAGGGCTGAACCCGGCCCTGGTGTAGAACTGAGGCAGCTTCTCTGGAGCCCCTCCAGCTTTGTGCGGGTGGAACTGAGACTGGAATGGGGCCCAGAGAGAGCGAAGCCGTTTGGCGATGATTAATACAGTAAAATGTGAAAGTTATGTATCAAGTGTATTTCATGCACCTCTTGCCTCGGGGCAATTAGCATAAATGTAATAATTATTGCCCTGTGCCAGCAGCTGCTACCTGAGGAGCTGGGAGTGCTTTACCAACACTCATTAGTTGCTGCCCTGCCTGGGGGATGGGGGTGATTGGACTCCCCGTTTCATGGGCAGGAAGAAAGGAGCAGAAAGAAGCAAAGGGAGATGGCCAAGGTGTGATCCCAAGGCTGCTCCCACCCCTCCTCCTGTGCCTTCTTCAGCCCCACGTGGCTCTGACCCTCTTGGATGGGCAGAGTTGGGAGGGGGCTGGAGGGAGATGAGAGTTTATTCTGCGTGCTCTGAGCAAACACTGCAGAAAATACTTCAAATTCAGTGTTTTGTTTGCTGGTTCCCCATTCACCCCTTTGCCAGGAGATGGGTTTTCTTCTGCCTTGCAGGTGCCTCCCCTCTGTGTGCAGAGAGAGGAGGGCTGATGAAGGCTGCTCGTTCTGACAGGGCATCCTGATCAGGTTGTTTGCTCAAAGGCTGCCTCGCTGGATGCTCTGGGGCCTCCCAGGGGGATCAGTCTGTGTCCCTTCTTCAGTGGGCCTCGTTTTTCTGAGCCACGAGGGTTCCCCTGTGTGTGCTGTGCCAGTTGCTGCGAGGCTGCCACCCCTTCCCCGGTGTGAGCATCAGCAAACCTCGCAGACAGGCTGTGCTGACTCTGTGTGCAGCCAGGCTGCTGCAGCCAAAGGGAACTGATCAGATAGCAGGCTCTTTTATCGTGTTCCAGGGCACAGACAAAAGCTGGAAGACCAAGCCAAACCCTTCACCGACCGCTACGGGGAGCTGGAACGGCTGCGCCAGTCCATGAGAGTCACCCCAACCACCCCAAACCCTCGTGGATCCCTCAGCACCCCGAGCCACTTCGGCTCCCAGGCTCAGACTCCAATACAAGGTAAGTGCCTGGGTGCCCCAGCCTGGGGCTGCACCCCAAACCCTCACAGCCCCAGCAAGCTGGGCAGGCAGTGGGGCCGCCTTTCTGCTTGCATTTTGGGGCTGGAGTCCAGCTGTGCCCTGGCTAAGGAGCCCTGCTCGGGGGACAAGCCAGGGAGGGGGGTGCTTGGATTTCTTGGCCTTGGAAGACCTTCTTGCACCCTTGAAATCATTCTTTGTACCCTGGAAATCATTCTTTGCACCCTTGAAATCATTCTTTTCACCCTGGAAATCATTCTTTGTACCCTTGAAATCATTCTTTGCACCCTGGAAATCATTCTTTGCACCCTTGAAATCATTCTTTGCACCATTAGATTCAGGCTCTTAGGAAAAACTGAGCAGTTTCAGGAGGAATGTGAGAGAGATCAGAGCAACACCCTTTGAACCCAGCAGCCTCTTTGACATGAAGGCACCCACGTTATGGTTATGCATCAACTAGAAAGGGTGTTTCATACTTTACATGCTAATCCAAATGGTTTCTTATCTTGTTGCATTGTGTTTATGCCAAGTCTGGTGATCCATCGCCCAGCCCCAGTATAATTCCCCACACGTCTGCACACCTGCACGGGCACACGTGTGCACACACACAGACACACACCCAAACCCCAAGACAGGTCAGTCTGTTCATCCCTGTACACCTGAATTTCAGCCCCAAATTAAGCCCTGCATTTGGAATTATTGAGCTGCCTTGCTGCTCCCACCTTTCTGCACATCCCAGCACAGTCAGGTGCCACCAGAATGAGCTAAGCCAAGCCACACTCCTGTCTGCATATGAGACATGCTCCTTTTCCGTGCATTTTTAGTCTTGGTAGTGCTTTCCTTTGGAAATCAGCAGGGATATTTACAGGGATTTCAGGAATAGGACTCAAGCCGTTTGCATACTGAGATTTGAAGAGAGGGGACCCTCCTTGGAAGGTTTCATGTAGAAAGTTCCAAAAGCCTTTGTGTTGCATTTCCAGAAGTGACGTGGATGTTTGGAAACCTCAGTGTGGTGGGCAAGGAGGGTTCTTGGGTGCACAAACATGTTTGCAAACGCTACCTGAACTGTAATAGCTGCCCCGCTCCTCCCAGCCCAAAATTACAGTGAAAATTTAATTTATTTCTCATTGAAATGCAAATCTCCATGCTTGGAATTTTCATTGGTATTAGCACAGTTTATGAGAAGAGCAGGGGCATTTTGTGTAGCATTATCATTTGGTTTTTGTTTGAAAAAGAGAGAAAGAGAGAGAGAGTTTTCTAGGCTAGTCCCGTTGGCTGCATCATAAAGGAAGAGATTCTTGGGGGAAGAAAAAAGGTTTGTATTTTAATTTAGCACAGCCCCATGTAGTGCCAGAAACCCAAAGAGTGTCGTTTGGAGCAAAGGGTCAGGTGATGACACAAATTCAAGGAGAAAAAAAAATTAAATTGGCCACAAACAACAGCTCGTGCCAAATTCCCAAATGTCAAGTGACAGCGGGAGTGGAGACACACAAAATTAGCCATCTCAAACCATTCCTGCAGAGGCAATCCAATCCAGGAATGCTGCAGAAGGCGCCTGGTGCACACTCTGCTCTTGGCTCCCTCGTGCCCGAGCTGAGGAACTCTCTTAAATGACTGTGGGTTCTTCCCAGCAGAGCTGGGAGCAGGATCAGCTCAGTCATTTTCATCTCAGCCCTGTCCTTTGGACACAATGCTGGCTATAACCAATCATCATTTAAAAAAAAAAAAAAGGAAGAAAGAAAACAAACCTCTTTCTCTCTCTCACACACACAGCTTATTCACAAAGATCATAATTTTTACCCCAGCAAGTGGAGCTGGCCCATGCCAAGAATAACACAGGAGTTAACAGGCCTGTAATTCTCACGACTTGGCACGTTCTTGGGTAACACACGAGGAGCTGATTAGTGAAAGGCATAATGAGATAGGGGTTAGGAGGGACAAACAGGGCAGGCTGGAGTTCATTGGGTCCCCACTGCCCTTTATGTGGGTGCTTCCCAACCACAATGTTTTCAGCATCCCTGGGCAGGGATTACAGGGGGCCAGAGAGGCAGGTTCCCCTGCACGGTGCCCAGCAGCCTCGGCTCCTGTGCTGGCCTCCCAGTGCTGCTGAGCCAGCACTTTGCACAAATGTCTCCTAATCTGCTGCTGGCAGAACCAGGCTGGGGGCTGAGGTGCTCAGAAACAGCCTTGGCCACTGAGGGGAGATTCTGACACCCCAAATCCCTGAACACAGCATATGGAGCTTGGGTTCGGAGGCAGAAAGGCACGTAAGAGACAGTGTGTGTTGTTGGGAGGGATTGGGGGTCTTTGGAGATGTGTTTGCTCTGGCCTGCTCCAACCCTTCCCCTCATGAGTGAAGGTTGTGGCCAGCAGAGATCATGGCAAGGACGGTGATAGAAGCAGGAGCAGAGTCTGGCCCTCAGCCATTCACTGAGGCTTTCAGGAGAGCAGCCCCTGGAGCTTATAAATAGTCCCCATGAAAAATGATCATCCTGAGGTTAAATGGTCTCAAATCAAAAACCTCCCGGTAAGACAAAACTGATTGTTCCTGAAGGACGTGTCAGGAGACATGGGAGGAGATGTGGCCGAGCAGATCCCATCCTGCTCTCGTGCTGCTGCCCTGTGCCCAGTGTTGGGGCATCTCAGTGGCTCCAGCCTTGCCCTGCCCCACTCAGACGAGCAGGGAATCCCTCCCTTCCCATGCCCATCCCAAACAGGACTGACATTTGCAGCCCTGCACACACCAGATGCCATTCCCACTGCAGTGCTTTGCACGGTAAATGGGGTGATTCTGGGTTCACCCCGGTGCAGCTGCAATGCCAATCCAGCCCAGCAGCCGGGCAGGTGGGACAGGCAGACCCTCATCACCATCCAGCACTGCTTCTCTGCCTTCAGCCCAGCAGAACCCTTTGCCTCTGGTGAGGATTTGGCCCCACGATTCTCCAGCGAGGTCTGGAAAATGGGAGGTTTTGAAATCCCAGCCCTGCTCTCTCCTCCCCAGGCTGTCATTAGGATGGCTTGAAGTGGTTCCTTATTATGGGGCATGTGAAGCCAGAGCTTTGCGTGCCTGCTTTAGTCTGAGTTCTGCCTTCTCACTCAAAATAATCAAGTAGCTCTCAAAAGCAAAGCAAGATGTTACAGGAACTCGCTTCTGTGTGTGCCTGCAGCTGCTCCTCGGGGCCCCCCTGCCCTGGGGAGGTGGGATGGGGACACACACACATCCTCCAGGGAGGAGCCCCCCGTTCTCCACACTCTGTTTCAGCAGCGGTTCTTGCTGAACCATCCCATTCCCATTGCAGCAGGGCAGGACCCCCCATGCCTGTGCTCTCTGTGCTGGGGGAAACATCTTCAACCCCTCAAAAGCAGTTGTGTGCATTGTCCAGCAACATGGAGGGGCCTTGTGTTCACGAGGACAATTGCAAAGTGATTTGAAATGTGATTACCCGGTACCAGAGCGAGCTGTTTGGATTAATGCACTTCATGGCCCCTTGCACACATTTTGCCCCAGTGAAATCAAATTCCCTTGACTTCACAGAGAGAACAGTAAATGCTAGATCCTTTTGCAAGTTTCCTCCTGCCTCTTCCAGCCTTGGTGCCTGCTGAGTGTGTTCAGGAGACATTTTGTTTGCTGGTGAAGAGCTTCAGATCTCCTCATCTGGCAAAGGCTCACCTTTAACCAGCCTCATTCCCAATCCATCACTTACGACCAGCACAACGTTTTTAACACAGGCCACTCATCAGCAGAATTCACCATGTGCATTTCATGTAAAAGATCTCGCTCTCTTTTTCTTTTTAAATATACATTTTTAAAGTATTACATTACTTTTAAGAAGCCTCTTGGCATAGGAGAGAGCGCCCTATTGTTTCCGAAATGCAACGTGGCTGCTCTGAGGTTAAGTCCTGAATTATGGGCCCAGCAAATACACTGAATTGCTGCTTCCTAATCACTGTCCAGATTGACTTATGGTTTCTTTAAAATATCCGTTTCTTAATGGATAAAAACATTCTACCACGGGCAGAGGCTAAATTGTTTCCAAAGGAAGCTAGGCAAGCATTAGTGGGAAGCAAACATATTGTGGGATTCAGCTTCAGCCTCAAAGGAAGGAACGTGCTCGAGATGGGTTTCCTGCCTGCCTTCAGGCTCTGGGTCTATCTTTAAACTGCTTTTCTGCTCCTCTCCTTTACGCCTGTGATGTCCCTGAGCTGATTTTGGTGTAACTGTCAGAGCTGAACCACAGACCGGGGCTGGACAGGAACATCCCCCGAGAGGCAGTCGAGGCTCTGTGACCGCCGTGTTTGCTGTGTCTGTTCTCACCTCCTCCTGCAGCCCCAGCTCGGGGGGTTCCAACGCTGCAGGTCCTGCAGAACAGCAGAGGAGCCTGCAGGGAGCCCCCTGAGCCTGCCCCAGGTCCAGGCACGCCGTGCTGCCTTTGGCAGGGGGTTTCCAGTGTGCTGGGACCCCCAGAGTGGGGAGGGCAGCCCCCAGCCGGGGTCCCGCTGCAGGAGGGCAGTGCCCAGGGTCAGGACCCAGCAGAGGCAGGGCTGGAGCCCCCTCCCCAGCACCCCCAGCCTCCCCAGCCCTGGGTTTCCCATGGCAGGCTTGGCCTGGCCCAGACCTGCTCGGCAGGCAAGGTGGTCTAGCTGCAGGCTGGGTTGTAAATCCAGCAGCTTCCTTTTATGTAGTCAGGGCTTGTTAATTCTTTTTTAATATCCTTTGAATACAGGTAAAGAGCAGAGTGCAGGCAGGCCAGAGGGAGTGCCTGCAATCACTGCAGTGTTTCCAGTCCAGCCCACCCAGCCACTCCAGTTAGCACCGTTAGGTTATTCCTTAGTGCTGTGGGAACTGAGCCTGGTGTGGGACAGGGGGATGTGGGCAGAGGGCTCTGGGATGGTGAGAGCAGAGAGAGGCTGTGGCAGCAGAGGAAGCAGGGAGAGCTGGGCTTGTTTAGTCTAGCTAAGGGCAGGCAGGGAGCAGAACCCATTGCTCTGTGTAAATAGATCGAGGGGGGAAACATCGGGGAGGGAGAGGAGCTAATGTAAGCGATGGAGGACAGTGCTGGCACGGGAGAGGCAGCTGAACTGGCCCTGGATAGAGCCAGACTCAAAGTTGGAAGCAGAGCCCTCCCCAGCAGGGCAGGATGGGTGCAGCCAATAGCTGGGAGCATCCCCATGGACCTGGAAGGGTTTGCAGAGGAGCCTGAGGTGTGGTGCATGATTCACTGGGCTGGGAATATCTGGGAATTTCCCTGCCCTGCCTGCAGAGACCAGGAGGTTGCTGCCCAGCATATTTGGGATTGGACTGAAAGTGCTGGGAGAGGACACAGGAGCAGAGCTCTGCTCTCCTCACTGGAGAGGGTTTGGGGGCTGCATGTGTGTCTGCGAGGCAGCACAGGGAGAACTGAGCAGCAAACGTGCTTGGCAGTGTCGAGGTGGTGCCTGGTGATGCTGTGATAAGGACGTGTGTGGTGGTGTGTTTTGGTTTGGGGTTTGGTTTTTCTTCTTTCAGACTCTGCAGAGGAAGTCCCTGCACCCAGTTGGTGAGCTGGCTCTATCAGATACCGAGCAGGGCTCCCTGGGCGTGGAACAACGGATGCTGTTCACACCCTCAGTTTTTTTCAACACCTCCCCTCCTCCCCCAAAATACATTTTGCTCTATTTTACGTGGGGTGAGAGGAAGGGGCCATTTTCTTTTTTAGTTGGCTCTGAGTTGGAAGCAAGTGAACCTGTTCCCATACGTGACAGAGGCGTGAGAGTGTGCCCACATGTGTGGGTGGGGAGGAGAGAGGAGCCTTCTCCAGAGATGAGCTGGGGCTTCACACATCACATGCATCTCGGGCACCCTCCCGCACAGATTGTCTCCTCCTTTGGCCACCTGCCTCTCCAGGCTCCCAGACAGAGCCCCTGTGACCAGGGAAGGGCAGCAGAGAGGAAGAGAGGGCAGAAAAATGCTGAAAGATAACTTAGAGGTCCAAATATCACAGAAATTAATAGAGAAAAACCAGCCAAAGGTGTGTACAGAGCTAGAATGTGTCCTGCTCTGTCTAACACGTGCATGCCTATTATATACAGAAGCAGAAAGTATCATTGGTGTTTACACTGTTGTCCATCACCGTGGCATGAGACAGGAAAGGAGGAGTTTTTCCCCGGGCTAGATTTTTCATTACAATTTTGCAAGGTGTGTAGAATTCAAATGGTGATTTATGGCCATGCTGAGGATATTTTCTGTTCACTTGGAGAGTGCCACACTGTCAGGTTCCCTTGGAATTTCCTTTATTCTCTGTGTGTATCACACACTGTGTGTGTTTGTGTTGTGCAATATACACACACGGGTCAGTTTATTGCTGACTGGGTACATCGGCCACTGCATTCACACCACATCTCTGAGCCGGGGACCAGAGTGATCTCTGGGGCTGCTCAGGTTCCACACGTCCTGCCCAGCCCCAGATGAGCTGATAATCTCCTGTCCATCGGCCAGCACTGTGCTCTGACACAGCTGGCTCAGCTGGTTGGGGAGGTGTCACTCAGAGCCCTTCCCATGGGTAGCACTGACGAGGTCCTGGCATTGCTTTTGCTGCCCTTTGGGTTAGGGTTAGGGTTACAGATGTTCTCCTGGGTTAGGAGGCAGTGGAAGCACCCACTGTTGTGCTGGGAAGGATGCACGTCCATCCCTAAAACCTTTTGCAGGGCCTCATCTCCTCCAAGGCTTCCAGGCAGCTCTGACCCCACCAGTCCTGCCCCAGCAAGGCTGCAGGGACCAGTTCCACTCCATCCAGGGCAGCTCCCAAACCCAGTATGGCCCTAAGGGAGGCAGCTGAACACACCCAGAGAAACCTCTGTGGTCTGCAGGTTCCTGAACCAGCCCCTCCACCTCCCCAACCATGACCAGCCCTCAGCACCAGGAACCAGCTCAGGTCTGGCCCCATCACCACGCGGGCTCAGGGGCATCTCTTCCATTTATCTCCTCACCATTCACCCAAGAAAAGACCCCTGTGATCTCCAAGGTGCAGAGAAAGCTGCTGTGTCACTGGAGCGCTGTTGTTTTATCTGGAAAGGGGCTGAGCAGCTTTCAAAGCCTGTTTCTGTCCAGCTCCACGTGCGGGAGGATTTGGGGGTCCTCAGAAGGTGCAAATTGCAGCTGCACAATTAAATCACAGGGTGTGTCCCGGCCTCCAGGGTCCCCTGGGCAGCTCAGCCCTAAGGAGGAGACAGTGGCATTACTAATCAGGGCTTTGACCTTTACATGGCTTTTATTTAATACACATTCCACACTTCCCCAAACTCCCATCCAAAACATTGACATTTCCGCTGATAGATTGGGTCAGATTTTGGAGTAGTTGGGGGACTCAATTCACTCTTACAATGGTTAAATTCTTACAGCTAAATGGGCTTATTCAGTTAGTGCAGCAGCTGGTGTGATTTTGAGAAGAAAATAAACATTTCCTTCAAATATTTTGATTGGCAACTGGACAACTGAAATACTCAAGCTCAGATTGCCAGGGTCCAAAAAAGCAAGTGGGGGCTGGATGGTGAGTAAGTGAGGGAAACCAGAGCAAACCCTCGTAGGCAGCACTGTGGGGCAGATGTGTGGGAGATGCACCAGGGAAGGGGACAGTGAGTTAGGGGGTTTAAAGCCCATTTTTGGCTGTGATTCCTAAGGGAATGTGGGGTCTGAGGGTGCAACTTCACCCCCTCCTTCCTCCCCAGCATTTGGTCAGCACGTTGCTTGCTCCAGGCTGCTGTTGGGTTCTGGCTGGGGGTGCTGGAGGGCTGATGCTGCTGAGTTAGGGGGTTATGGAGGGTTTAATGGCAGGGGTTTATTTGGACCTTGCTGGGGCTGTTTCAGTGGGGATCTCTTTGGATGCAGGGCAGGAGGGATGAGGGATGAGGGGAACGGGGCTGGGTGGCTGCAACCTGTGTGGGGATGGAGGGGAACCCTGGGGTGAGGATGGAGGTGGAGGGGCAGCCCTGAGATGAAGGAGCTGGCATTCTGCAGCCACACAGCCCGGCCGAGCCCCGCAGATAACACAGAGACCAAATACACAAGTGGGGTTCTGTCTCTGAGGTGGTTTTGGGGGAGTTATTTTTAGCCTCAGACTGGTCGGAGCTTTCTCGTGGGCCAGACATGGAGCCCGAGGCTGTGGAGATGAAGGGAGCTGGTCTGGGCCACAGGATGGATGGCCAGGGCTCTGCAGGGTGGGATGTGCTCTGAGGGCTTTGTGCTTCCTGAGGGATCCACGCCCCAAACCTGTGCCCTCTGCCCAGCACCAGACCCTGGCACAGCTCACTCACTGCCCACTCATGTTCTTTGGGCAGTCCCCGGGTATCCCCAGGCCCCACAGCATCCCTGTGCCTTCTCCTCACACACAGCCTCTAATTAGCACTCACTCCCATCTAAATTCCTAGCAAGGACCCATTGCCAAAAGGTGCAAGGTGAGGCCAATGAAACGTGACCTCTAAAAAATAAAGGGCACTTTGAGTGTGTTACAGAGGACCAGGGAAACGTGCCCTGAGCACTTAGGTTTGATTTCAATTTGCATTTTATAGAATATTATTTATGGGCCTGTGAAAGGTAATGAAGGGCACAGTGTGGGCACTGCAGACCCATCTGGGAAGGCAGCAAGCACCAGTCGGGGTTTTCTGGGGGCTTGGGGGGCTTGGAGGCTGTTTCTCACAGTGTATGGCAAACCAGCAGTGCTGGGGCTGCTGCATGTAAGGGGAGGCATTCAGGAAATAGCACTTTTTCTTTGTCCCATGGCCACATCTCACTCTGTGATGCTGCTGGATTGCTAAAGCTACAGGCTCTGGTTGAGCTGCTTCTGGCAGAGCTGCTCTCCAAACCTCAGCTTCCAATGCCTGATGGTATTTTGGTGCTGCTGCTGCAGCAGGGTGGCTTTGGGATGGGGCAGAGGGTCCTGCTGAGATGTGAAATCAGATTGGCTTGGTCACTTGTGAGCAGTTTTCACAGCAAGGTACTTTTCCAGGCAGCCACTTCCACACGCAGCTTTTCCAGCCCTGGATGTGCAGAGCAGGGTGGCTCACACCAGCTTTGGGCTGCTCCTCTCTTATCTCGCCCCAAAGCCACAGCCACGTTCCCAAACCAGGTGCTCTGTGGAGCCTGTGTGGGAAGGCAGGCCCTGCCAAAGGGCTGCAGGGGAGGGAGGAACCTGCTCCCCTTCTCCTTCCACAGCCTGTGGCTGAAGGACTCGCCTGGGATTAGAAAGAGGGTTCAGATCAGATCCCCCCCACCTGCTCCTCCAGAGCGTGCCCTTGTCACCAGGTAGCTGCAAGGGATTAAGTCAAGGGCTTTTTTCCTGGGGAAATGCTCCAGGGCCTGAAACACCAGCCCTGAGAAGGTAAAAATGCTTCATTGTAATAAGTATTATAGAACACACAGCCTGTGTATGCAGAGCAGATACCAAATCCTATGAATGTTTGCATGTATATGCATATCTAAACACAAGAATGTTTAGAATACACACCTCACATTCTCCTACTCTGAGTGATTCAAAATCCAGCTGATGTGACCAGAGAAATTCACAAGGGCCAGACTGCACTACCAAAGCAGAACAGCCCTGCTCTTAGCGAGGGAAGAGTAGGGGTTTTGGGAATAATGTGTTTAGATCCTCCAAGAAAAGGGGGCAGCAACCCACTGGGCTGCTCCAATTCTCCCTTCCCCCAGCAGAAGAAAGCCTGAATTTCTCACTCTCTTTATCCTCTTGGAAGGAGAAAAATACACAGAGAACTCAAGCATAGGGATATTGTGGCTCCTCGCTTGGGAGTTTTCAGCTGTGTGTTTATCAGCCCCATGCCCTGATGGTATCAGCACGCACAGGCCACCCACAAGAAGGCTCAGCAGGCTGCTCTGGGCTCCAGCTCTGCCTCCCTGTCTCTGTGTGTGTATTTACACCATGGAGGAGCCCGGGCCCGGCCGGCTGGGGCTGCCTCCATTTATTTACTACACAGCTGATGTCATGGCTAAACAGTTTTTTTCTGTGTTTATGGGGTGTGTTTTTTTAATCTGCCGGAGATGAATAGACCCCTAGAGAAGTCAGCTTAGTTGTGTCCCTTCTTGGATAGGAGACAACAAATTTTAGGGCAGGAAATGGGAACAATTTAAACAAACGGGTGTAGGATTTTTTTTTATTATTTTTTTTTCTGTTAAGTTCCCAGCCCTCATCCCTGGCAGATCCAAGAGATGCTTTTCCTTCTGACTTTAATTCCTGGGGAAGGGGATGGCTCGGGCTGTGGGACAGATCCCCCAAACCTCCAGGACGGTGCTGTAACCACCCCCTTTCCTCCTGCACCCCGACAGGCACGTCAGAGCTGAGCCCCTTCTCGGACCCCCGGCAGTTCGAGCGCTCCTTCCCCACGCTGCCCACGCTCACCGAGAGCCGCTTCTCGGACCCCCGGATGCATTACCCCGGTGCCATGTCCGCTGCCTTCCCCTACCCCGCCAGCCCCTCGGCCACGGGCATCGGGGGCATCAGCATGGCCAGCATGCCCAGCACGCGCTTCCACCACACGTACCTGCCGCCCCCCTACCCCGGCTCCACGCAGAACCAGAGCGGGCCCTTCCAGGCCAACCCCTCTCCCTACCACCTGTACTACGGCACCTCCTCGGGCTCCTACCAGTTCTCCATGGTGGCGGGGGGCGAGCGCTCGCCCACCAGGATGCTCTCGTCCTGCACCAGCGCCTCGGCGGGGAACAGCCTCATGAACCCCAGCCTGGGCGCTCAGAGCGACGGCGTCGATGCCGACGGGAGCCACAGCAACTCCCCGACAGCCATGACCACCACTGGGAGGATGGACGAGTCGGTCTGGAGACCCTACTAGGACAGCCCGACTGTGCAACCATGGCTTTGACTCGATCAGCCACCCTTACACTGCTCCTTTTGGGAGCGACCAAAGTGATGCCCAGGGAAAAGGTAAACCACAGTCTCCCAAAGCTAAAGCAAACCAGGATCCTCTGCATGAAACATGGGCAAACATCGAGCAAAGATGGACCAGGACCCACGTTACATTTCAAGAAGAACATCCACAAGGCTTGATGTGGTTCCTTTTGTACGTTTTAAACGTGTGGACTGTACATAAAAAGGACGTGTGGAATCAGATGTTGGTTTCTTGCAGAACACTTCTCAGTCATCTCACTCACACCTCTTCCCCACACAGTGAGGAAAAGCTCACCCTTCCTCTGCAAAATGGTTCAGAGAAAAGATCAGGGAGTTGCCCAAACCATCTCTCTGCCAGTGCAGGAGGACTGAACTGAAAAAAAAAAAGAAAAAAAAGGAGGAAAAAAAAGAAAAAAATCCCCTTGTCTCTTGTCCTTGCTCCCCCCCTGGTGCAGGGTTCCTGCCCACCAAAGAGCTCCAGAGCAGTTGGGTTTACAGCACAGCCACGGGGATGGGGCACAGCAGGGCTGTGCTGGCATCAGCCATGGGAACAGGAGCTGTGATGGGATTATTCTTATTATTATTAATATTATTATTTGCTGTTGGTGACAGCAGTTGTGTTGTTCATTTTGTGTCGTTGTTGTCATCTTTAGAACAGTAACGTGGCTGATCCCGTCCTCACCGCCCCGTTTCTCTATGTTTACATACAAGATGTACTTTTCATGTGATGTGTTTGGGTTGGATTTGTTTGGTTTTGTTTGCTCTTTTGTGCTTTCCTCACCACTCAGTTCTTTGCTCCTCTTGGTGAATCTCAGTGCTGGTGGCTGGAATGGAGGTGGCATTCGGGACAGTCCAAGGTGCATGAGATGCCATTCCAAGCACTTGAGCTGCAAAAGGGACTTGGGAGCCTTTGGCATGACCTTGCCACCACTCTCTGGGTCTTCTTTCATCCTCTCTGAGTGGCAGCACACGCAGCTGGTGGCAAAACATCAGCATTCTGGTATGATTCCTTCCCACGTTTTCACCTGGAGTGGTTTAACATGACTTTTTACTTGTCAGTTCATACTGAAAGCTCTAAATGAGGTTTGGAGAAAGGAGCAATTTTTGCTCTTGGTGGTGGGAACATTGTGAAGTGATGTTATCTAGTCTTTTCCATCCTCTCACCCTTCTTCCCTTCCCCTTAAGTGACCCAGAGCATGGGTATCTTGCTGTAGATGAATAAGCTGAAGAAGGGGCACCAAAGGTACCATCACCCCATCAATAACTGGTTGCATCTTGTGGCCTTTGGAGGAACCAGATCTCCTGGGCACCCTCGTAGCTGATACCAAAGTTCTGCAACCAAACAGGGCCAGGAGGGGAGTCAGAGGCTGCCTGAGGGACCGTGTGGGCTCCTCCAAGGCTGGGTCAGTGGTTTGGCTCTGATGCAGTGCAGGGTTTGTCACCTCCTGTGAGCCAGCTGGGCTTTCTGCTGGCCTGGGAATGAGGGCTGGGGTCATGGTGTCCCATCCTGGCAGGGCTGAGGGGCAGGGACAGGTCCCTGGGGAGGTGTATCTGGGGTACCCCCTGCAGCAAAGGGACACGGACAGTCCCAGCCTCCAGTGCCACCAGTGACTGAGCCTTCAGGTTTTATCATTTTCATAAGGAAATTGGAGCCCTAGAGCTGCCCTGGCTCAGTCACACCATCACCCCACAGTGCCTGACCCCAAATGTCCCCGGGCAGCTCCTCAGCCCTCGGGCAGGGCACAGAGCGTTGTAATTGCACTACCATGTCGAGACTGGAGCGAGAACTCCTGGCTTGGTTGGAAAGCTGTGATGACCACTCACGAGTTCAGGAAGCAACAAGAAGGACAACTCCTTTAAATAATAATAATGATAATAATAATAAGCAGCCTTACCCCAGCCAAACTGCAACCTTCACCTGCCTTAGTGCCAGCTCTAGAACTGGCCCACGGCAGGCTGTGTTTGATGCATTTACACTTGTCATCCACTCATTGAAAGCACAAAGGAAACAAGGCATTCGTAGTACTAGATTAATTTAAGACTGTTCATAACGAATTTTAAAAGAGAAAATAATAAGAATGACAACGATGTTGTTTTTATGACATATTGTCATGTGAAGGTGTAAATAGATGCACCTCTATTGTATGCAAATGGTCACCTGACAGGCCAATGGTTTTTGCTTTGCACTATAATTTGCTTTTTTAAAAAATGCACAATCGCTTGTACAGTAAAGCCCCTTTGTCTGGCTCACAGAATATTTAACTATAAAATCTAATTTTTGGTCTTATTTGTTATAATAATATAAATCTTAATTGCGTTGAAGGATATGATTCTTAGTAATGCTTCTAATACTTGTATGTGCAGGGTAAAATAACACCAGACTAAGGAGATGAGAACAAAGGTCTTTGTAGAAAGAGAAGGCTGAAGTTGTTGGTTTTATTAATGGTGTCTTATGATGGACATTAAAAGAAATGCTAGTGATACCAAAAAATGTGGTTATTTGTGTAATATACCAGCCCTACTTGAAGGTAATGCCCTATATTTAATATGTAGCCCAACTTTTGAACGTGTAGCAGTTGTCACTGGGGAGTGGGGAGGGACAGGGGGAGAAGGGTCTGCTCTTGGGGTCATTGGAAGAAGCTGTGGCTGGAGGAGGGGTGGGATGGGGGCTGTGGGGTCAAAGCCCCAGCTCAGGGCTCAGCTCTGCTCTCCTGGGATCTCTGTCCATGTTCCTATCCAATGTACGTGGTTCCAGAGCCAGCCCTCCTGTAATCCTGAATGACTTGCCATGTGGAATAATAAATGTAAAGTTTCGAGTCTCCTGGTGCCTCCCTCTTGCTCACTTCTCGTGGGGAGCAGCTCTGTGCCCCGGGGCAGGGGAAGGTCCCTCACACTGTCCTTTCTCCAGGGTCTAAGTTTGGCATCTTTTTAAGCAGCACAGTACCCAGATCGGGGGTTTGGGAGGGATTCCTGGCTGCTCTTGACCACAGTTTAGCCCCAGGCGGCATCACAAGGGTGTCCAGAGAGGAAGGCAGGCAGGGATGTGGTGGTGGGAGGGGCTCAAGCTCTGAGAAAACCCCTTGATGCTTCTCCAAGGTGTGTCTGGACCACTAAAGCTGCATGGGGGTAGAGCTGGCAAGGTGCTCCCTGCACCCCAGCCAAGATCCCCCTCCCTGCCCTCCTCCTGTCATTGCTGTGCCACTTCCCAAGCCACCAAAGCTCCAGCACGAACCTTGAGCAGGACCCAAACTCCCAAACCCAAACCCTTCAGCACTCACCACTCGCCTCCAGAACCCAAATGACTGAAAGGGAAGAGTGAAAAACCCCAGCCTACAACAGCACCCAATGCCAAGGCACTGCAGGCTGGGGCTCTGAGGAGCTGAGTCACTCAGCACCAGCGTTATTCACGATGCCACCCCTTGAGCAGTGCCAGGGCAGTGCCAGGGCAATGCCAGAGCTATGCCCAGGAGCAGCAAGGACATGCTGGAGCCAGGGCTCTGCCTCCTCTGCAGCATCTCCTGAGTGTGGCCCTCAGCAGTGTTTGCACGGAAAGAGACCAAAAAAGGGGGGGATTAGGAAAAGCCCAAAGCAAACCACAATAAGTGCTCAGCCCTGGCCCCACAGCCCTGGCCAGAGGAAATGTGTGCCAGGGCAAACCCGAGCCAGACTGCCTCCTCTGCTCAGCTACGGGCGAGGAAACACCCCAGGGGCAGCTGCTATTGAAGGAACCTTCTCCTCCAAACTGAGCCTCACTTTTCTCACAGCCTCAGTTAAAGAAGGAAGAGAAAAAGAGGGTGAATAACAAGGCTTTGTTGTACTGACACACACGGGGTCACCCGTGGCATCCGTGGGGTGCCAGCCCCCTGCTGAGTGGGTTTGGTGCTGGTCCTGATGGGGTGGTGATGCCAGAGGGGGGAGGATGTGGCTGGAGCAGGAGGGGCTGGACCAGAGCAGTGTGGGGGGACACAGCAGCAGCTGAAATGCGGCTGGGAGGCCCAGGGAGCTGGTGGTGTTATATATATATATTTATATATATATATATATATATATATATATATATATATATTTACCCAACACCTGAGGGCCAGATGGGTGTTATTTTTATATGGGTATTATTTTTATATGGGCACTATTTTCATATGGGCATTATTATTATTATTATATGGGTGATGTTTTCCTATGGGCCACCTACCATGCACAGCAGCCAAAGTGCTGCCACTGCATCTCGCTTATACACAAGTTTGGCACCAATTTAATGAATTAAACTGGGAAAGCTGGGCTCCAGGATGGCACTGTGGGCATGGGGGGGCACCAGCCTCTCCCAAAGGCTCCCGAATACCCAAGGGGTCCCACTGTTCCAGGGAGACACTGGAAAATAGCTCTGGGAGCAACAGATTGGGGCAGTCAGAGCAAGAATGTTTGGGGTTTCTTTTGCAACAGAAAATTGAAAGGGGAAAAAAAAATCACTGGAGCTTGGAAGACTATTTTTGAGCATTCAGATATTAAATTGCCTGGAGTTTGGGCTAGAAAATCTCCTAGGAAAAATGAAGAGTATTTCCTTTGAGATCAGAGCTAACAAAAGTCTCAGCAAAAATCTTATTACATTCTCATTCCAGAGCAAACTCTAAACCCCAGCCTCTATTTTAATGACTCTGTTGTGTCCAAACTGCCTTAGTAAATAATCTTTTAACTTGCACTAATCTGGAGGCTGTGCAGAATATAGGAGAAGGGTCCTGGCTCCTGCCTTGGCCACACCATCCCTTGCCCTCATCAAACCCCTAACGAACCTTGCATAAATGAGCACTCAGCATCACTCAGGCCCAATCCTGTTCCTCTGAAATAGGAATGAAATCCTGTTCCTCTGAGATTGGGCCAAGAGAGGGGGAGAGCACCCATCCTGCACTCCCAGGTTCCCCCTGAACCTACAAACAGGGACACCCTTCTGGTCCAGTGTGAGATTCTCACTTTGGCATCATCTCCATGGGCATCTGTGGGGGTTAATCCTGCAGGGCCTTCTGCTGGAAGGGATGGTGGGTTTGTTGGGGTGGGTGTTCTTTGTGAATACTGCCTATTTAGAAGCTGAATGATGGAAAACATGGAAAATTCATTAGGGTGTCTGGGAAAGTGTTGGTTACACGTCATTCACATCCACTTACTCAGCAGGACCTCACGCCTTGGGGGAGATATATATTTATATATATATATTTATATGTATATTTTATACATAGAGGTTTCTTGGGGATTTTTTCTCTCCATTTAATCTGTCCTGGGCTTTGGGCACCAGATTTTGGGGAGCAGGGTGCAACTGGGGGAGCCAGGACTCCAAGGCCTTATTCCTTCCCTGGGGCACCCAAACCTACCCCAGTGCTGAGTGCCCCAAGAGCTGCAGCTCCAAATGCCCCTGGAACACCCCATGAGCTGCTCTGCAATTTCATCACGAGCTGCTTTTATTTAACCCACTCAAACCAAGTGTCCTGTGTCACTGTTCATTCCTGCCAGCAGCACCTTGGGATGCAGGGAAGGTGTTTTCTTGCACAGAGGTTGGGCTGGGCCAGGAGATCAGAAGAGTTGAAATTAAAATAGTCTCTTGTAAGTCTTTATTCTTGGCTTAACCCACAGAGGCTCAAACTGATGTCAGCGGCGGGTGCCGCGATCCCTGAGCTGTCAGAGCTTTTGGCCACGAAAGCGGCTCCACTTCAAAGACCCAGGGCAGGGAGGATGGAGAGCGAGGCCTCATTAACCTGGGAATTGCATTAGATGGGCTGATAAGGGGCTTTAATTAGGGCAGGAGGGGCGGGCAGAGGGTGCACCCCGGGTGTGTGTGCGGAGCATCCCCAGGTGAGCGCCCCGGGCCAGCACCTGCTGCGTGGGCACTGCCCGACGGGACGGGGCACGGCGGGGTGGGGGGGATACCCCGAGCCCCCCGAGGCACCCAGAGTCACCCCGAGGCACCCAGAGCCCCCCGAGGCACCCAGGGTCCCCCCAAGACACCTGGCAGCACCCCCCGCCTCCTGCCAGCCCCACTCGGGCACCTCCAGCAGCCCCATCCCGGCAGGGACCCCATGGCATGGCCAGGCTGGCACGGTGGGACCTCCTCATGGAGAGGGTCCCCCCCACTGCTGCAGCCCCCAAGGGGCAGGCAGGGCACTGACACGGGGGTGCTTTTTGGGTAAGGTGCTCCTGGCAGGCACTGCACGGTGTGCCCCCAGCCCCACACTGCACTGCAGAACACACCAAAGCACTCCTGGGGTGGCACCAAAGGGGTCAGGAGAGTGGTGGGAGTGCCAGGGTGCTGCCCTGACCTCCTGCCCCTGGCACGGCCCCACCACGCAGCAAAGCCAGGGGACATGCCAAGGCAATGCCAGCACCGTTTTGGGGCTGGGTACCCCGTCCTGGCTCTGCCCACACTCCGTGCCCATCGCGTGGGCAGCCGAGGGGCAGGTGGGACTCTCCATCCCCACATTTCACTCCAGTGCCACCAGGCAGGGCATTCCCTTTCCATTGGGGCGATTTGCAAAGCCCCAGGTCCCTGCAAACACACACAGAGAATGTTTGAAATGGAGAGCAAGGTGCCCACAGCACATCTGGGTTTGGTTCCACAGAGAGGACACGGAGGTGCCACTCCTGATGGTGTTCTCAGAGGGTCCCTGGGCTCGGTGCAGCCCAGACCCCCCCTTGGCAGGGCCTGCTGTTTGTCTTTGCAGCTGGGGGGTTTATTACCACCAGGAACACCCAGGTTTCTTTCACTGTCTGCCATGAAATCGATACAGTAATTTCATTTCTCAGTCATAAATGAAATGAGCTGTAAAGTTGGGTGTTTAAGCTGGAGTCAAAGAATGAATTGTTCTAATGGGGGACATTAACGAGAGGATGAAATGTTGCTGTGAAAGCTGGGGGTCCCCAGGCTGGCCCTGCTGCCACTGGGTGCTCTCAGGGCCCCCTGAACCCCTCCTGGGTGGGTGGCAGAGCTTCACCCCCTTCCTCTCCCTGTGCCCCACGGGATGGAGCCATCCCAGGGCATTTCAGGCACTGGTGGCTGAGGGACAGACCCAAGGGAAGGTCCCTGCTGTGGGAAGGAGCCGCTGGACAGCTCTGCCCATCCCTCCTCAGCATCCTCCTCATCCGTGGAGAGAACTCACCTCCATGTGGAGGAAGACTAAAAGCAACTGGGAGGAAGAAAACCAACCCAAAAAGGTGTTTGTCAGCAGCAGCCTTTCAGCTGACCCAGAGGAACTGGGGGCTTATGCAGAGTATTTTTGGGAGGGATGGAAGCCCTGCTGCTTTCCGAGGAGGGTGGGCAGAGGTTTCCGCTCCCGGGGCTGGGCAGCTCGTGGCATGTGTGATGTTCTCCCCTGGTACAGAAGGCAGGAGGTTTGCCCAGCTCCACCATCAAAGATCAAACCCAAATTTGGTCTCTGCTTTCCTGCCCCCAGCCTGGCAGCCCGACCTTGAGAGCCCTCCCCTGATGGCAAGTGCCCAGGACCCCCATCTCCCCTCCTGCCCCTGCTTCATCACTCATTTTCCACTGAAAAATAACCTAGTGCTGATCCAGGGCAAGAGAGAGCACTTTAACAAGTCCAAAAGTACGAGGCCACATTCTCTTTAAAGCATTTAAAACCTCCCCAGTGAAAGCCCTACTGGGGCAGGAGAAACTCCAGCCCAGTTCCCCACGTCCGCCCCCCACTCCACTTGTATTCCCCTGGAAATCCTGGCAAAAAAAAAACACAGGGCCTGAAAAAAATTTGGTTTTCATTAAAACCCCTGAATGTGAGGGGTTCTGTAGCTTTCAATGGGGCTTTGATTCCTATAGATGATGGAATGTTTTCAGAACATTTAAAAAATGTTCTCCACCTTTCTATCTTGTATCGGCAGAGAACTGCAGCGGCATTTTTGCCCTGATAGAAGTGGTGAGGGCTGGATGCAGATCCAAACCCTTTCCTTTATTTACCTTGAGGTTTGGGTTTAAAAATATGATGGTATTTTCTTGTGGCTTTGGAACCAGAGGAGATAATCCACATGGGGGGAAAAGAAATGTGTGGAAAATGCTGCAGGAATTTTCTTAAAGGGGGTTTTTAATGATTTATTTTATTCCGTGGAGAGGAAGCCAGGTCACTCAGCACACCCAGGCACCCAAACACCTCCCTGAGCACCTTCACTGGGGGCCTTTCCAACCCTCCAAGTCATCACTGGCTTCCTGGAGATCTTTGTCTCTGCCAAAGAGATGATTTTATTGCTGTGTTCCCTCCGTGCTCCTGGATGCTTTTCTACATCCCCTTTTACACAGGATCAGCCTTTTAATGTGATATAATTTAATTTTTCTAGAGGGTGTAAAGTAGGTTTCTGGCCTTTACATTTCTAAAGGTGAGTTTTAAAGGGCTGGACTCAGATGGAGAGGACTGGGGGGAGATGCCCCTTCCCATTGCCCCCAGCTCCACTTGGTGCCAGCAATGCCCAGGGAGCCTCGAGTGGCTGCACGTGCCCCAGGGATGGGTGGGACAGCCACATGGCCCTTCTGGAGCCAGGGCTCATTCCCACCCCACTGTGCCTCGTGTCTCCAGGGCTCAGCCATCCCCACTGCTCTCTGCAAAGGGTTTTATTCCTGCCTTCTTGTGCCTTTCCAGCTGTGGCCAAGTCAGCCCCTGTCACCCTCCAGTGCCACACTCCAGTGTCACCCTCCAGTGTCACCTCCAGACCTCACCGAGAGCCAACTCTCACCTTCCCCACCAAACCCCAACTGAGCTGGCATTTCAGGTGGCTTTGTGCTTTCTCTCACAGGAACAAAACACACCAAACCCCTTCCATGCCCCTCACTGGGGTGTCGGGCACGCAGTGATGGGGAGAAGGTGCCAGCCCAGCCCTGCGTGGTTTGTGCCAAAGCTCAGCACTGGGCACGGGCTGGTGGGACTGGTTGGGCTGGCTGAGCAGTGCCCGTGGCACCAGACACGCCGTGTTTGCCCCTATCTCACCCCCTCCCCTGTGCCAGCTCACCTGCTGGGGGTTAGAGCCTCATCCCAATTACCAGTCATTAGTCAGCACCCAGGAAAGGCCACCCAGGTGTGGTGGCTCGGTGCCACCGTGGGTGCCCGGCCCTGCTGCCCATGCCAAGGCAGCACCTGCAGTGCTCCAGCCTGGATTTGGCACCGATTCCTTCAGAGGGATTACAAGGATTCAAATAAACCCAGGGGAGCTGTTCAGAGGCCATGGGTGCCAACCCCAGGGATGCCCATTCCACCTGCCCTGTATCAGAGGGGTGGGAAGCAACATGGAGTTAAGGCTTAACTAAGTGGGGCATCACTGAGCCCTCCCAGTCCCTCCCGGTCCCTCCCGGTCCCTCCCGGGGCTCCAAACAAGCTGAAATGATCCAGTCGCCCGTCAAAGGCCCCTCTATAACCCAGCGGGCTGATCTGTGCCTTGAGGAGCTCCAGCACTTGCCTACAGGGGTAAAAAACACTTATTAGATTAAAACCAAGCCCCTCTTCATGAATCCTCTCCCTCTTCCCGAGTCCAGTCGTTTTAAAAAGCAGAGGTTGAAAAAAAAAAACCTGGGATAGGTTTAAAGAGACTTATCCCTTAACAGGAGATACTTCAGCCTTCTGTAACTCTACAAATAAACTTTGCTTTATAAGTTTGACTTGTGGCACGGTTTTGGCAAATTCATACCCCTTAAATACACCATTTCCTGCATTCTTGATTGCTATCGGAAGGCTTGGGAAAATATACAGGTGGATGGAATAAATTTTAACTCTTTGCTCCCCTCAGAAAGCAACTGATGTAATGGGGAGGTCAGGGCTGCTCCAGAAGGGACCAGTGTTCGAGCCAGGGAACAGCTCTCTGCTCTGGCAGCACAGGGAGGTGTTTGGGATGGGCTGGGAGGGAAAGAACTGTAGGTCAGGCTCAAGCCCAGCTTCTCCCTGCCCCCTGAGACAAGTGGGACAGGGGATTGGGCATTTCCCTCTGTCACCTTCCCCAGGTGAGTTGGTCCCCATGCCCATGAGAGGGCCTCTGGAGGGCACACAGCATCAGCTGCACTCTCACCACACACCTGCAAAGGAGCTTTTCCTTTGGGGTTTAAAACACAAAAACCAGGGCAATAATGACAGTTTATGGGGTGCTGGGCCTGAACATCTCCCATGCCCAGGGATAGGGAGGAACCCACCAGTGCCAGTGACCCCTCCTGGGTTCCATCCTCCCCTTCTGCTGGTGCCAACACCCTTGTAGGACAGTGGGGCTTCAACCTGTTATATTATATTGCATTATGTTAGATATTATTTGTATTATATTATATTGTATTGCATTAATATATTATATTTTATAAATAATCCTGTAATTTCCTCTCCATCCTCCACTCAGATGCTGCCAGAGCTCTTCCAAACCACTGGAACTGTTGGTATTGGCTGCTCTCTGCTCTCAGACCGAAGGGGTTGGGGACCCCCAGCCCACCCAAGGATTGCTGGGCATGCAGCAATGAGAGCAAACAATGCTTTGGGGGAGCAGGAGCCACTGGCACAGTTGCCCCAACCCATTTCCCCAGCACCATCTGGCTGCTGAATGCAGCAAGCAGGGAGATTTCATTTAAATGAAATTTAAAAAAGAAAGGAATTAAGGAAAGGAAGCCGTTCCTGCCCCCGTCCTGGACAAACAACCTCTCTCAGCCCACGTGCAACAACTCATTTCTTTCTGCCACATCAAGATACGGAGGATCTGAATCAGCTGTTTTTACTGGATTAATTTTTTCCTTTCTTTTGCTTTTGCCAACAAAAGTATTAAGAGGTTCAGCTCTGGAGAAGAAAAAGGAACCACAGCCCGAAGCCCCAGGTGAGGCACTGGGGGGGTCTGGACCAGCCAGAGAAAACTCAGGCATGGGGAGTCCATCCCAATTTCCTACAAATGCTGGTGACCCCACTAGCCAAAGCTTGCTGGAAAGCCAAATCAATGCAAATAGAGTAGTAATAATAACAATAATAATAATAATAAAATAACAAATTTAAAATTCCAGCCAGGCCTTTTGGGTCTGGACCAAGAAGGAAATTCCAGCCCCTCCATGCCAGTTGCCAGCACAGAAAGATGCTGAAGGTGCCCAGAGAGTCATGGCTAAGAAACGTGCTGGGCTGCCTCCTGCCCTCCCCAGACACCTCTTCAGCTGTGGTGAGGACTTGGAGTGGGTGGGAAAGCCTCAAGAGGATCAGGGATTAGGGCTTGGTGAGACCTTGGGGCTGGGCAGGGCTGGTGCCTCCTGGCCCAGCTCCTGGGAGGGCAGGGGATGCTGCCCTGGGCACCGAGAGCACATCAAAGCACCGAGAGGGTTTCGAAGTGTGGCCAAGACAAAGGGAGAGATGAGCAGACAGAAACCTGCCCCAGATGGGCCGTGTGGGGCTGGGGGGAGCCCAGGGAAGGTGCAGCTCCGGTCCCAGCTCTGCCCCACATTTGTGCACTGACCTCGGGCAATGCTTTCATCTCACCTGGCTCGGCAGAGTTGGGCAAAACGCTCCCCTCGTGGCTCCTGGTTGGTTTAGGTGGCGAGAGGGAGCCCAGGGGGTCACCCAGGGCTGGTGGGGACACTGCCAAGGCTGAGCTGCCCCAGGTCCCAGCTGACCCAGCAGCCACGGGGCTCAGGTATCCCAGCACGCCACATCCACTCCCTGCTCACTGGGAATGCCCACAGAGCCCCTGTTTTCTCATCCAGCCCCAGCTCTCCTTGACACCCCGATGGGGTTTGCCAGGACCAGAGGAAAGTGCAGCCCGTGGAGAGGACCCGGGTTATTTCACAGGCACTGGAGGGCAGAGAGGAGGGAGAAAGGAACCTGGCCCAAACCCCACACTCTCCTGGTCTCTGGGAATGGTTTGCAGTGACCACAGGGAAGAACACACAGGTCTGGGCAGTGCCCCAGCCCCTCTGCAGGGCCACAGCCCCTGGCAGGGACAGCAATAGCCGTGGGGGCCAGCCCAGCCCAGCCCAGCCCAGCCCAGCCCGTGGCGAGGACGTGGCACGGGTGGCATTGCCAAGGAGATGCACAGGATGGGCAGGAGGGAGGCACCGACCTCAGCACCCCCGTTCCCGCAGTGCCTCCGAACCCCCGGCCTGGGAGCATCCCCAATCCCCCCTCTCCTCCCTCTGCACACCCCGAGGTCCTGCAGGACCCCTCGGACTGGGACAGCCCCTTCCCACCCAGCGCTGCAATCCCCCAGCACACCCAGCATGTCGGGGGGCTGTGATGGAGCACCAGGGGGTTCCCTGTCCCATCGGGGCAGGAGGGGCAGGAGAGGGGCAGGAGAGGGGAATAAGAGGGGTACGAGAGGGGCAGGAGAGGGAGCAGAGCCCAAAGTGCCGGGGCATTGTGCAATAACCCCGTCCCTGCCCGCCTTTGAAATGCAAAGGCAGAGCGCTCCGCTCCGCTCAGGCGGTGCCGCTGCGGGCTGAGCCAAACAAAGTGCACAATATAAACGGGCTGCAGTTGCTAATCAACGCGCAGATTCAGACCGAGAGGCATCTCGCATGTAAATGGGATTTACCGCTAATTAAATGCACAAAGAAGATTTTTCCAGGCATCCAAGGTTGCTCCTGCAGAGTCTGAACACCCACACGGACACACACCCAGCGCCGCTGCACAACGAGGACTTTTTTTGCGCACAAAGCACTTCATTTCCATGCGCGTGGATTGGGCAACGCTGCCATTCCCATCCCATGTTCCCTGCCCTGCTCCTGCCAGGGACACGCGTGCTCTTTGGGGCAGCACCCCACGCTATCCCAGTTTCATCCCTGTGTCCACTCTGGGGCAGCTGGATGGGGATCACAGCGATGGAAAAGCTTCAGCCCATTCCCAGTTCTGGTGCAGCTGGGTGAGGTCCTGCAGGGGTTGGGCTGCTGCAGGTTTGGGGCAGACAGTGGGACTGAGGGACAAGACCCACGGGGTCCCATCTCCCAGAAGCAGCCCTGAGGTCCCGCTGCTTGCTCTGGCCACTCAGGACAGGCACCCCACGGTGCTTGTGCCACTGGCCACGGGAGAGAGCCCTGTGAGGAGAACATCACCTGTCCCGTGGGGACGTGGCACTGGGGATGCTCCCCTAGCCAGGCCAGGCATTGCTCTGGGGCAGGAGCAGCCCCATCAGGGTGTGCCACACCCCAGTGCAGCTGCTCCAGGGCTGTCCCAAGACTGGAACTTTCCCCTTCCCAGCTGGCTTTGAGGCTGCCACGATCTGATGCCATCCCGGAGCCAGCCCTGTCCCCAGCCCAGGGGCACACAGGAGCACAGGAGGGCAGTCCCTGGGTGTGACCTGCTCCCTGCCCCTCTCCACAGGCTGCCTGGAGCTCACCAGGATCCTTTGGGAGAGGGAAGCTTGGGCTCAGCAGGCCATGCCCTGTGGTGTGCAGGACAGAGCTGGGAGTGCTGCCCTTAATGGTGGGGAATGTAAATCCTCTGCTGAACTTACCTGAAACTATGGGGACTTCAGAGCCAGGAGGAGGAGCTGTCGGTGAAACCAGGCTGGCCTTTTCCTAGATCTTGTCCTGGAGTGGTTTTACCAGCAGAGCCCCACGTCCCCACCACGCCAACTGGACAGGCAGGATGGGGTGGTTGACTCTGTGCAAAGAGGCAGCAGAGCCCTGGCTGCACGTGCAGAGCAGGAACTCCAGTGCTCCCAGCCATGCTGAGCAGCTCAAGGCCACCCCTTCCCAAAATCCCACTGCTGCTGCCCTGGGGGGATGAAGATTCCCATTCCTTCGAGGCACAGGGTTGCCCCTGAGCATGAGCCATGTTTGCAGGGTTTAATCCAAGTGAGCTGCACGCCTGGGAGCAGCCCCGGGGCTGCCAGGGTGGCACAGGACACGTTTGGGAGGCATTAGAGGGAGGTGGCAGTGGCAGCCAGCAAAGGCTTCGAGGGCAGACATTCCAGCAGCTGCTCCCAGTCCTCCCATAGGGTACAGCCATGCACAGGCCATATCCAGGCTGCTCAGTCACCTGTGGAGGACAGAGGGACCTCTGCCAGCCGGCTCTGGAGGGGACAGGGGGCTGCTGGAGTCCATCCCACCCTGCACGGTGATGGTGAGGGGCAGGAAGGACATTCCAGGGTTTCCCAGCCACGTTCCAGAGCCCGGCACGTCCAGGGGAGACACAGGGGACATCCAGCAGACAGACACCACTGCATTTCACAACGGCAAATGGCTCGTGCTCCCCCTGCCACCACCCACAGCTGGGTGTGTTTGTCATATCTACATGTGGAGTTTGTATCTCCTGCTCATCTCCAGTTGAAGCATTCCTTCTTGTTTACTGGTCCTCTCCCAGTCACAGGATCCCAGTCCAGCAAAGGAGCTTTCATTTCCTAGGGACATCTTGCATTCATTAGGGCATGTTGTTATTGACTTACAAGCCTGTTAATTCTCAAGGTCCAATTTAGCCCTCAAAACCACTAACATGTGTGCTGGGGAGTTGTTACATCAGTGCCATCAGCCAAGTGTGCTCAGCAGGCACAAAAGGGAGCCCAAATTTAAAGCCATCTTCTCCATCACCTCACTGGCAGGGAGCTTTGGCCCCACAGGACACCTGCAACCCTGGCTCTGCAGGGGACACACCTGCCAGAGCAGCTCAGATATCCACCCTCTGCAGATGGGAACAGCAAGTCTGTGAAGGGCAGCTGTGATGGCAGGGGAGATGCTGTGGGGTGAGGGGCACAGCTGGTCCCACACCAGCACTGCAGACACGGGGGGACACACAGACAGCCCCAGTGGGGAGCAGAGTGGGACCCTCTGGGGTGGGAGGGAGGATGAACTCGGGTGGGAGGATGAAGTCTGGCCCCAGGCTGAGCCACCAGCCAGCGCCGGCAGACGCGTCTCGGGAGGGAATTGGGGTGGTTTGAGGAGTTGCCTCAGCCAGGGATGAACTGCCCCAGGTGACCACAGATGGGCTCCCTGTCTGGGCCCAGCCTTAGGTAAAACAGGTTTGCTTAACTCCCCATCTCGGGGTATTTCTCCCTCCCTGTGGTACCTGGGGAGCCAGTGAGGAGGGGCAGGTTCCCCACTGACTATATATAGTGAGCCCCAGCTCTTGCCTGGAGCCCCCGGGGCACTGACTCACCCACTGAGGTGGATTAAAGTGGGGTGGCTGAAGCAATTGCAGCCCCCAGCCAGCAGCCCCACCCGGGCTGGGAAGCTGCAGCCCCCACAGTGGCCGTGGAGGAACCGCAGGGAAGCAACGCCTGAACCACCGTGTTTACAGGCTGGGAATGAAAGCAGAGCTGGGAGCGTGTGCCGAGCCAGCCCGGCAGCCACGGCAGCC
Source organism: Campylorhamphus procurvoides (assembly GCA_013396655.1). Taxonomy (NCBI): domain Eukaryota; kingdom Metazoa; phylum Chordata; class Aves; order Passeriformes; family Dendrocolaptidae; genus Campylorhamphus; species Campylorhamphus procurvoides. Next base: position 54,160 of record WBMV01000961.1, on the reverse strand, counting down.
ACAGGAGCCACA
>WBMV01000961.1:0-54106 GCA_013396655.1 Campylorhamphus procurvoides | reverse complement strand
GGGGTGGGGGGTGGGGGGGGTGATGGGGATGGTGGGGATGAGAGGGGTGGTGGGCATGGTGGGCATGATGGGCATGATGGGGATGGCGGCAGCAGCAGCCCCAGGTAGTCGGAGCAGCAGGAGCAGGGGAGAGGCTGATGGGGACATGGTGGGTGCACCTGCACAAAGACCACTTTTGGAGGTGACCTCCTGAGTGTCCAAAGGGTGGTCACACCCTTGAGAGCACCCTTGGTTTGTACCTCGAGCCAAATGGAACTGAACCTACAGGTACAAACCAGGTCCCCACTCACCACCTTCCCTTCCCCAGTTTTTGCAGGTTTGGATGGACCTGGAGAAATCAGACTCCTCAAGTGCTTTGGGAAAGGCCAAGAGGTGCTCTAAGAGCTCATTACCAGGACCAAACCCCAGGAAACCCAGCCTTGGGCTCCTTTAAAAAACCAATTCTCAGGTCATGGCTAAGAGGGACTGGAATTTATTACCTTGTATTTAAAAAATGCAGATGAAGAAGAGCTTGGGAAGGACAGAGGCACCTCACTCCAGGCTGGCTTAAGGCAACCTGTAATTAAAGGGTTCAGCTAATTCTTCCCAGGTTCAGGCCCTCACTTTGCTGCCACTCAGAGGACTCTGTCCTCAGAAAATGCCAGTGCCAGCCGCTACTCCTGAGCACAGGGGTGACACCAGACCCAGTGAACACCTGCTGACCAATACCAGGATGGGACAGGTCACCACAGGGCTGGTGACCTGAAAGGATGGTTCAGCAGGTTGGAGAACCACAAAGGTCTCTTTTGGCATTAAAAATAGACATCTCACCATTGGAAAAGCAATCCCAGAAGTCTTCAGTCAGGAATACACATCTCCACATGCAGCAGAGGCTGAGCTGGTTGTGGAGCCACGTGGGTCTTCAGAGGTCCAGGAGAGATGGGGGAGTGTCTTCCCAACACATCCATCCCTTGGGAGAGCTGAACAGCATCAGATTGTTTCAAAGGCCTTAAAACAGCAGCTGAAAAATCTAAGCAGATCATTTCCTACTGGACATATTTGGGAATGTATTTATTTTATATCTCATGAAAAAAAAAATTCCAGGATGTAAGTGAGAAGCCAAGAAAAGAAAAAAAAATAGGGGAGGGGGAAAGAAAACAAATTTGAACTAGGAGTGTTTTACGTGCAGTATTAAATCTCCAGCACACAATGAATCATGTAGTCCTGGGTCTAACAAGGAGGACTCCAGAAAGTCTGTAGCATGAAGGAGTCACTGGAGACTCTAAGAAATACGACAAGCTTGGTCCAAAGTGCAGAACTCAAGGTTTTTTTAGTAAAAGGGAAAGAGGGGAAAGAAAAAAATCTAATAGTAAAAAAAAACCCAACACAAACCTCTGAAATTACAGTCCTACAACAGCTTCATTTGTACAATCCTTCTCCTGGCCAGGAGCTGTTTTGCAGTGCTCAACAAGACTAGAAATGGATGACAAAATGCAACCAAAGGAATATGTGTGTGAAGTTCTGCTCCAGTCCAAGGTGTGTCGGGGGGACAGGGCACTCACAAGGCAGGATGAGCTTCACACACATCCCGAGAGCCAGGGCTGGAGCCCAGGGAGTCACCAAACCTGTTCCCTCGCCCCAGGCACTCTGCTGTTTGCTCAGACCAACTGTCTGGGTGCTTCAGCACGTCCTTCAGCCCCACTGGGGGCACTTCCCCAGCACCTGCAGGTTTTCCCTCACATCCAGCCTGGATCTGCACCTTTGCCTTCCTCCCCCTGGCCAGGAGTTCTCCTCATGGAGATCTTTGCCTTGTGAGTGCTGGGGGCTCATTTCCCTTCGTGCCAAGACAAGGAGCAGCCAAACTCCCAAAGTCTGCCCTCACATGGACTGGCCAGGGTGGGCCTAAACCCCCCACAATTCCCCAGTGCAAAGCAGCAATGCCAACAGGGAATGTCCCACCAAGCTCCAGCTGGGGCAATGAATCTCTGTGACACAAGGAAGGAGGAATGCCAGGTCAGCAAAGGAAGGGGCAGGTGCAGGAGTCTCCAGGAGGAGGGAGCTGCCCTTTCTTTTGGAAGAAGAAGAGGCTGCAGGAAGCAGAAGATGAGCCTGTCACTTGGCTCAGCCTGGCACCAGCTGGGCACTCCCCAGGCAGCCAAACCCCCTGTGCTTTGACTCCATCCCTGCCATCCCAGGCCGTGCCTGGAGCTCCCCCCTCCTCAGAGCCACTTTGGGGCGGGATGGGCACGGGAAAGAATTGGGGAGGGGAAGAAAGCTCAGCCCGTGGGCAAGCACAAGCACAAGCACAGCAAACCCAGTCCTGGGCCTTTCATCTGCTTAATAATGTGCTTTCTGTGGCATCCACAGAAATCTGCTCATAGCAAAGAGTATGGGCTCATCTAAACCAGGGATCCACCTTCCCTCAGTGATGGAGCAGCAGTGAGGGCACTTCCCCAGCCTGGGAGCATCTCTGTGCTACCAACAGCTCCATGTTCTGTGGGGTCTCCTTGCCTGATTAGGTGGGAAAAGGGAAGGATTATTGCTTTAATAACACCCCAAAGTGCTCAGCTCCAGGGAAACTCCTGAACTTCACCATGAGAATTTCCTAATGCCCAAGAGGAAAACCTGATATCCCAAATCATTGCTGGGGCCAGAGCAAAGGGATCAGCAGCAACCCCTGCCAGAGGGGACAGCACAGCAAGGACCTTCCCACTGCCCTAAACCGAGCTCACATCCCCCAGGAATGGCCCTGGAGAGCATCATCAATGTCCATTGCCAGGCAGATTCCAGGAAAGGCCTGAGAGACTCCCTGTCCTTGGCTTTTCCAAACTCAGATAACCCTGGACCACCTTAGGCAGGGCTAATTCAACATCAGGAAAAAATGCTGAAGGAGTGAGAGGTGCTTTTCTTCTCTGTTGGGACTAAGCCCTACCTGCCATGGGGACCTTTGTGTCAGAGCCACAGTGACCCAACTGCCCACGATGGGAAGTCACTGCCATTAGTAACTGCAGTGGCACAAAAGCCACATCCCATGGGCAGGACAGGAGTCCAGCAGCAAAGGTCACTTCAGGAGCCTGAACTCAGCTCTAATTAGCACTGGGCACTGCACAGACAGCAGAGAGCTGGAGGAACCTCCCAGGGATCCAACCATTCTTTGGATCCTCAGTGGGGATCCATTAGGGATGGACCAAGGAAATGCCTTGTGGGACAGAGATGGTCTTAAATCACATAATAGGAGGTGCTTGTCCTACTGGCTGCTCGGCAGGGTTTGGAGAGAGGCATCACCCACCCCTCAGCTCCACAGGGTCCCTAAAAACTCCTGCACACAGAGAGACACAGGCCAGTCCCTCGGGGATGTGCTGGGGACCCCGGGGACAGACCTTCCTCTAAGTGCAGCCCAAGTGCTCTCACACTGTTCAGAGGGGTCAGAGCAGACCATTTGGGTTTCCTTTGCTCTTCCCTCTCGGCGGTGCCAGAGCCGGGGGATGCTGCGGGAGGGCGGTGGGAGCGACCAGCTCAGTTCCCTGAGCCGAGCCTGACCTCCACCGGCCGGCTGCATCACAGCACAGCTGCATCACTGCACAGCTGCATCACAGCACAGCTGCATCACTGCACAGCTGCATCACTGCACAGCTGCATCACAGCACAGCTGCACCTGCGAGCAGCGCCCTTCATGCCCCTCCAAACCATCCCCTCCAAACCATCCCCTCCGAACCACCCCGGGCCACCAAAGCTGCAGCACCGCTGCCATCGGGCACCGCCTCCCGAGGGACTCCGGGGCTTGTTTCTCCCCTCCATCTCCCTGGGGATCTCCCCTCCTGCTGCCTTCCAGAAATTAAGGGGTTATAAGAGACACGGATGCTGCAGCGAATGAGGCTGTTGGTCTGACAGGACTTTCCATGCCCTGAGGAGCTCTTTGGACACAGGGGATGGAGCTGCAGGACCAGGAGCAGACACAGGAATCCTGACTCCCCAAAATCCATGTCATCTGCTCAAATAGATGACAAGAGGCAAGGACTGTTCACACCTCTGCACTAACACAATGCCTGGAAATGCTTATCCTATATCCAGTTCACAGCAGGGCAGCAAACCCTGAGCTTTTGGTTTTCAGCTCAAAAAGAGGAAAATACCCCCTCAGTGTAGCTGGTGCTGAGGCTCCTTTTCCAGGAAAGTCTGAGCGAGCAAAGTGAACACCCTGACAGAGCCAAGTCAGCCCTGGAGGGCAAGAGCAGCTCCGGAGCCTCCTGCCTGCCTGAGGTTTCCACTCACAGCTGCTGATCTGAATTCCTAGACACAGCCACTGCCTCCTCAAAGCTTTGGGCTTGTCTGGGTGTCAGTGCCAATTCCCCAGCGTGCCAGAGGATCTGCCCTGCCCTCCTCACGCCGCAGCAGCCCCAGCTCCCCGGGCACAGCATGTGATGGGAAGGGGCAAGTCCCACACCAGGCCAGTTTGAGCTGGTGGTGCCAGTGGGACTCAGAGCAGGGAAATCAAAAGAAGGGTCAGTCAGAGCCTGGGGCAGGGTGAGCCAAGCCAGTGACACGGGCAGGACTGAGCAAGTGGCCTGCAGGTCTGAGAGGTTTCTTTGAGGACACCGGCCAGACGTGGCAGGAGCTGCCCCGTGTCCCTCACCCACACCAGTGCTCTCCCTGGGGCCCAGCCCAGCCCAGTTCCAGCAATCACAGCTCCCCCACAGCTGCCCAGCCAACACTGCTCCATCCAAAGGTAAAAACCACCTCCCAAGGGCCTTGGAGCAGCTGCAGCCACAGCACAACAGCCACTGTTCAAGGGGCAGGTTTGCTCTCTGCCAGTGCCACTGCAGGTGGGAAGTGCAGGAACAAGCAGTGGGACAACAGAGGAGCCTCTGACATGGACACTGAGGAGCTTCCCTGATGTTGTGCCACGATGCACCAGCCCCTCATGGGGGTCACTGGACTCCTTGCCCTGCACTCGTGTCACTCCTTCCTGGGCTGCTGCTCCAAAGGGGACACAAGGAAAAGTCTCCCGTGAGAAGCCTGGCAGACAGTTTGATGCAGCAGCACCTTCTGCAGAGCTGGGTGTTTATTCCCAAGTGAACTCTGTACAGAATCACTCCCCAGGCTGGGCAGAGAGCAGCATCACAGCAAGGGTGTAAATAAAATTATGAGTCCACCACTGATTCCAGTTTGCCCACTAACAATGTTCCCATTCAGCCAAGGGAACATTCCCAGGAATTGCTCCTCTTTGCTGTTTGGCAATTCAGGCTGTTTTTCCCCCTCTGTTGAACCAACACTCCTGATAAAGCCGGAGCCTCCCGGCTACTCCTTCCCCGTGAAGATCCAAAGAGCCCTCGCCTTTCATTGCCTGTTCCAGCCAGACAGTGTGGCCAAGCCTGGAGTCTGGACTGGGTTCCTTCCTGTCCCCCCTGCACGGGGGGCTCTGACACGTGTCCCCCCTGCACTGAGGCAGCCCCAGCTCCCCACGGAGGGATCAGATCAGATCAGTCCTCGGGGGCAGCACAACCACAGCAGGCCAGCACTGAGCGAGGTGGTTTCACCCACTCACAGCACCCCAAATCCAGCCTTGCCCCCTGGCCAGGTCAGACTGGGGCTCTGTGCCCCAGACAGGCACTGGTGACTCACACGAGGGCACCTGGAGGAGCTGCTGAGCCCAAGGGAGCCCGGAGGGACCCCCAACGAAGCTGTGGAGCTCAGCTATTCCTGGGAGCCCGTCACGACTTGCCTGGGTTTAAGGCCCGCTCTTATCTGGTGCAGCAGCTCAGGCTCATTGTGCAATCTCCCCCTGCAGAAGCCCCAGCCAGGATTTATGGCTTCTGTAGTTTCCCTTTCATGGGCCCAGCTGGGGAGGTGCTGGCGGAGGATGAAAGATGCTGGTGCGGGAGGGATGTCAGGAGAGACTTCAAAGGCTGCCGAGACACCGAGTCGCATTAGGACACTGGGGATGCTTCTCTTCCACCCATCCAACACTTCCAGGAGCCTCTCCCTTCCGAAGCACCATTTGGACCCAGAGTGAGGCACCTGCAGCTCAGCTCCCCAGGCTCAAGGGCAGGACCTGCCCCCAGGAGCCCCCAGCCCCACACACCTTACCCAGCAGTGCCTTCCCCCTGAGCCCAGCCCTGTCCAAAGACTTCCCTCCCAAGGAAAATGCAAGGCCAGCTGGCTCCCACCACTGCAGTGGCCACTCCAAATCCAGTCTGGAGCAGGAGTTTCACAGGACAGCTGAGCAAGTTCTGCTGCAAAGAGTAACTGGCCATGAGGAAAGTCTGGACTGGAGGGGAAGGCCAGAGGGAGCCTGAGGAGGGATTTGGGAACTCATGTCTGGATCACATCGCCCTGTGGGCAAGTCACACTGTGAGAAGGTTTGCTCATTGACATCTCTCACTACACACTGGTACAAAAGGGGCTCAGACTGAGCTGGTCTGGCACACTTGGGTGCCTGGAGGGGCAATCTCCACCCTGTGAGCTGCCTGAGTGTGCAAAAGTTCCCTCTTCAGGGAGCCTAACAGAGAATAACTCACCCAAAGGTCAGAGCAGCATTATTTCACACTCCTTGTGTGCTGATTCTGGCTCCAAGTCCACAAAAAGCTCAGAAATTAAAGCCCCTTTAAGAAATACCTCAGTGAACCTTCAAACCCACCCAGCCTGCAGTGGGTTTGCTCCCCATGCTGTTGTGGCTCTGATTCCTGGGCAAGTGGGTGCAGCAAGATGAAGAGCCAACCACTGCCTTAAAACCCAACAAAACACAAAGTGCAGGAACTCCCAGTCCCTATAAGAAATAGTGCCTGAGGAAATTAAAACCCAGAAGTAGCTGAAGCAGCACATGCCTGCCCACACCTTCAAGCCCCACAGAGAAGCCGGAGCTGGAAAAACTCCCTGCATTTTCCTACCCTCTGTCCTTGTGTGGTGCTCCTGGGTCACAGGTGATGCCACCTGGCAGGCAAAGAGCACTTCAAGTTGCCCAAATGCCCTGAATGACAGAAAGAACAGCACAAGCTCCACTGTTCAGGTGTGTTTCAAACATATCCACAGCAGGAGTGCAGGGAGACAGATCAACCCACCCAGACTGAGTGAAAAAACTCAGCTCCAAGCCACAGGATGGGCTGTGCATTCACACAGCTTTGTGATGCTGATGGAACTTCATTCCCAGTAGCCAACAAAGCTGATAAACTGGAGTCACTGGGACCAATAAAAGGCAGTTTCCTTCAGGGCAGCTGCCCTTGCCCTCAGCTCCCTCAAGAGCTCCTGAGCTGCAGCACTGCTGTCACTGCTGGCCTTGTCTGGAGCCACATGGGTATGTTTAGACCCCAACTCTGCCCCCCAAAGGGTCTTCATTTAGATCTCAGTGGGAGATTATTGCCTGTGATACTTCTAGGTCTCCTTGGTGGTATCCACATGTGAAAAATACTACCAAAATCTTTCAAAGGAAATCATTCCTATGAATTTCTGAAATTAAATTGAGATTTAAAAAATAAAAAGTTAAGAAAAGAAGAATAATTTACCTTACATTTTCACTACAAATGGAAACAGGTTGCCTCACACAGACAAGAAAAGAATTTGAGGTCTCTCGAGTCAACTCAAGGGAATTATTGTCTAGATCATCCCTCTTCCTCTTTAGCCTCTTCCCAACAAGAACTGCACCCCCAAAACAACCTGCAAGAGCTGCAGCCCCAGAGCAGCAGCACAGGGTGGCTCCTCACAGGACCCAGCTCTTCTGCTCTGTGTTTAGAAGCAGCAAAGTCAAGAATGAGGCTCAAGCCTCAGGCAGTAAATTGCTCAGGAAGACAAGGGGGGTCTCTTTTTCCAGGAATCCCCCAACAGGCTGGAGCACCCAGGAGTTTGAGCTCTGCTGGGAGAGCTGGGCAGGGGCACAGCAGCTGGAGGAGGCTGGAGCTGCTCTGCACAACAGCAGGGCCTGCTGCAGCTGTGCTCCACATCTGGAGAAGGGCACCACAGGGGGGATGGAGCCAAGGGAGAGCCACAGGGAGAAGCTGTCAAGGATGGGAGATCCAGCTGGGAATGCAGAGCTCAGACTGCCCAGGCTGAATGCTGGGTGGGAGCTGTGGAATCACAGAACGTGTGGAGTTGGAAGGAACCCCCAAGGCCCATCCAGCCCAACCCCTCACCCTGCACAGACACCCCCAGGTCACACCCTGTGCCTGAGAGCATTGGCCAAACCCTTCCTGAGCTCTGGCAGGTTTGGTGTCATACTGGGGACTCCAGTGACCAGCTTCCTGTTCCCAGCTCAGGCCCCTCTGTGCATTTAATAGCTGTTATTTTTAGGGTCTTTTCTTCTATCTGCTGCTGGATTCTGCTCCCCCCTGAGCAATCCCACTTCCCTGGCCCCCAGTGCCCTCTGCCCCATGGCCAGGCTGGCAGAGGAGGCTTGAAAGGCCCAGGAGATCAAAGCCAGCCCAGCTCGGCGCCGCTCGCAGTTGACTAAGCTGCCTGCTTGGCACGCTATCAAACCTGCTGCCTTTAAGTGTTTTGCTGCTCACAGAAGCTTCTCACAATCAGCTTTTTTAATCACCCAGCATTTAAAATGTTGCCGTGTTCTACACCCCGAGCTCAGCCCCGTCAGTGATTTCTCCTCCACCGACGCGTGGACAGAAGGGTGTTTTACCCAGGGCTGCCTCGGGCTCCTCAGGAGCAGCAGTATCGCTTCAATCAGACTCCTTAAAATAAGAATTCCGTGTGCAAACTGACAAAGCCATTCTCCTGGGTCCTGCCAAGCCCTTTGCCGTAGGCAAAGCAGTGGAGACGTCCCTCAGCATCAGCTTTGTTTGTTTATTTATAAAGTTCACATGTTTGATCTTTGTTTAGCAACTGTTTTCATCTCTCTGTCCATGGTAAGAACACAGCACTTCTTCTCTTGAGTCAAAGAATCATGAGGTCTCTTTTTCCAGCTCTGGAAACCATCCAGCATCAGCCTGGAGAGCTCATCCCCAACTCAGCCAGGCCCAGTGCAGGAGGCTCTGCAGGACCAGGGGCTGCTCACCCCACACTGCTCATCCTCAGGCTCTGCATGTCACCTTAAGTTAAGGCTTTTCAAAAACTACCTCACAGCACTTGAGTAATTTCCCCACCTCTGGTTCATTTTGAACACAGCCATCAGGACCCCAAGCTGCTCAACCACCACAACTTTGGGAGGTCTTGGAAAAACCTAACCCAGCCTAAAACACTTTGTTATTGCCAGAGCTGCTGCATTTGGTTACACTGGAGATGAAACTGGTTTCATTGCCACCACTCTGCCTTCAGGAGACCCCCCAGCACCTGGGAGTGACCCCAGCCCCAGGTCCAGGGAATCCTGCCTTGGCAGAGGGGACTCAGTGCAGCAAAGGCCTCGAGCTTCAGCTCCTGAGTGTTTGTGATTAACAAGTCAGTTCCTCCTCATGCACCATTCACCCCTCAGCACCATCCCCTGCTCTCTAAATCCATCCAAGCCTCTCCTCGGCCTCCTGTGATCCATTGAGAGGAGTTTGGGAACTGCTACAGTTCAACATGTTCTTGATCAATGAGTCACTGCACCCACTCTTCCTCCTGAAGACTTTCAGACAGCAAACCCATTCAGACATTCAGCTCCTATTCAGCTTTCGTTGTGTCCAAGAGCCCTCAGGCAACCACCTTGAATGAGTTCCTTTTCCATCCCACTGAACACAAAGCTTTGTCCAGGTTTCTTCTTCCTTTCATAAAAATCTCCACTACCCTCTGACAAATTGGTTCATTCCTGTGCCAGGAGGTGCCACTCTCAGAGATACTTCCAGAGTCTCCTCAGCCTTTTAGCTGCTGCATTTTGCTGCTGTTTACAAGAAAAACAAGCTGGGGGAACAATTAGAAAACTGTTTTTGCAATTTTCACAGTACAATTAACACAACTGAAGCTTTTAGCAAATACTGTGTTTCAGCCTCTGCAGTAAGAAAGCTGGAGCTCTGATAAAGTGTCTTAATTGTTGAAGGAATGAAGATAAATCAGGGCACTGCTCATGTTTTGGAATGATCTCTGTAAAACATGGAACTAATGTGCTGGTTTATTTCGAGGAACTTCTGGGGGAACAAAATTAAATTGATGAGTATCATTTAAATAAGTATCTAAAACAGCAGTTCCAAACATGGTGTCCCTGGAAACATCTGGAGGTGATCCAGCTGCTCCCACCACCACATCTGACAGACTCAGAGAGAGGACAAACAGGGACAAAAGGGATCACTGAAATATACCTGGGGTCACCCTAAAGCCTTCTCCTCTGGGAGGAGGGAGCTGGCACAGCATTTCAGTCACTGCAGGTCTCAGAACAAGGGGAACCAACAGCAGCTCCTCCACAACCACCACTAATCCCAGTCAGGTGCAGGGCCTGACCCACTGGAGTCCATTACAAATCTCCAGACTGGTTTTCCATGGGAATGTGGCAAGATGTTTAGAGAGGGAAGCCAGGGCTCTGAAACCTGGATTGGAGCCCAGGTCAGGATTATTTGGATGAGAGCTGTCCCTGGGCACAGTGAGAACACAGTGGGCAGAGACAAGCAGGACACGTTCAGGCTCACCAGCTCCACTCTGGCTCTCACAGTCCTCCCATTGCTCCCATCAGCAGCTACAGACCTGTCTGGCTCTGGGCTCCACAGCCTTCTCTGCAGCCAAAATCCAGCTGGTTTCTTGCTAGGATGTCCAGGAGGAACCTTAGTCACCTGGGGTGTCATAAAAACAAAATCTAGCAAAAAATTCAAAGGTTATTAACCAGTCAAAAGCAATTACATCAAACCCTGATTGTACCCAACACATCCAGTGCATCATCCCAGGACTCCTGACTTGGCCATATGTGACAGGGACAGGCATCCTCTTCCCAGCTCAGCACCACAGCCCCCTCTGCCCACCCTGTCACCTCTCATGGACCAAACTCAGACAAGGCAACTGAAAATCCCACTGCAAAACCACCTCTGACCTCAAACCTGAGCCAGCAGAAGCAAGGAATCATTTCTGGGTTGGAATGGACCTCCAGGACCATCCAGTTCCAGGGGCACACACAGTGACACAGGTACATAATCCTAGAAAGGCTTTAATTGCTGCATGTGCTGCTCCCCCCAGCACTCTGCTGCCCTCCTGCTCAAGCTCAGGGGCAGCTGATGGCATCCCATTACAGGCTCCAGGAATGTCTCTGGATTCCACAAATTTCCTCTCAAAACAAGACTCCGAGCCCAGCTCCACCTCAAACACAACACGCTTCAGACAGACAGGAGATCCACGTGATAACAATTGGGAAGGTTGGAAGAAAACTGCTCTGCAGACCCAGGGCCTGATTGACACCCTCAATTAAACCAAGGTCTGAAACCCCCGGGGGGTTTGCCAGGGCTGGTTGAGACTTTTGAAAACAGTCAAGAAACATATTTGAAACCCAGAATAAATCCACGAATTCTGCAGATGGGATCAATTCAGTCTCAACTCATGGAAAGGCCCTTTAACGGGTTATCTGGGTGGAAACAAGTTGAACCAAACATGAGAATTTTGATGTCTTTCTAATCAAGTTCCACAGGTTAACTCTGAAAACCTGTATTCCACAGATAAACAGATACCAGAATTTGTTCTGAAGAGTTTCTACTTAAATCTGAATGAAATCACACTTTTCACCATTTCCTTAGGAGCCATCACCTCTCAACTCATTCTAAATTTTAAGAAAGTTCTAACTTTAAGGGGCACAACAGCAAGTGATAATATTAGAAATAACACCACCACTGAAAAAACCAACAATCCTGAGGGCCAAAAATAAGAGATTATAATTACTATAAAGTCGTGTTGTGTAGTTTAGCACCACATTGCAGTCAGAGATTACACATGCAGTGTTCAGAAATAAGAGAAAGATCTGCTTGGTAGTGAAAATATAATTTTATTTAACAATAGCTGCCAGCAGTATACTGGTATATCTGTAAGAGATGTTCCAGAGAGTGAAAGACATAAGCAAACTACAATAAATTGTATCAGCTCTTCAAGTATTTCTGCAAACAACACTCTGGTCCTTGATGTCCTGTTTGGGAGTCTCAGGATCCTGACTGTGCTCCCAGCTCCTCCAGCACAGAATGGCAGAGTTGGTGGCCCAGGTTCTGAGGCAGATGGAACACTTTGCACTTGGGTAAAGCCTTCTCTGCAAACATGAACTGGACGTGTTCAGATGGTTGTGAGTGGCAAAGAGCACAACAAAGTGGGCTGTGCCTTCCCCTGTTTTGTTCTGCCCCCAGATAGGCATCAGTGGGTTTGGCTGCAGCAGCTCCACTTGATTCATGTCTCTGTTCCTTTGATACCAAATGCTAATTTGCTACTTTAGCATAAAAATCTGATTACATCTCTCTTCTTATCATGGAACTCCACACAGCTCTCCATGGGTTCAGACATGCCCACTGTGGAAAAAACAGCAATTGGATGGGAAAATGCAAATGGAAGGAGAGCTCCAAGGCCAGGAGTGCGTGTGGGACATCACAGGGAGCAGCAGGGACCAGGGGGGCAGGGGGGCTTTGCAGTGCAGGGAATTCCTCCACAAGTCCTTGTGCCTCTTGTTCAACAGGCAGCTCCTCCACAGAAGGGATCTCTTCCACAAGGAAAGCTTTGCTAAAGGGAAGAAAACCTAATCATGCAGGTATAGGATAATCTGTTCTCCCACACAAAAACAAGGAGCAGAGGATGGATTTTCCCTTTATGTTCAGGAAATACACAAGTCACCTGTTTTAATGCGAATTTAAGCATATTTCAGCTGGAGAATAAAGTAAGTTATTCAGCATGCTAATACATGCAACCAACTTGCAAACTGGAATGCCAACTTGAAAGGGTAACTGCTGTTTTTAAATTGTAGAAGGGGCTTGAAGCAGCATTTTAAATTTAAACAGGGGGTAGATTAATTGCTGTTTGATGAAATTAAAAATGCATTTAAAGATCAGATTGTAAACAAGTTGACAGAAGTCAAGAATTTACATAGTTATGAAAGGGCTTTTTTAATTACTGTGGAGCTGGTGACTGGGGCCAGATGAAAGTGCTCTGCCCACAGCAGACGCTGAGCCTTCCCCCAGTGCTCTGCAGGATCACCTCCAGTGAGAGCTGCTCCTCTCCAGGACACTCCTGCTCTCTCCCAAGCCAGGAGGGGCTGGGCAGCCTCTGCCACACCAAAACTGCAGCAGGAAGCCTGGCAGACAGCAGGAGCTTTCACCCAGGACAGTCACCAGCCCTCCCAGCTCGCTCCTCCTGGGATTGCACTGCGAAGGGAAAGGCTGTGCTGAGATAAGAAGTGCATCAGTGACAGCAAGAGCTGCAGCCTGGTGTACAAGCTCAGACACAATCACTAAAATACTGAGGAGAGTGAGTGACAGTGGTTTGGAGATGGCCTCAAAAGCAGAGAGAAGACATTATCCCTGAAGGACAAGGAGCTGGGGACTTGCAGTGCTCCCAGCCCCTGGCACCAGGGTGCACCCCAAGGCTCCTGTGCTGTGAAGGGACTGCTCCAGCCTCCCTTCCTCCAGCCTGGCACAGCTCCCAGGGCCACCTGATCTGCTTGTTAAAGGACAGTTAGGAACTCCAAGACATGCCCACAATCACACTGCTTCCTACAGTCTTGTTTTTAGAGGTGAACTATTGGATGGCAAAGAGCACCAAACCAGTGAGGGCAGGGTTGGATTTTTTTACCCTCTATGTCACTAATTGTTACCTAAATTAAAAAGTCATTCCTTTTTCTAAATGTCACGTTGTAGCAAAGACTGAGACCCTACAGAAAATTCTTATGGCTGAGAAACTTTATTCAGGAGGAGAACGTGACATCAGAATACAGTAATTATTAAAAGGCTACAGTTCAGGTTTTCCTAACCAGGTCACTCTGCAGCATTTTCTTTCTGTGCCTGAACAGCTCTGTCATAAATCAGAACAGGGACCAAGTGTATCTAAAACAGTTGCCTTTGAAAGACAAGTAGCAGGATTACTAACTGCCTTTATATTGGACTTCTAGCTCTAGGAAGGCAAGACAAGGCACCACAAGCCATGTATACAAATATGGATCTGGTCCTCTACCTCTTCTATGTCAAACTAATTCCATGGGTATATAAAGTAGCAAAATTAGGATGCTTATAAAAGTCAGGTTGGTTTTCAGAAAGCCAGTGCTTACCAAAAAATTAGTGTATAAAAGTGTTTATGTGAGCATTTCCACGTTATTGCAGAATGTTAAATATTCCAAGAACAACCTAGCAGGAATAGCACTTTCCAGCTTCTAAAATCAGTTAAATACAAAAGTATCTTTACAAAAAAATAGGCATATAGGTCTAGCATTCTTTGGAGTTGTTTATGATGGTCTTTAAAAAATAACCTAGCAGTTCACTTCATGCCTCAAAATCATTAATTTTAAACAAGAAAACTATTCCCTGGTTTAGAAATATTTGAAAATTGCTTTTAAAAAAATTGTAGTGCTATTCCTCAGTGTTGCTGTAAAAAGATTACATATAGTAGTGCAATGATTATGATCATGCAAAATTGCAGTCCAGGTGCACAGACAAGCAACTGGGATAAATTCCATGGAAAGGACTGGATTCCACACACCATTTCTTTACAAAATAATCAACAGATTTCCTCTCAGGAAAAAAAAACCAACACATACTATAATTTAAGGCAAATGTTCTCTTTAAAGGTCACTTTAGCTTTCTTCAGGAAAGAAAGAGCATAAAGAAGTTCCCCAAAGATTCCCATGTCATGGCTCTCGGGTCATTTTGCAACACTAATCATTGCACTGCTATTCCCCAGCTCCCAACTAGGACACTGCAGTTCACATGGACTTGGGGTGGGACACAACAGGGTTTTTACAGAAATATCACCACAAAGACCTATACAAAACAAAGGTTCTTAACTACCAAAAGAAACCACTTGCAATATTTAAGGTGACCAGATGGCAGCTTCCAATTCTGCTGTTTCCTGGTGGCCAAGGGCATCCTGACAAGAAACTGTTTGCTGCAACTCAGAATTCAGCACAAATGTAGGTGTTTTAACTCATCGAGCTCTTGAAGACACAACTAAAAACCAATCTGAGCTTTGAACTTCCTGCTGGAGAGCACTCAAGCCTAAATTCAAACTTCCCTGATGCTGAGATCATTCAAATCCAAGGTTCACATTGAGTCCATTCTCAACCACTACTGTGACTTCAAATCCAAGGGCCTTTTTTTTTATAAAAGAAAACATTCCCAAATATTCTGCAAATGGCTCTTTTGGATAATAAGTTCCCTTCTCTATGTAAATAGGATAGACAAGCAGGTACAGTTCAACGTGTCACAGGTATGACAACTGTGTACAGATCTTCTGGAAAAGCAGTAAATTCCAAAATACATAAATATTCCTGGTACCATACAGCGAGACAGTGTCCTAAACCAACTCCTGGACAGGGACCAACTGTTTACAGAGAAAAGCCACAGGGGCAGGGCAGGACAACCCTTGACACTGAAGAACCTGGAGTTCCCCCGTGCAACATGAACACAACTGCATGAATGAGATTCAAAGGAGGTAAAGAAAAGAAGCCTATAATTAACTCTGCAAACTTCAGGCAATGACTGTACCTGGTCTATCCACCGTAACTTTGAATAACTGCAAGTTCATGCAAAAAAAATTGCTATCTTATATGAAAGGAGCAGTCTGTTAGAAGCATTGTTATGGAATATGCAGGAAGTCATCCTTTTGCAAGTGCTGATTACTTGGTGAGTCTCTTGGCCACATCACTGTAGGCTATTTCAATCTCTTTGTCTCCAGGACAGGTGTTGGTGAACTCATCCCTGCTGTAGGCATTGGTCAGGTATCTCCAGATCCCTGTCATCTCCTTGGGGATCTCAAAGTTGCGGTACTTTTTGGCCACCACCTAAAAGAGAAGAGTGAGATTATGAATTTGCAGCCTTCGACTTCAGCCCCTCTGCTGTGAGGTTATCCTTCCAGGTGGGACACAAAGGCAGCAGAAGCTGCTCCTCAGGGATCTGCCTGGCCAGGCAGCTCTGTTTGGATCTGTCCTCACCAAGGAGACACTTCTGCAGCCAGGCAGAAACTGAACCTGTGGCTCCATCTGCAGTACAAACTGACACAGCTCACTGGAGACAGGCAGAGAAACCAAACCACGGTTACACACACACATCTGCACTCCTGTGCTTATCCCAGGCTGCCTCTTCCAAGACTTCCAACCTTTTGGTTTTATCCAGCCCTTTTATTTCACATTGTGCCATTTACTTGGTTGCTAACAGGGCAGTTTTCTCTACAGAAGTGAGCAGACATCCACGTCAACCACAAACTGCTCACCTCACCTTCACCTTTCTTCTTCTACCTCACTGACTTAGGCACAATAACTACCTGTGACCATGTGGGTCAAGGCAGTAAAGGGTTTTGGTTTCAATCCTCTGCTGCCCAGCCCAACCTGTCTGCAGCTCACTCCTCCACTGAATTCAACTGCTCGAGCCCCAAAGCCCTCGTGAATGACCCAAATCTCACACAATTCCATGCACTGTTAGCACTGCAGCTAACCTCACACAGGAGCCCACACACAGCTGACAGGAGCTGGGCCCTGGAACATCCCAAGCCATAAGCATTGTGCCCTTCACTTCCACAAGCCCTGCAAGGCCCTACCTTGACAATGTGCAGCTTGGGCAGCAGGTTGCAGTCTGCCAGGGTCATCTCGTTGCCATCGAGGAACTTGCGCGTGGACACGACCACGTCCTCCATGCTGTTCTCGTCGATCTCGTCAGGCAGGGGCGAGTTCAGGTACTCGTCCAACTTCTGCAGGGTCTTCAACAGGCCCCGTTCTAAGGCTGCACAGGGAGGAACAGCTTGAAGAACAAAAAGCCAACCCCCAGCACACACACTTCAACATAAATTCTCTTTTATAGTGTCAATACTAGTACCAGACCTGAAAACTAAAGCCCAGAGCAGCCCAGGAGTGAAGGATTTGTACCCCTGAGAAGTTGTTGTGGCAGCAGCACTGCTGGAGCTGGCTCTGTGGCCACCAGTAACACTGCAACTGGACCAGGATCCCTTTAACATCCCACACAGGCAGGTCATTGAAAAGCTGGTTAATACATGAGTTTGCACTAGTTGAAAATACTCTAAGACTGTCCACAAGGGTTTATTTTTGGGTTTAAAAGTGGCTTATGTCAGTTTCTTAAGACTGTGCCTAACTGGCTTAAACTAATTAGAATTAAGCTCTGCTGGGGTTTCTATACATTTCAACATAATCTGTTTAATGTCACGTGCTCAGCAAAGAGCCCCGACCAACCCAGCCATGCAGGAGGTTTCTGAATGCAGCAGCAGAGGGCAGCACACCCCACCAAATCCTACCCTACTGCTCAGCTGCTCACTAATCTTTTGCATCTCCCTCTCTGAAATGCAGCAGAAAGGCCTCCTGAGTCCCTGGCTTTGGTTCTCCCTCAAAGCACATGGAAGATGAAAGATTTGTACTAAACTATTTACAAGTCCAACTGTGAACTCTTTATCTTTTATTGATCTCTCATGTTACATCTACTGTTTTCCCTCCACACACAAAGGTCTTAATTCTCTGAAGGAAGCAACAGGAACTAAGCCTGGCTCAGAACTCTGACTGGGAGCCCTCAGTCCTACAGAGGGCAAATAATCAAGTGCAACAGATGCACAGAAACCCAAGCACAATCTGCATGAAATTGGGTTCTGGATGTTCAAATATTTACACTTCCTTCAAGGGTTTGGAGTGGCTGTAAATATCCAATACCAGGCATGTTTACAAACCCTGCACACCCTCCTGTATCCTGACTGCACACTGGCTGAGTTCTCTTTCAGATGTTGAAATCTTTCTCTCTGACATAACTTTAAACCACAGATTTCATTCATGACACTCTCTCAAGTGTCCATCAACTAAATGCAGCTGAATCCATCAGTGAGACACTTCACAGCCAAGCTGCTCTGAGAACACAAGCCAATAAACCCACGTGTGCCAGGCACTGCCCCCCAGGTCACCCACCTTCATTCGCTTCTGGCCTGGAGTTTTTGATAAATGCAGAGAATTTGGCAAATATATCCATCCCAGCAGTGTTAGATTCTGGGTGCTTTGGTGAAAGTTTTAGGTACCTGGAAAGGACAAAGGAGTAGATCTACAGCACCTTTACCACAATGATGCTCATCATATACATTAACTAGGACAAAATGGCCCTTTTTGAAAGTATTATACATGATGTAGGGATCAAGCAGGTAACTAATTAAATACACTTGTCTATTCCCTGTACAAAAAAAAAAAAATCAGGAGAGTCCTTTTTTTATTTAAATTACTATCAGCTGTTTCAGAATATTGTGGCCTCCAAAGCTTTTAACAAAAAAGTGAAGTCTCTAAAAAGACAAAACAGTTCAGCCTGTTAAAGGCAGGGTCTGGATTTTGCCTTTGCCTGCCAGCTGAGGGGCAGAAAGCCAAGAGTTTGCAGAAAGCTTGAACACAGTCCAAGAGATCCCCACTACAGTTTGTTACAAGTCAGGACTAAGTTTTGCACAGCAGACTCATCTTCATTTGCATTATTTGGACACCTCATCAGAACAGCCTGTGCCCAGCACCAAAAGGAAGAGTCATTTAGTGGGAAACTGCAGAAAGAATGGTGGGACTCAAAGGAGCATTTTTAAAAAATCTTTAAGAGAAAACATTTTTTAATATAAAGATGAGGGAGCTGGGGAGGCAAAGGTACAACAAGCAACAACTCCAAACTCTTTTCCATGCCTTCAGTTTAGTGATGCTGAAGAACATCATGGTTAGTGCAGAACACCCCTGTGGGAACAGGGTCTATCTGAGGGGACAAGTTACCATTTGAACACTTACTTGGGTGGAGCCAAAACATCTTCCAGGAACTCTTCAATCTTATTCACATCTGTTCTCACTTCCCCATTGTATGTGATGAAGGGGGGGTGAGTGCCTGGGGCCAGATTCTGAAGGTCTGCTGGTTTTCTAGGGTGGAACACAAACCAGAGCAAGAGTAAGAGGGGATATCCATTCCACTGCTGCAACCACCAAAGCACTGCCTGAGCTTTCACACCCCTACAGTTCAACAAAGTATCACCAGTTTGCTCTGAAAAAAGTGAGTTTCCAACTTGATTGGCATTTTGAATATACTTCATAACAACTTAAAACACTTAAAACCAACTGCTTCCTCCTACCTCTGGCTGTGTTTATTCTCAAATCAATACAGTGTTGACTGGCAGCACATATACACACCCCACACACAAACACAGTCCCTCTTTCCCAAGCTCTGCAGAACAGTTTATATATAGCATAATCTGTGCTCAGTGATAATCCTCCCCCTTCACACAGACCTGCTCTGGAAACCAGCAACTCTGAGACAGAGCAGTGGGCATCAACCATTTATTATGTGCCATGGGAATCTGATCCTAGACAAGCTGACAGATGCTTAAACATCAAGTTTAAAATTATGCTTAAAGTTTCAGCCAGTGAAAAAACGATTTACAAATAAGAGCAGCACACCTGGGAGAGGAATTCTCAACATTAGCATGGGTAGACACAAGAGAAACAGCATCAAGCTGAAATATGCAGACATTTCTAACTCTCAAGTCGGTTTGGCAACACCTCTCGCTGTTCCCTCCAGCTCCTTGCTCAGCAATCCCCATCAAGATAAGCCACTCTATTTACTCTCTGCTCTGGCTGTGCCTGGATGTGCAGTGCAAGGCACAGCACCAGAGGCATTCCTTCCAAGCCTGTGTGCCAGCTGGGCACATCCCCCACTCCTCAGCCCGCAGAGTGCCCAGCTCACACTTCCCCCACAGCTCTCACACCTGCCCTGCCAGCACATTCACACCCAGAGATGTGGATGCACTGCAGGCCACAAACCCCACAGCACCACCTAAAGAGCTGCAGCCAAGGGGAGGTGGATGCACTGCAGGCTACAGACCCCAGAGCACCACCTAAGGAGCTGCAGCCAAGGGGAGGTGGATGCACTGCAGGCTACAGACCCCAGAGCACCACCTAAGGAGCTGCAGCCCATCTCCCCAGTCACTCACCCGGGCATTTTCTTACAAAATGAAGAGCCCCTGCCAGAATTTCATGCCCTGCCCACTGCTGCTCCTGTTCCAGTGCCAGAGTGGACCTACTTGGCACTGCAGGTAGGACTGAGTGAGAAAACTGATTTTCATACCTGCTGCTTTAAGCCAGGTGACAGAAGTCTTATTAATACAAGAATTTAACTTTTTCTTTTTAATTTTTAACCTTCAAAGAAGTTATTTCTCATTAACAGCTGCCATCACTCTCTCACTTTTAGGATCTCAAGTCTGCCATTGGTTAATGCTCCAAGCAGCTTAACACTTCATTTAAATACAGCTTTGTAACTCCCAACAATTACAGGAAGTCCTGGTGGCTCACTTCCAATTTCTCATGTTGGATAGATAAAATTCCTCAAAAGGAATGTTATTTTAAAAACAAACACAGGCAAGACCACCGGATTTGCAGCAATACTATCAAAGGAAAGACTTTAGTTCACAAACAGACTGGTCTAATGAACTAACCAAAGAAGTTTTCCAAAGAACCAGAGTGCATCTCAAGGACCCCAGAGCATTTTATTAATCCAGGCAAACCACCTGTACCTTTCAAGAGAAAGAAAGCAGAGATTAACATCCCACAGCCACGGCCCAAACATCACACAGGGTTTCACTTCCAGTTTGCTTCTCTTGCCAGGAGACTATAAAAAAATCCTGGTTTACCACAGAGGAGCCACAGCCTTTAGAGCACAAGTACAGAGGAACATCCTTAAAAGGCTGAGGGTACAAATTCCCTTAACAGTCAAACAAGAAGGCAATTAAAATATTACAGTGAAATTTACTTCAGAGATAAAACTGGAGAGCTTAAAAAGAAAAAACCAAACAAAAAAACCCCCAAATAACCACTTCAAACGATTCCATGATGGCTTGTGCCTGCCCCAAACTTCACCAGGGCTTTGGGAGGCAGGGCCACTTAATGAAGTATCTGGCTGTCACTACCTAATGAAGTGGGCAGGTTCTTTAACACCAGAGTTAAGGTATAAACATGTCATGGCTTTGCCACAAACCTGAACAGCAATTGGCATGCAAATCATTTCTGGTAGATCAGACAAATCCAGCCCCCAAACACAGGATGTGCTGCAGTGATTTATAATGACACATGGACTGCACTGAGGGTCTGAAGGGGGGCGGGAGCAGCAATAACCCCCCTGTCCCCAGTTCCACAGCAGCATTTCACACTAATGCCATTATTTAAACTTTTTCTGTCACCACTGCTGTAAAACCACACAGCTGGGATGTTTAGAACAGGATTTCAAACCTCAGCTGAAGGCAGGCTGGCCTGGGAGGGTGTTATAGCCCACAAATGGTTTATGTGCTGCTCTGGCCACAGAACAAGCCAGAGCTCTGAGCACTGAAATGCTGCTGCTGAGAAGGGAAGAATAAAGCCTCTGTCTGCCCAAAGAGAGGCAAGAAATGCTCAATTCCTTGGAAAGGGTGGGATGTCCAACATGGTGTGCCCATGTGCCTGTTTTTGTGTGCTAGGAGGAGAACTGAGAACTGCAAAATGCTCTTTTGTTGGCACAGTGTGATGTCCAGTGCAATTCTGGAGGGGAAAAATACCCACCAGTCAGTCAACCCAGGCTCAGTTTTTCCTGTCCCAAGCTCCTTACTGGTAAACTTTTGTACCCAATCATGACCTTTTAAGCCTCACAAACAGACAGAGCTGGCCTTGCTGTTGTGCAGAAATGATGTTATGAGGCAGAGACAGTTTGCAAGTAAAGCCTTTTTTTTTGGCTAAGAAAATAAATTCAGATGCTTAAAACAATTACTACTGTGCTCTTCAACAAGTGTCTTTAGCAGGAACAATAAGCAGAGAAGATAATTGGCTTGAATAATGTGCTTGTACAAGCAGTTTCTTGTGACAATATTAGAAGTGTTAAGGCAACATCTAACATCTATTATCATTCTGGTAATGATAACAAGGGAAAACAATCCCATCTGATATAAAACATTCCCTATTGAGCAGTTAGCTGGATCTGACATTCTAGTACTCTACAACTGGGTATCCAGAATGTTAAAGTTGTATTTATGAAGCTTTAATTAAAGTCTAAAAGGAATTAAGTTTGTATCAACACCTATTCAAATTTGAATTAACTTCAGTGGTCCTTTTTTTCCCTTCCCAGAAAATCCCTACAGTGCACACAAAAAGATAGTTCACTTGATCTATTCCTCTGCAGTTCTTCTAATTCTGCACTTACTTTGTGTTTTCCTCTCCTCAATATTAAAAAAAACCCACCACCCAAACCCAAACCTGAAAGAAAGCCTTCCTTGTGTAAGGAAGGTCAACTTTAAACATCTGCAACCAATTTATGTGCAAAAGTTATTCTTGCATCCCATTCCCCCATCCAATTAACTCAAAGTTGCCAAAGGGAAACAAATAAAGCCAATTCATCAGGCATATTTGGCATTTTAATGGTATCTCTGACTGGTTCAGCAGTAAAAATGCTTTCAAAGTCTAAAATATATCTTTGCACCTTCTTCTCAACCTCTCCCCACCCCAATCACTGCAGTAAGTTAAATAACACCACCATTAAATGGAAAGGAAGCCCAACATTACAAAGAGTTCACAAGCCCAAGTCCTGCCCCTGAGGTCTCCCCAAACCACAGGCAGGGCTAAATGGAAGATGTGATCCATTTGGTTTATGGGGCTGGCAGCAACAGTATTTGCACTGAAATCCCACACTGGCCAGGAAAGATCTTTGAGCTGCTGCAAATGCACACACAGTTGACAAAAGCTGCTTTCTGCTCCTGCCTCAGCCCCACCACACATGGAAGTCTTTAACACTCCTTGCCAGCACTGAGGCAGCAACTTCAGGGATTTTAAAATCCAAACAAACCACCTCCTTCAAAAAATGACAAGAGCTTAAGTCTAGCAGGGTGATTTCTTCCTGCTGTGCTGCCTCCAGAGGGGAGCAGGGTGTGTTTCCCTTGGCTGAGCTCCTGCCAGGCAGGTCTGGAAGCTCTGGCAGCTCCCCCTGGCTCTGCTCTCAGTGCCCAGCCCTGCATCCCCCCCCTGCTCTGAAAACATGACTTCACACCTAAAGCAAACACGAGGTCTTGCTGAATTTAGCACTACCACTTTTAAAACAAGAATGCCCAGCCCTAGGAAATGAAGGCTCCTGGATTCACTTCTCACTTTCTTAGCCACTGAAGGATTCATTTGGGAAATGGAGAAGCTACTATTTAGGTACACATGGCACCATGACAAATCAGGCTGACACTATACAAAGGTAGAATATTCTACATTTCATTCCTACCCATTTCACTTGTATTTACCTCCAGGACAGATATTTTCGTCCTCTTTTCATTATTATTGCAAAATAAGAAAAATTATCTGCAAGTCTTGAAGGAAGGGAGTGGGGTGCACATTATTTGTGACAGTTATCCAATAATCACTGGAGATCTGACCAAAGACTGGCTGATTTAAAGCACCCACCCAGCAGTTTTCACTTGTGGGATCTTGATGTGAAGACAGTAAAGTGAGATTCCATGCTCAGTTATAACACTTCTGTATAGAAGTTATACTATTCATGGCAGCTGTTCAGTTTTCCAGGAGCATCACTGAATAAAGTCACGAGAATTTACCAGACCCATTCTTTTTGGTTACAGACACTTATAAATAACCAACAAATGCCCCACTTACAGCCAGGTTTCCTCAGAATTTATGAGGACAGATTTCCTTTTTAGTTTCAGAGACTCAGCCCTGCAAGTTTAGAAGGCCCAGACAAACCTTTTTTACACCAAGTGCACTGAACTCTCACTTGTCCAATACATCAAGTATTTCTTACCTCTTCAGGTCGACTGTTGTGACACTGAACACCACTCCCTTCAGCCACAGGATCATGAACAGCCTCTGGGAGAAAGGGCAGTTTCCTATGCTTTCCCCATCACTGCCAGCCTGCAGAGAGAACACAGAATTCATTAGGGGGCAGGGCTGTGCCATCTCCACGTGCTCACCATCACTGAAGGATCTTTATTAAAGGCAGACCAAGAAACAGCTGAAAGTGGCACATTTATGAAGTCACCCCTTTCCTTGTCATGTCCTCTGACAGCCTCTCAAGAAAGGCACCCAAACTATTCCAGTCAGCAAAGTTCCTTCACACTGAAGATGATCCAGCTGCCCTTGCAGCTCAACACCTTCCTCTGAGCAGCCCCCCCTTTTGCTGGCAGTTTCCCCACCTCAGGGTTGCTCTTTGCTCTGTTATTTTCCCTCCTGCTCCTCCAAGGCCCAGCTCATTCCCTGCAGTTCCTGCTCTGTGTCCCTGTGCAGGCTCCAGGAGCCCACTGAGGCCAGAACTGAGAACCTTCATTGTGCTGCAGGTGTTGGAGCAAAGACAGAACTGTGAGTACATAGAGACTTCACTGACAATTAACTAATATTCCAACCCCATTTTTTATAGACAATTTCTCAATCAGTCTTTGTCCTGCCACAACAAAGGTCCATCAGACAGCAGCAGTGCCCCTCAGGGCCCCCAGTGATGGCATGGATCTCATGATGGCTCTGACAATGAAGCACCCATTGCTGAGGTGGAAAAGTTGAGTTTGCAACGGGCAAGAATTGGGCCCTGGAAACCTTGAATCTTGTTATAAAATTCAATCTCTGAAGAGAAAACTGGTTCCATACTTAAAGCAGCCACAAACGTCAGATCTTGACATGTACTTTATTTCAGATGAGTTTCAATGGGTTTTGTTGTTTATTATTATTATTAGAGTCCTTCCAAGAGTAACTTTAATCAGTACAACTCTCAAAACCTCGTCAATTTTTTCATCATTACAGTGGGGACAATGAAGAAAGACTTTGCAAGTGAAGAGCAACAGTGGGATTTTCAAAGACCAGGACAATAATAAGTTTTTCAGTGAAACTATCTTAAATTCAGATAACTTTTTAAACTCCTGGAGCCTTTGCAGATAGGGCTGAACCCTGGGTTCCCACCTCCCCAGACACTTCATGAGGATGACTTCCCTCTGCACTCTATGTGTCCCAGCTGTGTTCTGGGGGGTTAATGTTTAACCACTCTGCTGTCCCTGCAGGGAGCAGGGGACATTTCAGCAGTGCCCACCAGTTACATGACTGTGTTGACACTGAACACACATTTCCCACAGGTAACTCAAACATTTATATTCTTTCTTTGTTTTGTTTTGCCATGTGTAAGATCTTATCTACCTTCAAAAAGGATTGAAAAAGATAACACTTCATCCCATCTAAGGAAAATTTTGTACTGCCCAGGCTAATTCACATCTTGAAGCAGAAACAATTCTTTGATTCAGAAATGATCTCCATCTTCAAGTTTTATGGCAACTTCAACCAAGCCACTCAAAGAAGAGCCCTGGGTTGCACCACAGCACCAGCACAGGCTGGATGTCCCCACCCCACTGAGCTTTACCTACCTGGCCCACTGGAACCCAAAGCAAAGCTACTCTCAAACCACAGAACTGAACAAAAAAGTGTTTACAAATTCAGGCACAGCACTGAACTGTGGCTTTTGTCAAGGTCCATCCTCCTTGGCCAAAGTGGCCAGTGAGGACCACAAAAGGTCAAATGCATTGATGCTGCAGAGCCAACTTGTCCTGAAACTTCCTTTCTCTCCCAACAGAAGTTTAACTTCAAAATTTACAAACACTGAACTGCATCTGCTTTTGTTTAAGCAAGACAGGCTTTCTGGCTTATTTGAGTCAGAAACAAAGGACTGCAGCCCAGTAACATCCAGTGCTACAAACAAACCTGAGGCACTGTCAGAGCTGCAGCTCAACAGCCCAGCCGAGCACAGACTTCTCTGTCTCCAGTCAAACGTTTGTCCCACTTCTGCTCCAAAAAGTCCCAAGTTATTCTGAGCACATACTGGAAAAGGAATGCACTCAGAATGCCAAGAAACGTTTGGCTCCAGAGCTCTGGAGCCAAGGAATGCTGCTTTGGAAGTGTTTGCCTGAGAGGCCCGTTTTCCACCCCCTGTCTTTGCTGCTCGTGCTGGGCCTGCCCCTGCTCTCTCCCCCTCATCACCCAGGGCCTTCTCAGGGTCCCAACTGATCCAAAACTATCCAGGGAATCTCCCAGAACTGACATAGCAGAAGTGGTAAAAAATAAAGTTTGGATGAAGATGGAAAAAAGCACTTGAGAAGTATCTCACAGAATACTTTTCCCCTAACACCATCAAGGAAGCCTCACCTCCCTGAGTAAGAAATCTGCCCTCTGCAAAATTTAGAAGAATAATGTTCCAACTAATGACCAGACTGGGGAAAAAGAAAATTAATGAGGGGGTATATTCAAATTCTGAACTCGAAAATCTTGAAATATATCTCAGTTTTAACAATAATAACAATAAAACCTGCTGAGAAAACGACATGAGCCAACCAGAGTGATGCAAACCCATTGCCTCAAACCCCTAAGCAGATAACAATCAGTCCTGCATGCTTAATGCTCATTCAAAAATCGAGTAATTAATAATAGGGATTGCTGTTTTGAGAGGAAATGGTTTCAGGTAAACTAACAAAGTGATTCAAGTGAAAAACCTGCAGCAATTCAAAGCTCCTTAGATAAAGGAATAGAGAATAGAGCAAGGAGTGGTTTGATGTTCCACACATGAAATACTGAAAAGGGTCTGGCCATATCAGTGCAAATCCTTGCAGGCTCAGCTCAGCCCTTTGTCTTGCCAAGCTGAATAAACAGGAGCTGCTTCCTGAGGGGTCTCAGATAAGATGCAAAGAATGCCCTGCATGGAAGGGCTGTGCCAGTGCTGTCTGAACAGCAGCCAAACCCCCTGGGGCTGCCCCAGCTCCTCAGGCAGGGCACGGGTGAGCCCGGGCTGTGCCCCCTGCACACCAAACCCCATCTCAGAGGGGCCTGGTGCCTCAATCACTGACAAGGCATCCTTGCAGGAAGGGAACAGGTGACAGGGCAGCGAGGGGCAGAGCCCAGCAGTGAAGAAGGGTCTGCCATACCCGGTGCTCAGGTCCTTCCCAGCTCTGTGCTTTGGGAAGGGAGCTGCTCTGTGTTCTTACAGCAGGAGCAGGTCAGGGAGCAAGCGAGAGTCAAGCCCCAGACGTGATGCCAACTAAAGCCAGCCCAACCAGCTTTAACCCCAGATGACAAGCCAACACTTCCTGCTGTCAGCTCACCTTCCCTCCTGCCTCCCCAGGACAGGGCACAGCTGCTGCCCCAAACTCCAGGGGAAAGCCTGTCCTTCTGGGAGCTGTCCTTGTGCCACCAGGGCATTTCAGCACAGCAGAGTGGCACGTTATAACAAACGAGGCTGATATTGCTGACAGCTTAAAGAGGTTTCCTGCCACACAACAAGGGAGGAAAACCCAACACCACATCCTGAAAAAGATTCAGAGTATCAGAAGGACCTTCATGCCATGTTTAATACAGCTCAAATATTTCAGTACTGACACTGGAAACCCACAGCCAGTAACAGCAGCAGGCACTGTGCTGACAGACAAGAACTTAAACCACTCGTTTTCATTGTCTTCATAGCACTGACAGTGAGCAAGGGAAGTTTATTTCAATGTGGAAATGAGGAAAGATTGTGTACAGGTACTTGACACGTGCTGCTCTCTGGGACTGTCCTTTCAAATTCAGCTGTCCTGGCAAGTGCAAAGCAGAGTACTGAAAAACCATGGTAAAATGGAAAACCTAAAGAAAGGTATTATAAGCATTAAGTAACGGAAGTAAACACAGTCTCAGGCTCTGTGCTACCCAAACACCTCAGCAGAACAGCCAGGCCAGCACAAACCCAGCAGCAACCTTGGACAACTCCTCCCAGCACGTTTGTTCTTCTCCCAACAGACACACCGACAAGTGTTCCAGCAATAAACATTTCATAAACGTGGTACAAACATCCTCTTGCTTTAATAATTAGCCAGTGTGAGCTGTTATCAGCACATGCACATGAAAGGAGAATGAAAGAGGCCTGGAAACCACCCACTGCACACCCCTTGCCCAACAGGAGCCACACAGGCAGAGGTGTGGAAGAACTGGGATGTGCATCCCCGCTGAAGGGTGTGGACCACCTCGTGAAGAAAAAAAAGTCCACCCACAAAGAGGACAGAATAATGAAGATTTTAAATGTTCCCCCTTGGACATTGTTTCTCTTGACCTCATCTTTCCATGAGAATTCCCATTTGGCAGAGCTGTTCGATATCTAACATACTCTCTCCTTCAGTTCCAAGTGCTCATTAAGAGCTGACATTTGTCATGTTTATGAACCAACTCGCCTCTAAAGTTTTTCTTAACAGAGAAGAAGCTGCTGCACATTTAAAGTTCCACATCAACCTCTTCAAAAGAGGCAGGAGCAAAGGCAGGGCTGCAGGCTGCTGCTCTCTCAGGTCTCACAGGCCCTGCGTAGCCCAACTGACAACACAGCACAGCCTTTTTTAAGCACTTTGAAACCTATTCTACACATCTACTCCTAAATTAAGTTAAAAAGTCACTAAAGATTCAGTCTGAGAGCAAAATAAGCTTTAAGCAATCATTAAGCAGATTTATTCACACTACTAATGTCTCTGCCAAGCAAGCTAACTCCTGTAACTCTTTCACAACATTAAGAAGGTTTCCAATCAAACATCCAAGCCCACTCTCCTCCCCTCAAAGGGCAGCAGGCTGGCACATCCTAGCACAGGTACTTCCAAATCACCTTTGTGCTCGTGTGTGTTGGCAGTGGATGAGCACACAGCACCCCCCCTCTGCTGTTTTGTGTGATCTTCTTCTCCTACTGCCATTATAACTGAACTCCAACATGTTTCCCCAATACCTTTATTAAAAAAGGTAAGTTTTTTCATAAAAAAATGTGACAAAATTAGCAAATCCCGCATTATGTGCCGTCTAAAAATATGAAAATGTCTTTCAGGCAAGAGTGTACATTCATTTCCAAACTGCATAGCTGACCTCAGAAAGCTCCAAATTAAGCTTTCAGCGCCTGTATCTCTCAGTCTTTCCTCACATGAAGTGCATTGATCAGTGTAACTGCTTTATTTGACTTGTAAAAGGACATTTTTTAAAGGCTTGGTAACACTGTACCAAGTCAGACTCAAATCACAACCACTGCACACTCCCAAGCCCAGTTCTATCACACAGCTTAAGCCATCAATCCATGTTCCACAGCAGCTGAAATTGCTTTAAACTGAAAAAGCTTAAGAAAATGAACTGAAGTTCCTGCATTTACTTGAGATGTGGCAATTACAGCAGGGGAAGGAATGTTTATCAGCCCATTCAAACAGCCTCTCCAGTTATTACCTTTCTGATAAGCCACCCCTGTGTCAGACATCTGACTGGAGCAGCAGCTGACCATTTTGGGATGAGGGTATTTTTAGCCCTGGGATGCTGTTCCTAACAAAACAGTTACCAGACTTGTCTTGCACATTTTCCTGCAAATCTTGTTCACTGCTACCCAGTTCTCACTGTAAAGCTTTTAGAAACAGCTGTGCTCTCTCCATGATGTATTAAAGTAAGTTCACAATTCAGCAGAATTAATTAAGCCCTTCTAGTTCTTTGGAGAACAGAAATTATCCCATGTTCATCCTTCGGGAGAATCAGATAAAGTATCAGAACCCAAACCTGCATTAAATACCAACCACCGTTTCCTTCAGTGAAGAAGTGAATTAATGATATGAACACAAACCCCTGGGATCATTGGGAACAGACACACATGCCACTTCCTGGCCTGGCACAGGGAAATGAAATTCCTCTCTAATGGCAGAAGCCTGGCATCTCTGCTGGCCCTTCCACAGCAAGGCCTTTAACAGAGAGATCACGTTGGAACAAACCTCTAGATGATCAGCAAGGCTGCCCTGACTAAAATTTGCTGTGTAACAGCTTGACATATTCTTGCAATATCCTAGCACTAAACTGGAGACAGACAACTTACAATACAGGACTAAGGGGTTATTTTATAAATGCCTGGAACTTGCCTTTGGCTGTCTAGCATATAAACCTGAAATGGCCATTTTATATGACAACGATTGTCCTCCCCAGACTTATTAAATTTGTTAATGAAGTACAGTGTGTGCTTTGGCTACAGTCCAAGAGACCCATGTCCAAACCTCCCCCACCAAACAACAAAACATCAAAATCACAGGAAAGAACTGCAAACATCATCACTGGGGCTCAGAAGACCAAGTGAAATGTCTATCTTTGGCATTTCAGAGTTTTTCCAGTGAACCTCTGCATGTGCATCTTTGTGGTATTTTATAACCTAATTTAGAGGGCAAAGGGGAGCAAGGAGGAGGGCAGATCAACAGGGATGGACAATCCAGAGCTGCCCCACACAGGTCATTCCAGTCACCAGTCTGAGTAGGACCAAACCCCAGCAGGAGCAGGAGAGCCCAGAGAATTCCTTGCCCAAATGTCAGCCCCAAAGCTGCCACCTGGGAGCTTCAAAGTGCTGGCAGAACAAGGCAAACAGCTCAAACCACACCTGCCTCCAACCCAGACTGCAAACAGCAACGTCCACACAGGGACACACCAAGGAACAAAAACTGCCCCAATTCTCCAGGATCCCCCACAACTCACTGCAGTTTTGAACCTGCTTCCAGCACGTTCAGAAGCTCTGAAAGGAGCTGGGAGATGGGAGCCCAGTTGTGCTGTTCCAGAGCAGCCCTTCCTCCCCTGGGACACTGCCTGATCCCTGCAGCTCCAGCACAGCTCACAGGGCAGCTAATACAGCACTCTCAAAGGCTGCAGAAATCCACTTATGCTTTACTTTGACTTTGTTTTTCAGATAAAACCACCTAAAAACCTATTTCCTTTATTTTAGAAAAGCAGCTCTCCAAAGTACAGAGCAGCAAACTCCAGCCAAAATAGTAATGTCTCAACAGAGCCAAAAGAGCCTGAAGCAGCTCCAGTAGCCCTGACTGATCTCATCAGCTCTTCTCATGAAAATACACAGATATGACTTCACTCCTGGATTACACTCCTATATTTAGTTTATACCTAATATGGATATTCAGTGCTCAGAACTAAGTCATTTCCTTTCCTCGTGTATGTTCCTTGCCCTTTGTCTGGCAAACAATACAAGGAATAAGTTTGAACCTACAGAGAACTCACACACAAAGACACTTGTAATTAATAGGGTTTAGCTGTTTTTCACTTCAGCATAAACAAACACAGCCCTAAAAATCAGATTGTGCCACAAATGCATTTGACCTGAATTAAAAAACTCTTAACTACTCAAAACAAGTTTAAAAAAATTATCTTTTTCTAGGGAAAATATTCTAAATAAAGGATTTAAAGCTCCTGGAGTCAAACCTCTATTTAAATTCCTATGAAGACAGTTTGGGTTTGGGTGTTGTAGCTGTTAAAATAAACTCTTCATACCACAAGTGAGCACCTAGCATCTATTTTAAGAGTGAAACTATATTATTCCACACTGAAGAATATGCAGGAAAAACCCAAACCTGATTAGGACAGTAAGCTGTTTGTGATGGGTTATTTACAAAGAACTTTAAAGATAAAAATCAAATTAGTTGGATGACAAATAGAGATGTAATTATTATTCCATGGACTGTCAATTTGCAACCAACCACACCCTTAATTAAATTTTGTTGTCTTAGACAAACTAAGTGTCTACACTGGCAAACAAAAACTACCTTTTTAATCCCACTCTGCCCAGTTCAGGCCTTATAGAATTGCACTACTCAGTTGATTCTCAGTTACAGGGAATAAGAGAACATCCACCAAGAGAAGACAACAAATCCAATTACTGACAAGCACAGTTATCTAGTCTTAAAGCCAGTTCTTGTGGATTTTTAAGTGGTATGTCCAGCCCAGCCAGAACTGGGAATTGCTGTAGGCCCTGTTATAAAAGCATGTAGGCCTTCTGTTTGTCACCTCACAATAAATATCTCATTTAAAGAGAATCTGAACATGCTTACACTGGTGAGAAAGTAACAGTGCTGGGCTGTCCTTGCCCTGTTTAGGTAATGAACACTTCTAAAAACCAACCCTTTGAGTCCAAAAGTCACCTTCCAGAGTACATAGCTTACTGTTTAGCTAGAAGTTCAAGGAATTCCCAAATTAGATTCTCCCAAGCACAGATTTCTGTAAAGCACAACTCAGTCTCCAAAAATGCCCAAGTGCAGCTGCAGACCCAATCCCTTCTCTGCTCCCCCCACTCCAAGTAACCGACAGTCTTTGGCCTCAAATAAGGAACTCTTTCCATCCACAAGATGAGGTCAGGACAAGCAGGGAAGGACCAGACAGGGCCACTGAGTCACTTCAGCCTGGCAGGGTAATGATTACTAACTTCTTAGGATGCTAATACTGTCACAGTGCTGCCCACTGCCAGATTACCAGACCTCCCACCCACTTCCTACCAGTGAAACCCAGTTTATGTAAGTGTTCCTTGTATCTCCATGTTACTCCTCAGCAATTGACTGTCTTTATGCACAAATAAGACTCTCTTGAAGAGGATTCTCATTCTCCTCATGTACCTCCACCAGAAAGTTGGTGTTCAGTAAGCTCTGTGAATTCCTCACCACACACACCCCCAGTCACTGACTGACACACAAATGCATCAGGACAAGGCTCAGATCCCCTGACTTTCCACAGCATCCAGGTCCTAAAGTTTGTCTTGCAGCAAGTGCTCTGACACACAGGCTTTTCCTTCCCCTTCAAGCCCTCAATACACACCCTGAGAAATCCCAGCTAGGAAAACTGAAGACAGATTTGTCTTTTCTAGCAGTGTGTTTCAAGAAGGCATCTGTGGCACAGAGCACTGTCTGAAGCACGGAGCGAGTGACTCACAGGCACCACTGCCCATGACTGGACAGCCCAGGAGGAGCCACAGCCTGCCAAGGGCCAGGAGCTGGAATTTGGCAACTCAGACACTTTTCAGACTCCTTTGAGGGGAAAAGGGGGGAAAGTGCATCAAGTGTTAAAGACCTGTTTCAGCTGCAAAGTAAAACACAAGTTCTCTTGACAATGAGAGCTGTCTAGAGGTTTATCCTTGGAAAGGGGAGGATGGATGTCAGGGAATACAACCATTACTGCTGCAGTGTTCTCAGAAGCAATTCCTGACTGAACTCATCTGTGCAACCCCTTTGGAAATTACTGCTAGGAGGCTTTAAGCTCACTTACCAGGGTTTAGCAAAAAAATTAACATTTACATGAGACCATCTCTGTACTTTTAACAATACTGTACCAAGAGCACCAGTTTCTGTATCAGCAAGCAGATTCAAGTCAAAAAGCCAAGGATGTCTGTGGCTGTGAGAACTTTCCCAAGCAGAATTTAAAGGAACACGGTTTGCTGGCCACAGAAGCAAAAGGCCTGATTTATAACCACTGAACACAGGATACAACAAGATGGTCAGGCCTCAGTTTATAAAGGGCTCCTTTACAACACTCCACTGTTTGCCACATAAATAAGCCTCCTGCACCATTTTGCTGTCTCTCCCAAACACATATCAAAGGCAGGCTGAGAGGTTCTCAGGTGCTGAGGTTATTACATCAAACCCTCCAAAGGATGAGCTGGTACATAAGGAGGAGACTTATCTAATAAGATTATCAAGCAACAAGCCTGCCGAGACTATCTCTGAGAAGCAGCACTGCACGTCTCTAGTCCTGTTATTTCCTTGTATCAGTGTGCCTGTAAATTGTACAGCAGAGTAGGTGAGAAAAGGGAAAACGATGACAAGGAAGATCATGGGATGGTTTGTTACAAACCAACACAGAGCAGCTACAGGACTGCAGAATGACACCTCAGAGCTGCTGTAGGGGAAGGGGCAGCGTGAGACAAAGGCAGAGCCTGCACAGCCCAGCCCTGAGCTCGGGCCAGGGGGCTGCTGGGGACGAGCTGCTCACACCCCCTCCTGCCACCTGAACCAAACACATCCAGGGCCTGCAGGACAAACTGTTCACCTGCCAAACCTCTGCTTAATTCAATACACAGAAATGTAGACAAGCTTCTGTTACAGTCACTGGGGGTGTTTCAGAGTGGGGTATTTAAGAAATGTGAAATCACAGAGGTTTTTCTACTGAGTGTACAATTCCCAGGTAAACAAACAGCACACACTATCTGATTTTCAGAACAGGTGCCCAGTTTCGCAATGACATTTGAAAGCTGCCAGAACTCCAAGGTCTAATTAATTTGCAAGTAGACACACGTTACCCAGTTGAGAGAAGAGAACCTTCCTCAACGGTTACCTACATGTACTCTAACCCACCTCATGCCAGCAGACTGTGAATTTCTTGTTTGTTGAGCCTGTTGTTTTTTTTCTATAATACTGAACTTGTTGACCCTGTGTGTTTTCACCTTCCTATTACAAGAGGATGCAATCCCTGAGTGCCCTCCAGAACACCAAGGGCTAGGCTTTCAGCAGCTCCATCCCCATCTCCTCTGCACACTCCCTTAAAGAAGCTGCACAAGGAGTTTTGTAACTCTGTCCTGTGATTTCCACAGATGAGCTGTTCTATTTGACTAAGTCAGCCCACCACGCTTTTTATTTACAATAAAATTCCACACCCCATCAACTAAACTGCAGCTTTATTACAGGTGACCCACACGAGCTGTGCTCAGATCACAGTGCTCAGGTTTCCACAAGCACATTCACTCCAATGCAGCCTTCACTCCTCTGAAATGGCACTAGGGCACAGAAGAATATTCCTGGTAGACAATGGAAGTGGGCCTTCCTCATGAATATAACATGCAGACATACAAGGAAACTAACTGAAATCAGATACATCACTAGTTTCTCCTAATCAGCTCTCAGGAGAAAAGACTTGAAAAATATTTACAGTCTGTTTAAAAGAGGCCACAGGCAGCCCACTGGCTCTGTAATGAAAAACTGCTGCACCTACTCATTGTGAGAGCAAGGAACAGATCAATCACCTCCCTTTCAGCACTGGAGCCTATTTTCCTACCTAAGTACCCTAATTCTGCACCTAGTTATCACAGACCATGAAAATACAAGTTACAGCAGATTGATACATTGTCTTTGGAGGAAAAAATCCCTTTGCTGGTGACAAACAGCCCTGTATAGTTATTCATAACTGAAACCCAACCATGTGTGTGCTCCTCCCCATGCTGTGCCCATCCTATTTTGTTACTGATTACAATTTAATGAGGTTCAAACCCAATGTCTTGGGCACAGAGCCAAACCGTTTCTCCTGCTTCACAGGTTTGTTTCTCAAGCTTTAATCCGTACCTTTGTTTCATCTCGGTCTGGCTGCTACAATCCTTTGTGCTCAGGTCACACAGTTACCGCCCTTGGGCCGCGGGCGTTTGGCAGACAGCTCCATTTTGGTCAAAAGCCTTTCCACTACCTCTACCTGGAGAGCTTCGCTGACTAACAGTGCCCAGGGAGAGCCAAGAGCCCAGATCCTGCTTGAGAAGGGATCAGTTACTTTGAGAAACACTCAGGAAATTCAGATTTTTTTTTCTGCAACACACTGAGCTCCCCATTTACAAGGAGAAAAAAGTGACTAAAAATCTAGTGCTCCTCTAGACAGACACTATTAGTTTCATTCAATAACCACATTCTGCTTGCATTTTCTGAAGTGACCATCTAAATGAGTCAGAAAACGTAAGACTTTTACTGGCTTTACAAAAAGACTGTCCTGATAATCCTTAACAGCTTCAATAAAGTGTGGGAGAGGCAGCACCGCCCAGGGAAACAACTACTTTGGTCTGCTGGGGCAGGGGGGTTGCTCTTCCTCTGAAGGATTTTAGAGGGGAAGAACCTTTACCTGGAGATCATGAAGGCAGACAAGAATAACTTCTTCTTTTAACCTGAACTTCATCCTAAAGGCAGACAGCACACAGTGTGCAGCAGTCATCCATAACACTGGGAAAAGGTTTCCTTGAGGGAGAAACAACTCACTGATAATCCCAAATTCAGCCTCTCCTTAAACCCATGCCAATAAAGACATTTTAGTAGAAAGGGAGAGAAAAATTTCACTGATTATCCTATTTCATATAGTCGCAATCTTTATTGGTCCAATGCTGATTTAATCAGAATGAGCACATCTTTCCCAACTATTTTTACAGCTTCTTCCATGCCACTCCTCATGCATGAAATGTTCTCTTTAAACACACCCACAAAGGTTATTTTCCCTGCCCCCAAATCCTTCTGCCATTAATCACTGCTCTAAGTTGTTTAAAAATAAGAAGAATCAGCCAATGAACTTTAGGACAGATAAGTTGGCATGTTATATTAAAGAAGTACTGCTATAAATAATTCAAAGTAATCTGTAACTTAATTGATGTAGTTGTAAGTTCTAACCTCTACACTCAGAGCCTAAATATTCTGACTAAAATCAGGTCTAGAATCCTCCACTGCTTTCCCTGGGTCCCGTTACTGCCTCTTGATACTATCAAAAAGCATGAAAGGGGGAAAATTCAACATCTTTAAAGTGCCATTTAAGGAGTAAAATCTATATTGAATAACTTATTTTCAAAGCTCTACCTAGTCTGCTAGAAATTTCCATGTTTGTCATCGTGGCTTTTATACAAAGTAATTCCCGAGATCTCTGATTTTCTCACTGCAATAGAAAGAAACTTCATCTGAAGAAGTTAAATACTTTTCTACAGAGGCTTTCGTTAAGGGGCGTTTAGGCACAGAAAGAGAAGATTACCATCAATGATTCCGTGCACTTTTGATATAAACTAAAAGCAAGATGCTGCATCACCAGAGCCCCGGAGGATGCAAAATATTGCATCATACTACAATAAATGAATGCAAAACATGTGGAGATACCATATGGTATCTCTGCCAGATAAGGGCAGTACAACACACGCTCCTCCCGGTTCGGATGCAAAGCTGGCGCTGGTTTCTGACACAAAAGTGGATTTCCTCAGGCGGGCAGAGCTCAGCACCTCGTGCTCTCACCGCCCTTTCTCCGCCGCCCTGCGCTGGGGCGCACAATGCCGAGCGGGGCGATGCCGGGAGGAACCTTCCAGCAAACACGCTCGGGCCGAGGGGCCGCCCGCTCCCTCCGCACCGACACCGACACACGGCCCGATCCACCCCGTGCCCCGCTGCCTCGGCGTGTTCGGGGGACCCGGAGGGGACCGGGAAGGAACCGGGTGGGGACCCGGAGCGGCCCAAAGAGCCGTGAGGGGACCCGGAGAGCCGTGAGGGGCCCAAAGAGCCGTGAGGGGGACCGGGAAGGGACCGGGAGCGGCCCAAAGAGCCGGGAGAGGACCCGGAGCGCCCCGAGGGAACCCGGACCGCCCCAAAGAGCCGTGAGGGGCCCGGCGCGGCCCGGGCGGGGGCGGCTCCAACGGCCGGAGCGCGCTCGGCGCCCCTCGGGATCCCCCGGCCCTTGTCCGGCCGTGCCCGTACCTTGACGAAGAGCTCGATGACGGGCTCCTTGTCGCTCTCCTTCAGCCCGTTGACCGGCACGGACAGCGCCATCGCCGCCGCTGCTACTGCTGCTGCTGTCCCTGCAGCCGCCGCCCCGCCCCGCCTGGCCTGCCGCTGCCTCAGCCGGGACAGCGAACACCACACTACAGTAGAGCACAATACACCACACTACAGTAGAGCACAATACACCACACTACAGTACAGCTACACCACCGCACAGAACTCCGCTCCGCTCCGCTCCCCGCCCTGCGCGCGACTGAGCCGGCCCCGCCCCGCGCCGGGAGCCCGCCGGGACAGGGGGGCGGGGCTATCATGAGGGGCGGGGCTTTGCTGAGGGGCGGAGCCTCATTGGGCGTGGTCGATATGGGGGCGGGGCCTCCCTGAGGGGACATCGCTGAGGGGACAGAGATGAGGGGACAGCACTGAGGGGACAGAGATGAGGGGGACAGAGATAGGGGGACAGAGATGAGGGGACATCGCTGAGGGGACATTGCTGAGGGGGCAGCACTGAGGGGACATTGCTGAGGGCACATCGCTGAGGGGGCTCCTCTGGCCATGGTGAGTTCAGATTGGCCGGGCTGTCCCCGCTGTCCCCTCGATGACCTCCTGTCTGGGAGGGGGGTCGGGCTCTGTGTCCCCCCTCGCAGGAAAAACCATAAAGTCCAGAAATGCAGGAACTGCCCCCTCACGGACCCGGAGCGGCACAAGCAGCTGCTTTCCTGGCTCGGGAAAAGACCCATCCCAAGAGGTAGGAGAGTCTCCAGCCTGGTCCTTCCCTCATTATTAAGGTCAGCCATGAGGAGCCGGATAGAAAAAACGTCCTGGAGAGCTGAGTGAAACATTGGAATGAAATGAAACTGTGCTTTTTCCAGTCTTTCCACCGAAATAGCTCGGGCTGGGATCACATTTTCCCCAGGCCGCGGGAACAGAGCGGCCTTTCTTCCCCGGCCCCGCCACCCTCGCTCGCGGCCTGTCCTTTTCCACAGCAAAGGATGACATTTTCTTAGATGACATTTGGTATGGTTTGTGACAGGGTGAGCTGAGGGATCCCGGGTGGGCTGTGACAGGGTGAGCCGAGAGACCCCCACAGCTCCTCTGCCGCTCAGTGCATCTGTGACCCAGCATTTCACCAGCTCCCTGGAATCTGTACCCAAATCCCTGCCCACAGCCAGCAATGGCTCCGCATGGAATGGTTACCAAGGCAGGATTCGCTGGGAATGACAAAACCGCCTTCTCTCCAGGGCGTTTTGCTGCCCTCAGTTCTGCATAACCAGATGTCTTTACGCAAATACCATCTTTGAATGCCCTTGAATTCATCTGGAGCAGGAAAAACTGCTGTCAGCCCCTCTCTGGAGCTGGTAGGGCTGTGCCACCGATGTGACAAAGTCCTCGTTCCCATCCCTGCAGCTCCTATGCAGTCTCAGCTCCCTGGCAGCCAGTGGAATATTCCTTTCTGTTTGTTTGACAGAGTCCAAGGAATCTCGCTGATTCACAGGGTGGGACAGAGTGGAAACCGGTGTGTCACCGTAACCAAACCGATGTGGGAGCACGGCAGGACCGTGCCAGGAGCCTCCCTCAGTAACTGCCCAGTGCAGCTCTACCACAAAGGATATCCCCACTGTCCCTGGAATGTGGGAGGGATGGAGGGGAGGGAAAAAAAGTTCCCTTAAATGGAAGTGCCACAGAAACATTCAAGCATCCATCAATCTTGGGCTTTCCATTCACTTTTCTGCATGGCAGAGTAAGAAATTTGCACTGTTTGGGCCAAATGTCCCCAGCAGATTCAGAAGGTGATTTAATAAGGCATTTTTATTGTGAGGCCATTGCAGCACGTGGCAGGGAAAGTTGTATCCTGTGTCTAGTGGGAAAGGGAGGAGCTGAGTCCTTTTTCCAGGATAGGGAACACTGAGCCTTCCTCTCTGCTTCACCCTCCTCCTCCACCACAAGTGTGAAAATCACAGGGTTTTGTAAAACCTGAAATCCTTTACCAGCCTCCCCAAAGCACAGGCCCACCTCCTTGGGAAAAGGCAGTGGTTTAGCACAAAGAAACAGCTTTCCCACAGTGCCCGTAAAGGTGGGTGTAGAGCAACAAATTTGAGGTCTGTGAGGCACTCTGGGCCTTTTTATGTTTCCCCAACCCTACAAAGGAGCTGCCAGGGCTGTTTTTCCCTCACCACCACTGCATTTCTGCTCTAACAAAAGCACTCCCATGCTGTTACCTTGCAGAGCAGCTAATAGCTTGTTTCATTTATACCCAGCTGCACCAGCCTCGGCTCTTGTTTAATACCTTTTCAATTATTTTACTTTTAGATGACATTTGCTGGGTTTCCAGCTGCCACCTACCAAACCCCTCACAGTCCCCACTCAAATGAAACCTCTAACGATGCTCAGAACAGTTTTGAGGGCTGAAAGCTCTCCATTCTTTCCTAGTTCAGTAATTGCTGCTTATATTATTCTGAAAGATTTCTTTCTTTCTTTTGATAATACTTAGACTTAATTTGTCCAAGCTTTACATACTAAACAACCAGTCCTCCTAACAATCCGTAAGGAAATGAGTATCACCCACCTTAACAGTGGTGAGGAATGAGTCAGGAAAGTTAAGTGACTTATTCAAAGCTAAATCTGCACCAAGCCAGGGAGCCAGAACAAAGCAATTCTGGCCCCCCACCTGTGCTCAGTGGGTCACTCCCTCGATATTATTTTATGCTGCATTGAGGAGGTTCATTTCCATTTGGCAGAGCAGCAAAACAACGTATTATTGTTTCACTTCTCCAGCACTTTTGGCCTTTCTGCAGCAATTTTCCATCTCAAACTTTCCAAGTGCTTTTGAAACTGGAGGCATCAGATGTTAAAGATATCAAAGCAGGCGTTCTCCTGCCCTGGCCCTTGCTGTTCCACAGATGGAATTCGCTGCCACGTTGACCCTGGGGATTCAAAAATGGGCTTTTCTTTCTAGGGGGAATTTTTCAGGCACTGGAGGAGCTCAGCACACAGGTCAGCAGGACCACAGCATGAACATCCTGGGTTTTAAGCATAATGAAAGTGCTGTGAGAAGAAAGGTGCTGAGGCAGTTTGGGAAGGCAAGAACTACCCAGTGCTGGCTGCAGCTGGAAGTGAGAGCCTGTCCTGGGCCCAGGGTTCACCAGAGCTCCTTAAAGCAGTGGTGGACGAAGCTGTGAGAAGAACCTGCCCACAGACACCTATTAAAAGAAAGGCAGGAATGACACACCCTGGTTTAAAAATACCAGCATTCTCATTCCAATGCTAATTTGGGATCCTGGGCTGGGATGCTGCAAAGTCCTCCCCTGGAGACTTTCAGGGGAAGGGCACCAACCACAGGCTCAGACCACACGTCCCAGATGTTCTGCTGAGCTGGTGGCCCCTTCACACAGTAACTCCAGGAGCCCCAGTTTCCTTCCTCTCATCCAGGCACTGAGCAAGATTTTGGCTCCATCCATCACCTGCCACCTTGGCTGGTCCATTCTGTTGTTCTTTCCCATGTGCTGAGCAGAGTTTGGTTTTGGAGCTGCTGGGAGGGTGTGAGCCTGCCAGATTTACAGGCAGCTCGGGGGAATCAGCCTGCTGCTGGTGTCAGACTGTTTGCAGCTTGCTGTAATTCCCATCCAGCTGTCCCTGCATAGCTCGTTTCCATCTGGGGCAGGTGCCAAACTTCAGCTTTAGCTGCAGGCTCAGGACTGGAGGGAACAGCTGAGGACACGCCGTGTGGGACTGGAGTGGCACCTGCCACGGGTGAAACATCCCACAGAAAACAGCCCTGTGCTGTGGGCTGAGGCAGAGCTACAGGGGCAGAGGATACACCCCATGTCATTATGTGGGAAGTTGACTTCATCCCATAATTTCTGGGTCACTGCTCTTTTCCACAGTCCAAGTTAACACCACTCCAAGCACAGGCCGGAGAACTAAATGTTTCTAGGAAATGTTCATCAAGAACATTTAGTGGCAGTAATTGCAGTCGGAGTCATTTAACAATCAATGTACTTTCCCTGCTTTTTTTCCCTTCCCTGGTTCCTGGCATATGGGCCTTAGCCCGGGGAGCTGGATGGTAATTAATGCATTTTGTGGTTAAATGTTTGGACTCAGCATCTCGCGGCGCCCGAGGAGAAGGGCCGTGCACAAAGCAGGCATTGTCTGCAGGTCTCCCTTGGGTCCCCTCCACGGAGGCACCGCGGGGGCAGGTTGATGGGAACACTGACACAGGCAGAGCTTTCACCTCCCTTCCTTTAGTGCAGCTGAAACGCTGGGGAAGTTAAACTGCTTGTCATCTCCCTGTGTTTGGAGGAGACATCCAAGGAGGGGCAAAGGAAAGTTGGCTCCCAGGACCACCCAGACAAGAGGAGGATTGAACGGCCAGCTCTGCCCTTTCAGCAGGAGGCTGTTGCCATGCTCTGCTCCCTCGCCGGGGACTCTCACTGCCCTACTTTCCACATCCAGATATCGGCCTGTTCTCTGCTGTGAGCATCAGGAAACAAAGATCTGGCTTCCCCCTTTTGTAAAAGGTGACCTGGAAAGGACCAAGAGGCAGAGCTGGAGCCTCAGCTGCTGTGAGAGGAGCTGGGAGCGAGGCTGGGTGCTGGGAAACCTCCCTGGCCACATCCCCACGGCAGCACTCTGCAGGTGCACATGCACAAGTTGTTCCTTCAAGAAAAATCAAAAATCCATTGCAGATCTGGTTCAGAAAGTTATTTGGTGGGGAGGAGGCGTGGAATAAAAAAAGTTTCCTGTGCCTCATTAAAATCTGTATTTCCCCACCTTTATGTATAGAAGTTGCCTGAAAGTAAATAAATCAAGGTCTTGGCTGTTTCCTTTTAAGGTTTGTCTCCAGGTGATTCTAACAGCTGGACTGATAAAGTGATTTCTCTAAGAGAAAAAACCCACTACACAACCTGCTTCTCCCAAAATAACAATGCAGGTTTGCCTGGCTGTGGTGGATGAAGTGGTTAAATCAGCCACACTACCCTGACGTGCAGCAATCAAAGCCACCACCGAGGTCTCCTGCTGAACTTCCATCATCTGAAAAGCCTGGAAGTTGCCAGGAGCCCCTAATGAACTCGGTCCATTAGATCCCAGCTGGGTTTCAACACTGCACTGGCTTCTGTCGTGAAGCTCAGATGGAAGAGATGCTGTTTGATGTGGGTTTTTAATGGTCTGCAGGTTCTGTCGCCCCCGGGGAAGGTGGGTGTGCAAAGGCAGGGGAAGCAGCAGCCCCTCCCCAGCTTCCTCCCCCGAACGGATCTGCAGGGGACCAGTCCAATTACAGCAATGACACTGAGACCGTGTGTCTTCTCTCTGGGGTGAAGGGCAACAGCAGAGAGAAAAAAGCAAAACAAAAACCCAAATCCAACACCCAAATCTCTTTATCCCAACATGGGCTCGATCCAAGTATTAGGGACAGATTCTTCCCTGTTGCCCAGAGGAGCAGTAGCTGCCCCATCCCTGGAATTGTTCAAGGATGGGGCTCTGAGCAACCTGGTCAGGTGGAAGGTGTCCCTGCCCATGGCAGGGGGTGCAACAAGATGAGCTTTAGGGTCCCTTCCAACCAAACCATTCCGTGATTCTGTGATTCTATCAGTGTAGGCACCCGATAATCCATCCCAGTTTATGGCAAGACTGTCACCTTCAAAAATACCACCCACTCTGTTTTCTTCTCACTGCTCATGTTCTTGGCTCCACAGCAAAGCTTCAAGCATGGCAGAAACCCTTGAAGAGAGCGTGGGGTTATTTCTGCTCCTGAGTGGCTGCTGAACCTGTGCAGCTGAGGAAGGTGTGTGGTGCCACCTCACACCAGCAAGAGGAGGGACACAGCAAAGCAGACAGCTCGTTTGAGGCCCAGGTGAAGATGAGTCCCTGTCACTCATGTCCTGCCCCAGGTAATGAAAAGCTCCCTGCCCTCCTCCTCTCCCTGCCCTGAGCCTCAGAGCTGAACGTGGTGCTGAGTGAAGCCCCTCCTGCCCTTTGTGCTGTGGTGCCGTTTGGGCAGCCGCCTCTCCTGCCTTTTCCCCAGGCTCTGGCTGCTCCCAGCACTCAGCCTCCAACATCACACAGGCACCCACTAAATCCCTCTGCAGATTAGGTAGCTCTCAGAAGGACTGAGGGACCCAAATTACCTCCCTGGCTGCGTTTGCCCCTCAAGGCCTGGCAGGCAGCAAAACACTGATGTGACTTTTTAACTGTCTTTTGATCCCGTCAGGACAGGGGGATTATTGGAGCCCTCCAAAGGCCTGTAAAGCACAGACAAAGCCACAGCAGCAGAGCAGCACTGCCTGTGGATGAGGCTCAGGGAGCACCAGGCATGATCCTCAGGTGGGAATGGGGAATGACTCCTGCAGACACAGAGTCCTCCCAGGCTGCTGCTCCCCCAGCTCAGCCCCACACCTCCACCCAGGGACCTCGTGCCCAGGCTGTGCCCCACCAGGGAACCATCCCAGCTCCCTGGAGCTTTCCAGGTGCTTCTCTGGGCAATGTCCACATCTAAGCTGAATTACGTCCATCCCCAGGAACGAAGTGAACACCCCTCCTGGAGCCAACCTGCTCCAGACTAATGGCGTAAATGCTGAGCTGACTCAAGCAGGGACATGATGAATGGGAGGTTTATTTCCTCCTATCTGAGTCACAGTGGAAGGAGCCAGATCTTTCTCAAAGGACTGAGGAAAGAAAAGGAAACATGACCAGGACAAGAAGCCAAGATTTCTCAGTTCTACCAGGATTTAGAAATAATCTCTTTGATAAAATTATTTGCATTGCAGCAGCACGTACAGAGCTCCAGCCCT
The DNA here is from genome assembly GCA_013396655.1 of Campylorhamphus procurvoides. NCBI lineage: Eukaryota > Metazoa > Chordata > Aves > Passeriformes > Dendrocolaptidae > Campylorhamphus > Campylorhamphus procurvoides. Next base: position 10,016 of record WBMV01000961.1, on the reverse strand, counting down.
CCAAACATGGCACAGAAACTCCCCCACCTTCTCCAAACCCTGCAGCCCGAGGTGGCACAGCAGTGCCAAGGCAATGACGTCCCAGAGCCCTGGAGTGGCCACAGCAGGGCAGGGAGCTGAGCCCAAACCTCCTGAGTCACCCATTAAAAAAGCAGCTGCAGTCCTCGCTGAAGCCACTTGTGCCCTGCAGACGGGGAGAACAACAATCCTGTGGGGCAGGACCAAAGGTTTCTCAAACCTGCCCACCTTCCCAGTTATCTGCAGCACATGCTCTACCTGCTCAGGCTGAAATTCTGGTCTTTCAGACCACCAGGTATTCCATTTTGCAATTTTAATTATCACCGCTTTACCCCAGTGGTGTTTCCATGCAACGATCACTCTAAGACTCTCTTCAGGCTCCTGCTAAGTAAGGATAAGATCCATTTAGAGACAAAAGTTTAGGGACAATACCAGGATAGATAAGTGAGTACTGGAGCCATCCCTCTGCCCCACAGCCCAGCCCAGCACAGGGGCTGCCCAAACCCACCCAGGCTCTGCAGAGCAACTCTCTGAGCACCAGTTCCTCTTTTAAGTCCTTCACTTCTGACCCAGCCACAAATCCCAGTATTTCTAGGTGATCTGCACCTCTCCCCCAGCTAATCCCTGCAGCAAGATGGGGAGTGGGATGGAAATGGAGGCATTGCCATGGAAGGGGTTAACACTTTCCAAGACCCATCCTAATGAGCTGCACAAGAGCTTTCTGTGATTCAGGTTTCCTTTACTGATTTACCACCAACTCTGGATAAGCAAATGAGCAATTAGCAGAGCTGCATCTGTGATGTCATTTAAATTCAAATGATACCCTGACTGCTCATTAATAGCGGGATGTGCAGCTGGAGAGGATAAACCCAAATCCTCTCAAAGCAGCAGGTAGAAATCCTGTGAGGATGGGGTGACGTGACCATGCCCATCAGGCTGCTGGCAGGGGACCCATCCCAGGGGCTCCCTGAGCATCCTGCCAACATCCCCTGCTTTGCTGGGGACCCTGTGCCCCACCATCTGCCTTGGCATCATTGCTCATCCTCCCAGCACCTCAGAATCCACCGTGTTCTGCACCCACAGGCACAATCCAGGGGAAATTCAACCTGCACTTCAGCCCAGGACAAGGCCCTGTTTCTGGCACAGCAAACCTGTGTGAGGTTTGGTTCCACCCAGGGCTTACAACAGGGGGAACTGGAGCTTTTATAACCTGAAGAGCAGATGTTCAGACCTTCAGGGCAGGGCAGGTGGGAGTGTGGGGCTCAGAGGATGCAGAATTGGGCATCATTGGCTCATCCTGGGAACTTCAACCTGCAGCATTGCTTTGGCTTACCCAAAAATGCAGGGATCTCTGGCCCCTTCCCTGCCAGAGCCAGGCACCCACAGGGACCACAGTGGTGGCATTCAGGGACCTGGGGAAGATCCTGGCAGAGCTGGTGCCACAGCCAGGCTGAGGGGGGCAAAGGGAGCTGCAAAGGACCTGAGCAGGGCCTGTCTCATGCTCTTTTGGGATGAAAGGCACAGCCAGAATAGTATTTCTTTTGCCACTTGCTCTCATCCCTGCAGCTGCAAAGCTTCATTTCCCTCCTGTTTACCCCCTGGAGTCTGAACTTTATCCAGGTTTGGGATCTGCCCGTGGGGGACCCAGCACTGGGTGCCTGAAGGAGCTTTAGGAAAAGCATCACTGGAGCAAACATGACCTGGCATGGCCCGTGGTACTGGCAGGTTCTGCTCCTCAGCCTCTCTGCACCAAGTCTCCTCCTGAACTGCCAAGAGTCTGTTATCAGAACACGATGTGAATCACGAGTTTCATCGGCCACTTTATCAACAGGAATCTTCCTGAAGTCACCAGGGAATGCTCAGCCCGTGGCACTGACGGGGACACTGAGGCAGGAGGGGGGTCCCAGGGGCTGCCCAGCTTTACACAGATCTGTGTCAGCAGATCCAGCTCAGCCCCTTCTCCCCCAGCACAGACCTCCTAGAAAGGACACTGGGCAGGAAATTAAATTGACATTTGCTGCAGCCTCTCCACGCTGCCACCCTGGGCTGAGGGCAGGCAGGAAGGAAGCAGCAGCTGGAGAGGGGCCAAATCCCCACTGGCAACACGGCCGACCTTGGGACGGGGTGCTCTGTGCCCGCTGCACTCCGTGGGTGAGGAGGCAGCACAGCCTGGTCACCAGAGAGCAGCCCTGCCAGCTGATCCAGGGCAGGATGGGGACCCTGGGGTGACAACTCCTGGGTGCAGGGCTCAGGCAGGCCCCTCTCCTAGGGAGGGGGGAAGGCTTTTCTCAGTGGAGAGATTTACCCTGTGGTAACCCAGGGAACCCACAGAGCCCTGACATGAGCCCTGTCCCCGTGGAGATCATCCCCTCCTGGGTAGTGCCCTGTTCTCCCACAAAACACAGGAATTGCTCCATTTTCACCCAAGTGCCTTCACCACCTCTGTCCTGTAACATGAGGTGTCCACTTTCCTCGTCTGGAAAGAAGAGCTAACTGAAAGCAGAGTCTGCCTCCTGCAGCCACAGGGATGGCTGCCTTGATCCTCCCCCATAAATAATAGAAGGATTCAGTCACAGGCTTGTAACAGATTAAAAATAAATAAATAAAAAAGAGCTTGATTTTGTTTTGCCAATCATGCACTTAATGTAATTTTCCCTCCTTGTCCCACTGTGCCAGTGCATGTGGACTCACAAAGATTTTAATAAGCTGGAAAGGTGCCAAACCATTTCTGTCTCATTAAAAAAATATCAGTGTGGTGACAAAGGCAATTTTTCACATCAGTAGTCAAATCCACTTGCTGAATTAAAATCCAGTTGACAGAGAGACTATCAATTTTTGATGGGAGCTTCCTCCCTCCTGGAAAGGGGAAGCCTGTGTGGGTTATTCATAAAAAGGATCAGCATTTCTCACCCCAATATTCTGCTGGCTTGGGTTTCATTTGAAGCTTGTAGCCAATTCTTTATAAACCTGAGTGAGGGAGTACAAAAACCACCCCTGAGCAGCACTGAGAGCCCAGAGTGTCCCATCACGGACATTCCCTTCTCCCAGCACATCTGCTGGGTCAGGGCAGGGGCACCAGGGAGGTGATTGAGGTCTGTGAGCCTGGGGACAACCTGGAGCAGGACACGGAACCGGCACAGGGCAGGGGAGGGGAGAAGTCCCAAAGGAAGCTCTGGCTGAGCAGATAAGGGATGCACGTGCTTTGAGAGCCCGGCCCAGGGGCTGAGCCCTCTTAGCAGGGGCCACCCCCGAGCTGTCCCTCCGTGGGTTTCAGCACAGCCACAACAATGCACACAGGCTGCAGCTCTGCCCCTGCACCCAACACAAAGCCTTTGTGGAGGAACCAACAATTCCCTTCCCCCCCGGAGCTGCTTTCCCAAGACAGGCGTTTTCCGTGTTTTCTTTTAAGTGAAACAGAAGGACCCAGAGCTTCCCCTGCTGAGGATTCAGAGCATCACCCACCCCTGCCCAGCGCAGCAGAGGTGGCTCATGTGCACAGACCAGCCCCACTCCCCTCCTGCAGCTGGAAAGAGCAACCTGAGCACTCCAGTACCTGTTGGACAACGTCCTTCTCCATTCCCGTGGGAGCACCTGCTGCTCCCTGGACTTATTCCCTTCCTGCAGCAGCACACCTGGCTCCACAGGGGCTGTGTCAGGTGCCTGTATGGCTGGTGGTGCCACAGCCCCTGCTCCAGTCCTGTCCCTGCTCCTGTCCCCTGTCCCTGCTCAGGACAGGCAGCTCTGGCTCCATTCCATACACAAAGGCCACGTTGATCCCATAAGCGACGGGGACCGAGGGGCAGCCACGTCCGGCCTTTGTGTGGGAGGAAGGGCCCTCCAGACCCCACATCCCTCCTGCTGGTGGCTCATCCCCCCACACAGCCTGGCCTGGCTGGGCAAACAGAGGGGGGAGATAAAAATGATCCCTGACCCCCCGTCCTGGCTCGTGGCCCGAAGGTCAAGCCCTGCACCACTGGCAGGTGCTCACTACACAACTCCCCAGGGATTGACCCCAAACGAGAAAAAACACTATTCTAACAGAATCTGCCACAGTATGAATTCTGTGGATAATTATTTGATGATTAAAACACCTTGCACTGAAGGCTCAGTCACCCCTCCCTTCAGCAAACCCTGACAGGAGGGAGCTGCACTCCCAGCACTGATCCCAGCCCTGGTTTGGGAGCCAACGCTCCTTTTTGGCATTGCCCACAGCAGGCCCAGCACAGAGCAGAGCCAGGGGGTGTGGGTGGCACAGCGAGGCTGCCACCCCCCTGAGTCACCTGCCCTGCAATCCCAGCTTCGCCCAGCTCGGGCTTCAGGGCTGACTCACCTGCCCCAGGAGTCGCCACGTCCCACTGCAAATCCGACACTCCCAGCTAGGGAAGGACTCGGCAGGGTTTCCCTCCCTGGGAGACAGGCTGGATCCACACAACACCCGGTCAAAAGTCAAACTGCTGATTAAAGTCTGGACAGACACAACTGTCTGTTCCATTGTGCTCTGATTTAATGATCTCTTGATTATCCTTGAAAAGATATACTACTTCCAGGTAATTTCTTGGAGTGAATAAGGCCTGACCAAGAGAAACACAATTTCACTGCGACTGTCAGGGCTGTGACTGCTTTGCTGGGTATGTTGGTGACATCAACAATGGACTTTAAGCAGACAATTCAAGGTTTTATGAGATGATCCTGTACTAAATCATAAGGTACCACACACAACAGCTGAAATGAAACTCAATCCATGCCCTGCTGAAAGCTGCTCCTCCAGGAACTGCTTTTTATACCAAAACTGACATATTTGTAGGTTTGGTGCTTGAGGAATGAAGTCAGTGCAAAAGGAGCTGCTCCTCCCTGCCCAGGTCCCAGCTCAGGACACTGATTTGTGTGGGCCAAGGCAGAGTTGAGCTCGAGGGAGGTTTGATGAGGGAGGTTCAGCCACAGCTCCCAGCTCAGAACTCTGCCCAGGGCTGGCATTTACCTCTGGGATCACAGCAGGGAGTGTGAGGGCCTGTCCAGAGCAGCAGCAGAACAGATCTGTGTCCTGAGGCAATTCACCACTTCAACACAAACTCAATGGTGGAGCTCAGAAAGCTCCACACAGGACTCCCAGGCAAGTTGCCAAAGTCACACAAGTGGAAAAAATTAATAATCCAGCTCTGAGTTTCTATAAACTTCAATCTCCTGCACACACACACCTGCCATTGTCCCTCCTGTTGACACAACAAACACATCTTTCTTTAGTGGAGCTGCAGTGTCCTGCCTGCCCGTGACTCACCTGGGCCTCACCGTCACTCCTGGGGACTCATTTTCATTTCAATTATTTAAGCCAACTACACTTGAGCAGGGCTTTTCTGTGGAGCTGGAGGTAATTACTGCAGCAAGTCCCTTCCCTAAGCCCTGTACCTGTCACTTCAGGAGCATGGCCTGGACCAACAACCCCACGTTCAGCATTAGCAGATCCAGAATGAAAAGAGCAAGTGAGATCCACGCGGCTCCTGCCCCATCACACCAGGCACAGTCACCTCCTGAACTACAGCAGCTACAAACAAAAGGATGAAAACAGAGAGAGGAGGTTAACCAAGAAGCTGGAGTGGTGAGGGGATCAGACAGGTTTGGCTCTGGATGATGGGATCTCAATTAGAGGATCAGGAGTGAACCCAGTGATGTCAGTCCAGAGCTCCCCAGGACAAAGCTTTGCAGGACAGACACAAATGGGAATGAGCCCAGCAGATTCTCTGCTAAAAACATCTGAGCAACAGCACTGAGAGCAGCAACAACAGTGAGAGCTCAGAAGAAGGCTGGTTATCCCTTGACTGGGATTTAAATACAGCGTTAATACTTGAATGGGTGAGTAGGAATAGGTAAATATGCAGCTAAACGAAATTTAGAACTTACACTCCTCTTAAAGAGCACATTTAATTGCTCTTTTTAAACCTAAATCATTCTTTATGAATAGATGAAAAAAAGGAGGGAGCACCAATCACAGAAGCTCCGAAGGAGAGAGGTGGGGAACATCCAAACCCAGCAGTGAGTTCTGTATCGCAGTCCTGGAGGCAGGAGATGGAAATAGGTGTGAGGCAAGATAAGCAGTGACTCAGGCACTGAACATATTTAAAGAACTGCTATTAGTGCTAAGATTAAAAGGCACTGGGAGGTCACCAAACCCAAGTGGAAGCAAGATTGGGATGATAAAGGAGGAGGCCTCAAGCCCTGGAGCTGCACACCTGAGGGCTCTGCAGGCTCCCAGGACATCACAGGGAAATGCAGGCAAAGGAGCCCCAGAGCAGCATAGCCCTGGTCGGGTCTGTGGGTTCAGAAGCAGCAAATTCACTCAGATGTACTTCTTAAAATGCCTTTGTCCAGAAGCTTCTTGGAATTTATTGTACACATTTTAATAACAGATGATACTCAACATTCAAGCTGCTGAAGTGAGTTTACAAGCACTTGAGCATACAATGATACTTATGCTAAGAAACAGATTCAGCACAGTAGGAAGAGCAGGAGCTCCCTGGAAATCCCCCCTTCCACCCAAGATCTACAGCAGCCCTGCCTCAGTTCAGAACCCTACACCATGGCAAGTAAAGACTCCTCAAATATCTACACTTCATGTACACATCACATCTACTTCAGATGCAGGACAAAAACATTCCAAAGCATGTTCCATTCCTCCTTCCAGAGGAACCCCAGACTTCGGAACTGACTTGATTTCAGAAACACAGCTTGAGTCTTTAAAGGAATTCAACAGTAGCAATCCAGCAAGTTTCCAATATGATGATATGGGCGTTGGAACTGGATGACTTTTAAGGTCCCTTCCAAGCCAAACTATGCTGTGATTCCATGATTATGGAAAGACAGTGAAACCCCCAGGATTCCTCACACAACTACAGCTCCTTCACTAAGTGAATCAAACCTGCTACTCATTTTTTACAGGACCTTGAAACATTTTACTTGCTGTGACAAGCAATTTTCACAGCACGTATTGAGTTTGTTTTCAGCTCCTCCATCCTATCAGTGCTGACCAGGTAAGGCTGTTTGACTCTTGCTTTGCAAGAACACAACAAGAGCATCACTAATTAAAGGGCTCTTCCTGCTCCCCCAGGACAGTTAAAAGCCCCAATTTTTCCAGAGCCAGCATACTGGATCAAATACTTTTTCATCTCGGACTATTCATTAACCCTGTACAAAAGAAAGCTGATTAGCAAATGTAAATGTCCATATAAAAATAGCCAACATCTGTTTAAATTTAGAAATTTATTTTGTTTAATCCACAAGCTTTATATAGCTTTAGTTAAAAAAACAAAAACAAAGAACAGTGAAAACATGACAATATCCAAAGTTCAGGTTCCTCAAACTTTCAAAGACCACATCTCTGAAAGTTGCTCTGACCATTCCGAAGAACCGTAACGAGACAAGATTTAGGAATGGGGCAACGACAGCTCACAAACAAAAGTTATGGAACTGAAGGAATTATTTTTTTCTGGGACTGCTGATCATGGAAACTGCCCTTTAAAAAAAGAACATAAAAATACAAATGAAATTCCAGTGTTCCAAATCAACATGTTACATCAATATAAACCCACAGTGTCCTGGTAAACAACATGCTTTCATTTATGTACCATTCTAAATTGCTATTCTTGATTGGCTTTAATGGAGACTATACAGGCAACAGTAGAAAGCATTAAAATATAGATGTACTTCCTTGGAATTTTGCAGTGGTTTTACTTCTGGGCAAGCTTACAAACCACAAAGGTTAGTAGCATCATGTAAGTGGATACAAAAGAAGTCAAATGAGACCCTCACAAATTATGCTCGAGGCTTTGTTGGATTTCAAAGAAACCAGGGAATTGACGGTCACGTTTCAAACCTTCAAAACAAAATTCCTACTGCTTCTAAAAAGTCTCACTCTAAATGAAATTATGCTGACTGTCAATGAAAGAATGTCACTAGTACACTGTGGACACCTTTTGTAATGTAAATCCATGCCCTTTGTACATGGTGAACCTCAACCTAGCAATTATTACAACAAATGTTATATTCTAAAGCTCAAACACATTTAGCAATTTGAAATTGAATTCTGAGTACAAACCAAAGAAAATGTACATTATATCAAAGGGCTGGGCCTAGGATGGTGGGGATACTTGCGCCTTCCTCATGGACCTCAGGGCCTTCTCCCGCAGGTGCTTTTCTAGGTCATCCAGGTTGTCCTCAGGTTCACTTTCTGTCTCCTTCAAACACAGACAAAGTGCTGCCTCAAACACCCAAACCAGGGCAGGCCGAGCCCTCCCAACTCTGCAATCCAAGTCTTGTTTTGCAATCAACACTGTCAGACCATGAGGAGTGCAGTGCCCATCCATCTCCACCCGTTTCCTCATCCCAGAGCCTCCCCAAGGCCAGCAGAGGCACCAATTCCTACCTTTTTGGGTTCTGTCTCCACTTCCTGCTCCTCCTGTGCTGAGGTGGTGTCTGCTGCAGCTACAGCAGCAGCTGCCGCGGCCGCCGCCGCCTTCTCCTTCTTGTGTTTTTTGTGTTTCTTGTGCTTTTTATCCTTTTTATGCTTCTTATCCTTCTTTTTCTTCTTCTTCTTCCCGCCCCCTTCTTGATCTGAATTCTGTAACAAACAATTCAACAGATGTTACAACTCATCCCTAAGGCTTCAGAGTTCTCTGGCAAAGAATGGAAGTGTCCCTGGGAAGCAGCTCAGGAGAACAGGTAAGGATGCCATACAATCTGTTCTCTTCCAATGAGGAACAGCCTCAGTTTGCAGGCAAGGCTACAAAATACACCCACAAAACTCATGTAGACTCATTAAATGGGAAAGATTTTTCTTCCAGAAATTCTCATACATAGTACTTGCTTTCAAAATTTGGTATGTTGAGTTTAAAAAATGTATGTTACAAAGTGTTTGTAACTATGAAAACCCCTGAGGATTTCCCCCCCATGTGAATACCCTCAGAGGGGCTCAGCAGCTCAGCCTTCAGGAGAATCACCTGCCCCATAACCCAAAGCAGCACTGCCCTGTGAGCAAACAAATACCCTTGCAGGTGATGGGCTCTGAGTGGGGCTTTTGGCCTTTTTTGCAGGTGACCAGTTGGCAGAGGGAGAGCGAGAGCGAGCAGGAGAGGCAGGTCCTGGATGCTTTTTGGGGGCTGGCTCAGGTGACCCCGACGCCGAGCGTGACGAGGACACACGCCGGGGACTGGGGGTGGCAGCCCTGGAAACACAAGGGGCACAATTAGAGAGGAGACATGATAACCAAGGAGCCAAATGAACACATGTGCCTACAGCTTGGTCAAGCTGCCACTTAAAGGATTATGAATTGCTTTGCTGGCATGTTACGAAAGGCCAAAGAATCCATAATGCAGGATGATGCAGCCTGATAGCCTGTTAAACAATCCTGCTGCTGCCCAGAAGTGATTGCTCCCTTCCTAATACCACTAATTCCTACCCACATTAAAAGTCAAGAGGGCAGCAATGCTATTGTATCACCCAATGAAGAATGCCAGGCTTTCCCATGGCAGGGGCACAGAACAGACTGATCTTTAAGATCCCTTCCAGCCCAAACCATACTGGGATTCTGTGATTCCCCAGCTACTCTCACTGCATTACAACAAAACAAAACCCCCCCATAAAACCAAACCCAGCCAAGATCGATTCCCTTACTTTGTCTTCTTGGGTTCTGGCGTCCTGGAGACCCTGCGGATGGGCCTGGTGCTGGGAGATGGGGACTGTCTCCTCTGGGGCGAGGCCGACGCTCCCCTCCGGGGCGCTGCGGGGCTGCCAGGGGGGTGAGAGGCTCGAGGCCGTGGCGAAGGTGAATGCCTTTTGTTTTGGGGTGGGGAACGGGTTTCCCGGTTGGACCTACTGGGAGGAGAGCCCTTCCTGTGCTTGGAGGATACGGAAGGGGAGCGCCGTTTGGCAGGAGGGGAGCTCCTCTGCTTGGGCGGCGGCGAGTGGGACACTCTGCGCTTGGACTGCGGGGAGGGGGAGGCCCTGCGTTT
>WBMV01000960.1:58977-110926 GCA_013396655.1 Campylorhamphus procurvoides | reverse complement strand
TCAGCCACAGGGGGTAACTGGGCATCCCATCGTCAGCCACAGGGGGTAACTGGGCATCCCATCGTCAGCCACAGTGGTAACTGGGCATCCCATCATCAGCCACAGGGGTAACTGGGCATCCCATCCTCAGCCACACTGGGTAACTGGGCATCCCATCCTCAGGCACAGGGGGTAACTGGGCACCCCATCCTGAGCCACAGAGGGTAACTGGGCATCCCATCCTCAGCCACAGTGGGTAACTGGGCATCCCATCCTGAGCCACAGGGGGTAACTGGGCACCCCATCCTCAGCCACAGGGGATAACTGGGCATTCCATCCTCAGCCACAGTGGGTAACTGGGCACCCCATCCTGAGTGAGGCACTGGCACATCTTCAGCGATGCCTGGTGAGGTTAAATCACAGACTCAGCAGGGAGCCAGGCCTGGGACACGTGGGGTGGGATGCACTTGTCATCCCGGTGGCAGGGATGGATGTCCTCCTGTCACTGCCTGGCTGGAGCCGTGGGAGCAGCAGGAGAGCCCTGCTGATGTGCAGCGGGAGGTGATCTCTGCCTTGATTTAGTGCCGGTGTCACACACTGAGCCCGGCTCACACTTCATCCCAAGTGTTTAGTCTGTTGCTTATGTTACATTTGGTAAATAAAACTGTCAGTGAAACAGGCTCGAGCATGTGACCGTGGCTTTAGGGCAAGAATTAAGGCTCTCTGTAGGGCTGGCAGAGACCATTGTGCAATTCCTCCCCCTCTCCTTTCCCTGTTACTTCCACTTACCCTGGGACCATTCCACCCCTGGACTGGGAACACTGGGAAAGTCATTAAAACCGTTACAGTAAAAAGACTTTCCTCCCTCACGCCCCCCTTTTTCAAATGAAAGGTTTATAATAGCAATAAACCCTTTATTTTGACATCTCCTTATGGGTCAAATAAAAGCTGGTGGGAGAATCTCCCCGCTCTGCTCCTCCCCTCTGGATAAATGCAGCAGTGCTGCCATGGGCCATATAGCTCAATTAGTCACTATTCTCTGCTGTTCCTTACAAAAATACTTTGCAAAGCCTGGGCAGCCCGTCTGTGTCGTATTTCCTGCGTTCTTGGAGGTGTTAATGAATTCATTAATCACTTAATGGCAAGGACGGTCTGTAGGGACCGGCATCGCAATTTACCGCTCCCGGGAGGAAAACTCTCTGTCACTGATCTAAAGTTTCAGCTCTGCTAATTTGTGCCAGCAGAGCTGCCGAGCTCCTTCCTGCAGTCCTTGGAGTCCACATGGACCTCCAGCATCGTGGCCAAGCATGGAGGGATGGGGGTGGGAATGTGCTGGGTGAGTTCTTGTGCTGAATGATGTCCCAGCTCTGAAGGTTTCAGAGCCTGAACAAGGCAAAGAAAACCTCTCCCCATTCTCGTGCTTGTGGTCCTTTCTCTTTTTCCTCCCCATTGGGACAGGCTTCCTGAAAAACCACTGCTGAAGCTCCTCTGTGCAATAGGTTTGGAAGCACATCCCAGGATTTCTTTACAGGAAATACAAACTATGGCAGTGTGGCTTTATAATGTGCTTGGGACTCGGCCGTGAAATGAGTCTGGGAATCTTTTCTAATTGCAGAACGTCAGGGCGATGTATTTTGACTGAAACTGTCAGGGAAGATGCGAATTTGAATGTTTGCATTTCTGCGGCGCGGGAAATGTTGATTATTTCAGTCTCTCGCCCTTGCTGTGTCAGAGCTGCCCGTGCCAAAGTTCCCCACCAAGCAGCTCTTTGGGCTTCTTTCTAATCACACGGCAGCTCCGGGAGAGGCGGAGGTGAACAGAGCCCTCCTCTCTGCTAATTCCCTTCCACCAGCCTGTCATCACTTTGCAATTGCACCTTTTTAAAGGGGTTTTTCCCCCCTCCCTGCTTTTCTGTTCTCCCGTTTAACTTCTGCTCTAGATTCTCTTCCCATCTTTCCTCTCAGTCTGTTGCTTTCCCAGACTAAGAGCCAAGGGGAGCAGAGTTAGGATGTCAGACAAGGGGTAGCAGGGTGGGCAGAGCCGGGGGCTGCCCCTGTGCAGGCTCTGCCCCCCATCCCTGGTATCCTCCTGGGATTCATTCCCCACGGTGCTCTTCTTTGCTCAGCAGCTCTCCTTAAGGATGTGTGAGATGAGAGGAGGGAGAGAAGCGACATCTTGGCCTGGGAGAGGAGAAAGGAGGGAGAGAAAGCAGGAATACAAACCCACTTCGTTGGAGGAAACACAAAGGGAGGCAATTTCACCGAATGCCAGATGGTCAAAATGAAGCAGAGACATGTAGAGCCCTCCATGTCCAACTGTTTGCTTTGGCAGGGAGCCTTCAGCTTCTCAGAGAGAGTCTCCCAGGCGCCCTCTTCTCCTCCTTGGCGTTCCTCAGCCTCTTTGCTCATCCTCTGGACCCCTCTTCTTTCTCCATCCTCCTCCTACTCCCTTGGATCTCATTCCTGGCCTCTCACCTCCTCCTGCTGCCCACGATCACGTTGCACCTCAAATGCTGACATGAGTAGGAGCAAAGGTTGACCCATGCCTGGGGAATCTCCATTTCTCCACCAGAAAGAGACATCCCTGGCCAACAGCAGGCTGGTGGAACGTGGAGCTGGATGCATGGCCAGGCAGAGGAAACCTTTCCTTTGAAGGTATTCAAGATATCCATGTCTTGAAGCACCACACATATCAAGTTTCCTTTTGTTATTCGAGGAAGGGCCTTTTTATTGTTATTAAATTGCTATTAGTGTTATTAAATCTGAACTTTTCTATGCTGAAAACACTGTCAAGGATACCTATGGAGCTGCACTGTCAGCTCCTGAAAGGTCAACAAGGGAAAAGTGTTGGGAGTTTTTGTGCTTTTTTATCTTGGGCAACATCCATTCAAGAGGTTCTTTTTCTCCCTGTTGGCTTTAAAAAAAATTCCACAGAGCTAATGGTCAAGATGGAGAGTTAAAGAACAGAATAATGAGTGTGTTAAAATCTTTACAAACCAGTGAGTATGGAAAAGGCAGCCAAGCTTTCCTGGGCTAGTACTGACACTGTATGTTTATTACGAGCTATTCTTGCTTGAAGTGGAAAATACAGGTTGTTGGGTGCTTGGTTGGCAAGTTATTCTGAAATTTCAGAGTTCCCTGGAACAGACACAGTCACGGTGCGGATCCTGAACGAGACTGATCCCAGTTCTGAGATTAAGGGGTGGTGCCTGCACAGGGTGGCAAGAAGACCACTGCCAACACAGCACTGAGCACCTGAGTTCTGGGCTTGTCCTTCCCAGGAAGGAACGCTGGACTTGATGACCTTGGAGGTCTTTGCAATTTGATGATTCTGTGAGTATAAACTTCATCCTCGCCTCCCTGGGAGCTTGGGTCAGCCTTTGTTGTTTGGTTTGGCTGGGAAGCCAGCAGGATCCTTGCAGGACTTCACGTCACTCACTTTGAGCATCACCACATGGAGATGTTGCTGCAGACAGCGCAGTCAGGAGGGACTTTGCTCAGCACAGGCAGAGAGATCCAGCTCCCGATGGGCTCCCCTGCGTGCCAAGCGTGTTCTCCCGGCATTCCAAACATTTATTATTGTAAATTGCCTTCTGTGCGTTTTACAATAATTGCGAGCGGTGTTTGCCTTGTTATCTCCACGGTTCCTAACAGGAATGCCATCGTTATTCCGGTCATTAGCAGAATGGATGTTGTTGTCCAGAGCCGCTGGGGGTGGGACTGTTTTCAGGGGGAGGCTCGTGCTCTCCGAGCTCCCATGCTCCATCTTTCTTACAGGGGATGTTATCGTGCTCAGCAGGGCTGAACCTAAAGGGGAGAAGAGGGAAAAGGATTGGTTTGAGGGAGTGCTGGTGGGTGTCAGGATCAGCAACAGGGACTCAGGGACATTGCTCGTGGCAACATCAGTAGAAATTGGGGCAAAACAGCCATTTCCCCCATTCCTTCTGTGCTTGGTGAGTCTTAGGTTTGCTCTGGACAGTCAGTACAACCTGATGGCTCTCCCTTTAAGTCCCTCTTGCTTGGACCTGAAGAGATGCTTTTGCTCTGGTGACAGAAATCTGTGGATGAAGGGGAAAAGCCTGGAATCAAGCTGGCAGCTGCTCTGAGTCCTGGTGGTACCAGGTGGCAGGGATTCTGAATCCCTGCACAGTGATGCCCATCCCAGCATTTGGAAGCCCCAGCAGAGATTCTAGAACCAATCGGTCTCCCTTGATGAATAAGCAAAGAAACAAGACAGATGTGTAGATGATGTTTTTCCATAAGACTATTTTATGATGTGTCTTCCCTCCCAACCTTTGGTAACCCTGAAACACTTGGCAATTCATTTAGACTTCCCACATTTCAGGGGTACAGCAACCAGTTTATCTATGGGATATGGGAGGGAAATTGTGCTCCCCTAAAAATCCTGCCCCCTGTTCACCTTTCCCAACTGTGCTGGATTAAAGGTAAACTGGCAGGAGAAATGAACCCAGCCCAAGAGAGATGACAAGTCAGAGTTACAATTTACTGAAAAGATGACAATAAATACAGTGGTACAGAGGAAAATTGGGTTTAACCCACAAACCCAGCTGTCTAACCCAGCCCCCTGGGACACCAACAGAAGGGTGTTCATTGGTCCCTCTGCTGAGCCCCACGTGGGCCCCCTGAGGGCAAAGGAAAAGGAAAGGAAACCTGTTGGTGAGGATGATGGTCACAGTCTGGTTGAGAGTGGCAGTCACAGACCTGGTGAGGTTCTGGTCCTCCTCTGGATCCCACCAGTGGCACCAGAAGTCCCCAAACCCCAAGATTACCTATGCTCAGGTGGGAATGCCCAGTACCTCCCCCAGGGTGGGGAGTTCCACGATGGGGGATTTAACTCTGTGAGTCACGGGATATTTTGGGATCTTTGAGGGTCCAACTGCCTGTTGTGGCAGTCCCTGATGGCCCATGAGCAGAGATGACCCCTCAGGTGGGTGTGAAGGTGCTGATGCCTCCCCAGAGGGGAGTTATCCCAGCTGAGTCCCTGGTGTGAGGACAGAAACACTCCCCTGTCTCGCAGGGTTCTTTAACACCCAGTTTGGGCAGCTCTGCCAACGCTCCATTATGGACAGTCCATCAGAAATGGCACCGAGGGTGTCGAATGCACAGTTTTGGTCACACCCACCCAGTGACAAACTGGTCCTGGCCACTGTAACCAGGACAGTAAGGAAAAAGTTGAGATTCACATTTCAAACCTCACACACACTTTTCTGGAAATCTTACCAAACTCTTTACAGACCTGGTGACTAAATAAAGTATTTTGTTTAAGATCAGTAATTTCACTCAATCCCAAATGATTGTTTTTCTCATTACAGTAAAAAGGAGATAAGCGGAAAATGCATATTAATTTTTCTATTTTCCCCCAATTTTTTGAAATCTCAGGGAACCAGAACTGTTTGGTCTTTATCTCACTGAGGGACTCTAGAAGGAAACTCTTACTGGCTTGGAATATAAACACAATATACACAAACACAGAGGAAAGTAAGAAACAAGGTTTGTTTAGTTTTTTCCCCCTAAATATTGGTCTTTTGCACCACAGTGCAAGAAACGCCACATTCTCCCATGTTTCATTCTCACAAGGTTTGGTGTCTCAGGATTTAAAACCAATTTACATCTTCACAGGACAACCTCGTCCTTGGTCCTTTTTAACTCCAGCTTCACATTGTTTGTCCTTGTTTTTTATAGGAAGATAGGGAAAAATTATTTATGGGCATATTTTCCTCCTTTCTAAATGCAAATTATTAATTCAAGTGACGACGTATAATTGTTTCCTGATATTAGGTATTTTTAGGTGTGCTCCCATCTGAATGCTACAAGCAGGTCTTTTTCCATTACCCTTTGGAAAGAAAAACAAATTTCAATGGGATTGTATTTGTTGAATACTGATGAAAGTAACTGAACAGAATTTAAAATTTACATGGGGAAAAAGGTATAAAATGCGACTTACTGAGTTATACTATTTGCTGTATCTTAGAAGACTATCATCAGATTAAATTGCAGCGATGAGAAAATGTAATTCCTAATGCAGGGGATAGAATAATGTTTTTTCTAATGAAAAAGGAATTTGTTGGGTTCTACCAAACTTGGAATACAGCAGAAGTAATAACAGACACTTATAATGAATGAGCCAAATCTTTGTGTATCCAATTACCCCAACATGTGATATTTAAAAGTTATTAAGGGTTGTCTTTGAATCTTGAGTGAAGTCAAAAGAAAAGGTGATTTCTGTAAAGTCAAATTATCCCTGGAGTCGATGCTACAGAGATAAAATGAGGAGGGTTTGGGTGATCCCACAGATTCAAAAATTCCTGGCCCAGACTCTCAAGTTCTTCTGGTTTGTGCCATTTAGAGGAGAAGATCTTGTTCCCTGGGAGTTGTGGTTCCCAGGAAACCTGTCCTGCCCTGTTCCACCTGTCAGTGTGTGTAACCCAAAGTGGGTTGTGAAGCCTCACAGGTGGGTTTGGGAATGCTGCTGATCCAGAACCCTGTGCTAGTAAGTCATCAGCCCAGACATCAGGCATCTTCTGGTGGCTGAAACTCAGATTGGGGTGGTGACAGTGGTGGGAGGTGGGGAAAAGAGGGAAACTCTGAATAATATCTGCAGCTTGGAATGAAGGCTGCATGGATCTGTAGGAAGGAGGATTGGTTGGAGCGAAGGCAGCAAACTGCAGCACTCTGGTGATGCATTTCAGACTTCAGAGAGCTTTAATTGATCCTTGGTGCAATAAACCCAGCTCCTGAATTGGATAAATCTGTGCATAAATCTGATAATCTATCCTGGACTGCGGTGGGGTGACCTTGGCTGGATTGGTGCCCACCAAAGGTGCTCCATCACTCCCCTCCTCAACTGGACAGGGGAGGGAACACATAACAAAAGTCTTGTGGGTTGAGATAAGGACAGGGACATCACTCACCAGGTACCATCATGGGCAAAACAGACTCCACCTGGGGAAAACAATTGAATTTTGAATTAATTACCAATCCAATCAATCCCAAGTGCTTGAAAGGAGACTGTTTTTTGGCAGCATTTGTGTCCTGGAGACCATCCCCTGCTGTCCTGCTTGTCTTCTGGCATGTGCCACATGGCCCATGGCCTGGGAACATCTGAGCAGACCCTCTGAAGGAGGTTGGATGTGGTGACTTCAGTGTCCTGTGCTGACTCAGGACCATTCTGCTCCCACCACAGCACCAGTAGCTCCGTTGCAGTGACCAGAGACCCAGGTCCCATCATCTCCATCCACCTTTGGTCAGAGACACTGCTAAGGGACAATGCTTTATCCAACAAGGTAAGGAGGGCAGGAGAAGCAGAGGGATAAAAACTGGGGCTGAGGAGCTGGGAGTTGCTGCTGCTCCTGTTTATGCTGAGTCTCTCCATGGGGGTTGTTCTCCAGTCTGTCTCAGCACGCCGAGAGGCCTTTAAGTGAGAGGCTGTGGTTTACAGAGTCAACAGACTTTAAGCAGGCTGCGAATATTAATTATTAATTACACTTGGAGAGTGCCATACATTAGATTGGTGAAGTAGTTAACAGCCCTGCCTCTTCCTCCCCGCAGACACGCTCTTGCTGTCAGATTTCTCCCCCCGACCAAGACCCCGGTGCTAGAATTAGGCCAGAAACTATTTTCCAGTCGAGTGGCTTTTAATGGGCTCTCTAGACGTGTTCTCTGCATCCTGTGAGTGACTAGATACGTGGAGAGCAGAGTCAGTGGGATTGATTCATTCTGTAAGAAGAATGAGGGTTTTAACTAAGTGGGGCTCGGTGTTGCTGGAGGTTGTATCTCATTCTCCAGAAACATCCACTAATTACCCACAACACAGGGCAAGGGGCTGCTCTGGAGAAGCCCATTTGCAGGACTCCGGAGAGAGGCTGTTTTTCTGATGAAAGGCACAGCGCTGGTCTTTTTTGGGTCATCTCCTGTAGAGAAATTGTCTTGCCAAGGGTTCCTGGGAGTGCCTCATCCACCTCAGCTATGGCAGAATGAATGGTGTTTGGTGCTGAAGGTGAAGATTTGGGGATGGTTCCATAGCCCAGCTCCCTGCAGATGTTAAGAAGGTGTGTGAGTGTCTCTTACAGCTTTTGAAGCCATTGGGGTACTCTTTCCTTCCCGGGATGTCCCTCCCTCAGTGACACAGCATGTTTTCATTGCACCACGTCCTCCCTCAAGGTCCCCTGCACCTGGATCTGAAGTTTTGTCCACATGAAGGGACTTACCATGGGATGGGAATGCCATGAGGGAAGTCACTTTGAGGTGACATTGGGAGGTCTTCTGGTGAACTGAGCCAGCACAGCTCAGCTGCCTTTAGGTGTCTTCCAGAATCAGAAGGCATCAGAAAGCTTTGAGTCTTCCCTGGTGGCCTCATCGTGTGGTGTGTGAGGAGCTCAGACCCTCCCTTCCCTTCCCTTCNTCCCAAACCTTCCCTTCCCTTCCCGTGGTTCAGTTGCCACCTCGGAGCCGAGGAAAAGATGAGCCACGAGTCCCTGGACACATCCAGCTCGCCATTGACTCCAACTCTTGAACTGCTTGGCTTCCTCCACCTCCTGGGAAGAGAAATTTGGGATAAAGCACAGTCCTCATTACAGGAACCACTCAAGCAGCACCAGAAAGGGCAGTGGAGAGGAGGTTTGGGAGCTGCTCTGCCAGAGGAAGGAATATTGTGATCCATCGATGGCCGCCTTGTTTCCAAACATCTCGCACGCTTTGTTCGTGCGCTGGATTAAGGAGCCTGCAGAATTTAATTCCTCTGGGAAAAAAACCCAAACAAAACAGGCTCCCCCCACCCCCAAAGTGCAGCGATGCCGTAATTGGGCCGTGACAAAGCCGAATGTCTCCCGAGCTGGGAGAGGGGGGCTTGTTTGGAATTCTGCATCGTGAGAGATGCTCGGTGCAGGCAGACAGCTTGGCAGGGAAAGTCACAGCTGGGTGATTCCAGCTCCCCCAAGCCGGGCCTTTTCGAGGGAAAACACTGACAGATCCGCAGCAAGAGCGAGCAGGACTCTCATAATTTATTTTTAATGCCACGCTGTCTTTAACTGCGCGATTTCCTCCAGGGTGTTTGCTCTGAGCTCGCGGGATAATTACATCGCAGAAACCGGGCTAATTACAGTTAACAGCCTGAAAAAGGGAAGGCCCCCCCTCTTCCCACCCCCTAGTCAGGTTTTCCACCATCATTCCCCCGTGACAACCCCTTCCCATGGAGGAAATCTGTCTGTCGCGGCTCTGGGACGGTCCCTTCCCGTCTTCGCCCCAGTGATTTGTGTTGGGTGGGGATGTGGCAGCCCCAGCTAGGGCTGTGATGGAGAGCCCCACGGTGGGGTGGTCCCTGGTGGTGCAGATGGGAAAAAGAGTCCTGAATTCCCCAAGTTTTCCATGACCCAAGTCCAGCATTGTGGACATCATCATGAAGAGCTTCACTCAAGGGGGGCAGAGCACTGGAACAGCTGCCCAGGGAGGATGTGGAGTGCCCCTTTCTGGAGAACTTATTGCAGTTCCAACTTCCTCATGAGGGGCAGGCACTGATCTCTGCTCTGTGGGAACCAGGGACAGCACCCAGGGAAGGGCTGGAGCTGTGTCAGGGCAAGGTCAGGTGGGATCTCAGCAAAAGGTTCTTCCCCCAGAGGGCAGTGAGCACTGTCCCAAGGCTGCCAGAGCTCCAGGAGGGTTTGGATGATGCTCTTGGGGCTGGACCTGTGCAGAGCTAAAGCGGATCCTTGTGGGTTCCTTCCAGCTCAGCACATCCTGTGATCCCAAACCCACCTGGATGCATTCCTGTTCCACCTGCTCCAGGTGACTCTGCCTTGGCCAGGGGTGTTGGACTGGATATTCTCCAGAGGTCCCTTCCAACCCCAGCCATTCTGGGATTCTGTGACTGTGTGATGAGAGCAGTTAACTGGAGAACACGTTTTCTGCCTCCAGTTCATCCATTCCCATTATCACCTTCAATTACTCCGTGACACGCAGGGCATGAAGTGCATGTTGGCATTCCCTTGGGATGGCATTGAAGCTGGGATCCTGTCACCTGGCCTTCCCATGCAAAGATGCTTCCCCCTCCTTCCTCCACGCTGTTTACTCTGCATTTACCACGTGCATTTGTGTTTAGTGGTGGTGGGGTTGTCAGTGTCGTTAGCTATGGCTTTTACAGGGTAATTAATGCCTTTCTTAGTCCAAATGGTGAAAAAAAGTGCCCTCCAAAAAATCCAACCCAGACCTGACAAGTGTGTGGGCTTGGATCCTTGTGAGACAGGAGCAGCCTCTGCATCCAAGATGTGTCCTTGTTTCTGTCTCCGTCAGCTGCTCTAATAAAAGCTCCTGATGTTTCCTACAGACCTTCCTGCCTTAATTTAGGGGTTTGGGCCAGGCCCAGGAGCCCTCTGGGCTGCCAGGGAGAAGGATGGGTGGGAGGGATGGGAATTCTGGCTGAGCCAGCACACTCAGAGCTCCCAGGCAATAGTGACATGCTTTTCCCACAAGCCCAGGGGTGGCAGGTTGTGGTCCAGGTCCTCGTGGTCCTTCTGCAGGGTTTGGCTCTCCTTGCCGAGGCTGAACTGCCCCCCCAGCACAGCCCATGCTCTGGCAGGAATCACTCTGGAAGCTGAAAAGGCTCATCCTGCCTTGAGTGTTGCCTTGGTGTATCACAAGGTGGTTGTCAAGGTCTGTAGAGGACAAAATCAAAGAGCTATGAAGCCCTGGCACCCTACCCATACCTTTGCTCCTTGAGTAATCCAGCCCCTAATTCTTGCAGTCTTGAAAAAGAATTCATTTTCTCTTCTGGGCTTCCAGTTCAAGGATTAATTTAACGATTTCTTTTTCTTTCCCATTGTTTGTTTTTAATGATTAAGGTGATGGTTATAAATTGTTAACAAGTTCTGGTAGAAATGGGATCCCTGGGAACGTCTTTAACGCTGACTGAAATAACAGTGAGATTGATTTAGCAAAGCCGGTTGAGTTGCCGTGTCTTCAAAGATTATCTCAGTTCTGCATGAAAGGCCAGATTTTGGAGCTGTATTTAGGCCTAACTGAAATCAGGTGCTTAAGCACCTTCAAAATAAGAGAAGCCTCTGTCTGTAGGGAGTGATAATATTGTGTGTTAAATCAGGTAGCGTGTTAGAACTTCCTTTTTTTTTCGGCTGGGTAACTTTTTCAGGTGGATCATTTCCTTTGGCAAACTGCTGAGCTGGCACAGAGGGATTATTTTAGGGGAAAAAGCCCTTTCTTTCCCTGCTGGGAATAGCCCATTTCCCTGGAGGCCATGGGGGCTGGTGAAGGTTGGTGCTCCACTGGTGACATCTCCGTGGGGTTCTTGGTCTGAGGGCCACGACTGCACAGAGGCAGAATTTGTGGAATTGCTGTGGCTCATTTTGCTTTGCCCTCCTCCTGCTTAGTGTTTGCTGATGTACAAAGCATTTACTCCTGGCAATTATTCTGATGGTGGCGGGGGGGAATGTTTGAAAACTGCGAACGGAGCTTTCTGGGGAAATGTCTTCAAAGGATGATCTCCTTTCGATGGAGCTTGTAATTGTTTAATGATTTTCTATATGGATTTCCGTGTGGGCTGCTGCAGGACAGGCAGGGCTGGTTTGTCAGCAGAGAGCATCTGCTGGCACTTCACCCTCCTGTCCCTGTGGCTGGCCAGCTGCTTTCTGAGCTGCAGTGTGGGTTTCTGATTTATATTTCCCTTGGCCTTACTGCTGTGTCTCAGATTCCGGCCTCAAACTTGTCACGTCTTTTTCCAATTAAAGCAGCTGTCTCTCTTAGCACATCCTTGGTCTGCAGGGCTGCAGTGATGCTGCTTTAAGAGTCAAAACAGGGCAGGGCAGGACCACCAGCAGGTCCTGCTCCCTTCAGCTGCAGCCCATGGAGCATCTCGTGCCTTTTCTAAGCTGAAAAACAATTCCTATTGCATCGGCTTCTCCCCTAATTACTTGGACAGCGAAGAGCCTTTGGTTTCTCACCTGAATTTATTCATGAGTGAGTTCTGACCTTTTGCTGATGCTGTCCTTTCACCTTAAACAGCATTTTCTCTTCCTTCATGTTAAACCTCCTGATACACAGCGAGAGAACAATTTTACCACCTCTGCACCTTCATTTTCTTAGACTAACAAGTCAGGTTTTCCTCGCAGCTGCCTCTTGCAAAAAGGCCACCTTTGCTCTGCTGCTCCTCGGAGCCAATCCCAGGCTGAGCTCACCAGCCTTGACCCCAATTTTGGGTGACAAGGCTTGCATGGTGCTTCACATGCAGTGTCACCAGATGCTCGACAGTGACTCTTTGCCCACCTGAAGTACAGGTTTACTTGGAGCTTCTGCAAAATGCAAGACCTCTGTGTTTGAGGAATGGGATTTTAAAAGACTTGATCCCTTCCTCAGTGAAGTCGCAGTTGAAATTCCCATTGATTGCTGAAGTGTGTGTCCCAGACTTAATAAATCTTCTTGCTCAGTGCCAGAAGTGGTGAACTCCTCTTGACATGATAAATCCTGTGCCAGAGGCATTGATGTGTCTGACAGGGAGCTGAGGGGAGCAGGAGCTCAGAGGAGGTGGTGGAAGTGCAGCACCAGGGATGGGTCCCCTTCTCCTGCTCCCTTTGCTTTACTCAAGGAATAAAGAGCATATAAATAGTGTAATTTTTCATTTCTTCTAAAGAGGGAGAAAGAACAAGGCAAAATTATCCCCTTGGCTTCTTAGGGCAGAGCTTGGTTAAGGTTGAGAAGGACTCCAGAGGCCAATCCTGAGCAGGCAGAGGGATTTTGGACCCAGCTGGTGCTTTGCTCTGTGTCTGAGATGTCTGAGTCCTTTGACAGAGGTGGGAGCCCAGGGAGAAGGATCCTGAGGACCCTGCTCAGTAGCAGATGTCTCTGCTCATGGCAGGGGGCTTGGACTAGATGACCTTTAAAGGTCCCTTCCCACCCAAACCATTCTAGGATTTTGTTCTCCTTCCCTCCCACCACGGCACACGGAGCTGGGAACTGCGCCTGAGCCCCAAGGCTGGCTGGAGATCAACCAGAGATCCTGTGAGATGGAAACAGAATCCTCCTGCTTCCTGATCTAAGCCCTCTAACACAAAGCAGATGGAAAGGTCTAGCAGAGACCAGGAAATCTTTTGTGTGTGAGGTGGAGGAGACTGGCAGCGCTGCCAGAACCGGGAACCTGTGCGAGGGGCAAATGGGATCCCTCAGGGCAGAGGAATATAATCTCTAGAATATAATCTGACATTCTGGAGTGATCCCCACTTTAGCATGGCCAGCAGGGTCGGTGGGATGCTGTGCCTGACCCTGCCTTGCCTCCCAGCTCCATGGAGGTCCCTTCTGCCTGTGTTCACCTCCTGCGTCCCGACACCACCAGCTGCTGAGCCAAGCAAGGCAAAACGAGGCCCGAGCTGTGAAATCTGCAGATGATCTGTGTACCTGCTCCTTCCTAACAGATGTTTTCCGTCGTGTGACCATTTGTGAGCCGCTTCCCTGTCACGGGCTGGAGGAGCTGGGGAGTGAGTGATATCTCCCACCTGCACCGAGCGCCAGCCCTGCCTGCAAACCTGCTTTGCCATTCCAGAAATGTCCCATTACGCAGAGCTTTGTGCCCGCCACGAACAACGGCAAAATAAGGCTGTTTAGTATTTTTGACACGGGCTTTGGGGGAAAAATGAGCTCCAGATAAGAGCTGCAAGGGCTGGATGGGATCCACGTGACTCTGGAGCTTCTCCAAGGAGTGACCAGGAGCGGGTGTTGCAAAGGGAAGCGCAGCAGAAGGCAAAGCTGCCTCGTGGTGGATCTGCTCATCATCTCCAATAGCTGGAGGTTGCCTGCAATATTAATATCACTTTCAGCAGAGATGTTGGTATTTAGCTGTTGTAACTCCAGCTATTCTTGTTATCCCCGTACGTGCCGGCTTCCTCTCCGAAATGTCACAAATTCTTGGCCACCGCGGCTTCCCGTGGAAGTTGGCTCCGGGCTGTCATTATTCATCGTGCAAACCCCGTGTTTCCTCCTGCAGGGCTGTGCCAGCGTGGTGTCAGCAGCCCCAAAATGCTGGGTCAGTTGTCACGGGGTCGATTCAGAGCAGCAAAACATCAGCACGGCTTAACTAGCGCAGCTTGGGTTGGGCTTGGCTTTTCCAAGAGGTCTCCAGTGGATAAGAGGACTGCAATTCCTCATCTCCCAGGCAGGTTGGCAGGTGTGTGGGAATGTGATGCTGCCCTTTGAGTTAGCCACGAGGGGAAGGGGGCCCTGTCTGAGAAAGGCTGTGGATTTTTTGTGGCTCCTCCTGGGCTCCACCAGGGGATCATTGGACTGGTTTTTGGAATGAATGTGCAGCGAAAGGTGAAAACGGCCAGGAAGAGTCTTGTGCTGAATGGAGGGATTTTATGGAGTGCTTTTTCCTGGGCTGTGGTACTCTCCAAAACAGCTAAAGTGTTTAGGAAGCTTGAGGATGGAGGGATGGGTACAGCTCTGTGGTGGGAGAAGGATGCTCTGCCCAGGGAAGCAGCGCTTGCCCTGCTGCACTCTGTGCATCCCAAGACTGCCTTGCTCATCCCCTGTGGAGACAGACAGTGCTAAACCACAGGAAATCTGTTGCTCCGTGCATTTTGCACCAAATTCCCAGGTGGCTTTACCTGCAGAGATGTGTGGGAGCCTGGATTCCCTGCGGAGAGCGCTGCCGTCTGTCGGGACCGGCTGCGTGCCATCTGCTGTGGGGCTGGGGACCAGGAGAGGGACCTCCAGGCACAGCATCCCCCAACACAGCAGGATCAGGCCTCTGGCAGCAGCTCAGCTGAGACCAGAACGGCCTCACCTTGAATGTTGGGGCACTTCTGGGCACCACAGTATAAAGAAAGATATTTAAGCCATAAGGAAGTGTCCAAAGGAGGCAATAAAAATTGGGAAGAGCCACGAGGGGAAGGGTGTGAGGGCACTGAGGGCACTTGGGGTGTTCAGATGTAGAAGAGGAGACTGAGGGGAGACCTCATTGCAGGGACAACTCCCTGGGGAGCGCAAGGCACTGATCTCTGCTCTGTGGGGACCAGGGACAGCACCCAGGGAAGGGCTGGAGCTGTGTCAGGGCAGGGTCAGGTTGAATCTCAGGAAAAGGTTCTTCCCCCAGAGGGTGGTGGGCACTGCCCAGGCTCCCCAGGGCAGTGGGCACAGCCCCAAGGCTGCCAGAGCTGCAGGAGGGTTTGGATGATGCTCTGGGGCACAGGGGGTGACTCTTGGGGCTGGTCCTGTGCAGGGCTGAGGGTTGGACTGGCTGATCCTTGTGGGTCCCTGCCAGCTCAGCACATTCTGTGATCCTGTGAATATAATTTCCTTTGCTGTGCACAGTGGAGGAGGAACCTCTGTTGGAGGACCAGGGTTTGTTGTGCTGCCCATGAGCCTCCTGCCCAACAGTGTGGACTTGGTTTGGTGGGGCCAAACAGCTCTGGGTAGTTGGGTCAATCCTTGCACCCCCCAACTCAGCATCTCCTCTTCTCCTCACAGTGTGAACTGATCCACTCTGACAGGAAACTCCAGGAGGGTTAAGATATCACCTGCCTTTTGGGGGGAGTAGGGGTGAGAGACACGGGCTTTGGGGTGCAGGTTGGTCTGGGATGAGGAGCAATGCTGACTGGGGGATGTGTGGGGTGGCAGGAGCTGCAGGTACACGGGGTCTTGCTTGAGGCATCCAGAGATAAGTCTTCCAAGGCAGGACAAAAAAGCAGAGGGCATGGAAAGGCAAAGAGTGTCCCATGTCACACATTAAAGGCACACAGGCAATTTTCCACGTGCAGCTTCAAAAACCTGGGGCAAAATAAAAGCCAAAAAACGTCCTCTGAGACGTAGCTCTAAACAAGGGGATTTTCCCAGTCAGCTCAGCCCTCCTGGCCCTCTTACTGGAAGGGGCCCAAAGTAACAAGCACTATTTAACTTGGAAATCTGGGACAAGGCAGAACTTGGCTCTGAGTCACTGGCCCTGCCACTGTGACCCCTTTTTGCTCTGTGTGCAGGGGGAAATTTTTCTTCCTTTCCCTTGCCTGTTGTCAAATTCATGCCCAGCTAACCGACAAATCCATCTCTTCAGAGATCAATTACAGTGTCTGGCTGCGAAGCCTGGAAATCCAATTAACTCCCAAATATTTTTTTTCCCTGTTTTAAAGCAAAAAAAAAAAAAAGTGAGGGGAGAGAAGGAGAGAGACAAAGAGAGAGAAACACATCGAAGTGGGGGCATAAATCACCTGGAAAACATTCCCAACATTAAAATAAACAAGGACAAATTTCAACTTCATTTGTCTCTTTTTGAGATTCTGTCACTGATTTATTTTATTGCTCTGTCTGAGCTTTGTTCTTGCTTTTGCTCCTGTTTGGAGTTGATGATGGTCTGTGGAGCTCCTGTGGTGGTGCCTGTGGAGAGCATCCTTCCTCCTGCAGGGCTCTGGTCCCCTCCCTGGGGCTCTCAGGGGTTGAACTGTCTCCATCCTGAATCTGGGGGCTGAGCAGCCCTGGCTTTGAGGGGGCTGGTGGTTTGGGAGAGGAATGTGACCCATCAGACTTCCCAGGAGGAAATAACTTTGCTTCTCAATCACAGACTGGACTTCTTGCAGCCACCCAAAGCTGCTGTTCAAATTTCTCTGTCTCAACCTCGTGTCCTTGATCCTCATCTTGATCTCACTCCCTCTGGCCAACTCTGGCACATCCTCAGGCCTCCAGGAGGCTTAAAGGAGACTCTTCTTCCCAAGACAGTGGAGTGGTGTCCATGTGGAAACACACCATGTCCATGGAAGTGCCTGAAGGTGAGCAGAGCCCAAGTGTCTCAGGCTGATGGTCTCACAGAGATATTTAGAGAAGGACTGGGATGGGGCAAGAAGTGAAGGCTGACTTATTTGGGATGTTTCTGGTTTTGGGTTTTGGCCAAGGAAGGGTCTGGCAAGTCCCCAGTGGCACAACTGCCTACAAAACAAGGGGCTGTGAGTGACAGTGGAGTGAGAAGCAGAACTTTTGCCTGAATAAGAGGATTTTCTGTCTCTCAAGTTCCTACCCTTCGGCTGAAGCCCCTTTTGGGTGGGAATGCAGGCACCTGACAGTGGTGCTTGGTACCAGTGGCAGGTACTGAGCACCTCAGAGTAGATGCAGGAGTGATGCAGCATCCCTGAGGGTCTGGTGCCCATCTGGAGTGGCAGCAAGCTGGGGGAATGCCTGGGGACATCCCAAATGGGGACCTGCCAGCCCTGGTTTCTGGGGGTGGAGAACCTCTGTCTCACTCAGGCCACAGGGGTTGGACCCTGCAGCATCTCTGCTGGTGCCTGTAGCCCTTGTCCTCCTCCTTCAAGGAGCTGTAGTTTTCATTCCAAAGGGGAATGAATAATCCTTGGGGGGCTGGTGTGAGGAGGAATCGTCACCCTTCCTTCTGCTCTCTCAGAAGCTCCTCAAGAGGCTGTTAACAAATAACCTTCCCTTGGGAGGAATTAGCTCCCAGTCCCAATTCAATAGCTGCTCATTTTGAGATGTCCTTGTCACCTTGTGCGTGGCTGATCCTCCTCCGGATCCCGCTGCTCCCAGCCCCGTGATTGCTGCCAGCAATCATGAGCTGCACATCAGCAGCTCAAGCTCTGATTGCAGCCCCAACACAGCATTGGGTGCAAAATTTGGGCAAGTTGAGGGCTGTGCCCTCTGAGAACTGCACGGATCTCATCACCTCACACATCCTGGTGAGTGAGTCTTCAGATGAGGGCTGGTTTGGAGGGGCTGCTGTGCACAGGAGATCTGGGCCTCCGAGTCTGGCTTTGGAAACAAAATCTTGTAGGCATTGTCAAGGAAACCTGGTGAGAGCACAGAGTTGTCCAACAGCCTCCAGGCAGCCTGGAGCAAAAGCTCTGAGATGTGCAAACAGGAATCCAAATGGATTTGTTTTGTTTCCTCCAGCCAGCCAGTGTAGCAAAATAGGAGAATGGCAGTGGGATAGCTGAAAAAAACCCTCCTGAAAACCTCCTGCTGTGTCATCTTGGCCAGACCTTCCAGGGAGTGAATTCATAGAATCACAGGCTGGTTTGGGTTGGGAGAGACCTCAAAGATCATCCTGTTCCACCCCCTGCCATGGGCAGGGACACCTTTCGCTAGCCCAGGTTGCTCCAGCGTGGCCTTGGACACTTCCAGGGATGGGGCAGCCACAGCTTCTCTGGGATTCAAGCTGTGCCAGGGCCTGCCCACCCTCCCAGGGAACAATTCCTTCCCAGTCTCCAATTTAAACCTAATTCACCCCGAGATTGGCCTGTCAGAGCAGCCTGTGATGCAGACTCTCCCCTCACCCTCATTTCCAGAGCTGCCAATGAACAGCAGGGATGGGAATCAAGAGAAATCCATGTCCAGCAGGACAGAGCAGGCTATGGACAGCTCTTTAGCCAGAGACATTCCCCCAAGAAACCTTTGTTTTCGACAAAACCCATTACTCAATTTATCAACCCCTAGTCACACTTCAAATATCCTATATCCCAAATCCATGGGATAGATTAGATAAGCTTAATTTGAAAAGTGAGAGCAGGCTGGAAATCTTTGCTGTGCAAATTGTGTCGAGGCTGAGCTTTTTTCCTCTTCCATGACTTCAAATGAATGACTAAAATCCATTCTGGTGGTACCCCAGTGAGGAGCACATTTCTTTGAAAAGAGGGGAAAAAGAAACCCCTCCCAACATTTTATTCAACACAGAGTGAAGCAGTTTGATTTGGGGGAATTCAACGAATTTTCTTCCTCCTCAAAATAGGTCAGCTTTGAAATAGAAAATGTCACCTCGAAACAGGAAGTTCAATGGAAATGTTTAGAAAATGAGATATAAACATATATTTGGAAGTTTAACAAGCTCGTGGATGGAAGCAAAGCATCCAGGCTATTTATAGTTCAATTAGGCTTAGATTTAGGAGGAGTTTTCACTCCCTCTAAACTGCATTTTCATTGAGAACAATCTCCTTTCTCCATCAAAGCTCCTTCTCCCAGCTCTAGCTGGGCCATGTGGCTGGAGCTGGAAATACAGAGCTGGAGTGGCTCTGGCTGTCCTGTGTCACAAAACTGCTGTATTTTTCTTTTCCAGGGCCTCCCAGGTGTGTTCACGTGGGAATACTGACATTTGGGACAAGGTGTGACCTGCTGGAACTGTTACCAAGGGAATTTATTCCAGCAACTCTGCCCTGCAAGTCTTTTGGAGGTTTTTCCTCCATTCTCCTACAAATGTCCTATACCACATTTTCCATAAATTATTAAAAAAATCCTACAAAAGCCTCTCCTTTCTGGATCTTTTAGTACCTTTCAGTTCCTTCACCCCATCCCTTTGCAGCAGGTTCTGGATGTGTAAGTAGTAAGTTACTTTCTAGTCTCACGCTGGGGGTTGGTTTCCAAACTGTTTATTGAGTAATAAACAGAGACAATTAGAAGTCATTGCCCAGGGATAATGAGCTAATAATTTTATGACTGGACAAATGGTTGGAACAGCCCCCAAATGGTGGCAAGCAGGAAACCTGAGATCTCCTGCCACCAGAGGAGATGGACTCTCCCTGCTGATAATCAAAACTGGTGCAACAACTGTGGCCTATTAAAAATACTTTGGGGCTGGATGATGGTTATTGCTTTCAGAGCAGAAGTGGCTGAGAGCTTTTTGGAAGGTGTTCAGAAGTCAGTCCTGCTCTGAGGGACTGTGATGGACCACCATGACTGTGTTCAAGCCTTCAAGTCCACACGGTCAGCAGCTGGAGGCTGGGGATTCCTGGGAAAACAAAGATTAAAGGGTGTTAATGCTTTCAAGCAAACACGAGTCATCCCAGAGATAAGAGAGGGATTAAGTTTTTCTTGAGTCTGGGGAGCATCCTCCCAGCTTTGGTGCTGCAGAGCAGAGCCAGAACCTGCTGCTGGCAGGGGGACCATCAGCTTGCACCCACCTGTACGAGACACGTCCCATCCCTCTCACCCCAGACCCCGTGGGTTTAATTATTTCTATTTTTGAGCCCGTATCTGTAGCTGATTTAGTTCCCCTGCAGTGAATTATCGAGTTCCTGATGAACCCCTGGCCTCTGGGATGCTGTGGGGACCACAGGAGCTATGGGGGGATAATTTAAAATTCAAAGGGTGTCCCTGACCACCAAAAAGTGGCTGCCAAAGATCCAGGAGTAAACAGCAATGCTGAGCTCGCCTGTGTGAAACCCTCCTGAGATGCTGCGTCCCACTGGCCTTCTCCAGGAGGAATTCCTACTCCTTGGGAGGAGAACACCCTATCAGCACTATCTCCTTTCCACCACGGTGGAGCTCAGGGAAGGATTGATTGAGGAGAGCCCTGGGGAGGTCTCTCGGTGCCCCCCTCCCTTGGGCAGGGATGGACTGGGCTCCCAAAGCAGGACCAGACCCAGCCCTTGGAGGCCACGCAACTGGGAGGAGATGTTCGCAGCTGCCAAGGTCTCCCATTTGCACGTTAGTGGCGCAGATGAAATCTCATAAACCGGCCTCCATCCTGCTTTACTGCCCATTTAATGAGCGGAGGAAGGACCCGACTGTTTATTAAAACATTAGACAGTAAAATTTAACAATAGACAGTAAAGGCTTTTGTTTTGCCATCCTTGGGACTGTCGAAGCAGCAGCGCATTGGGGTGGAGAGGGACGTGCTCCCAGCGTGCCAATCCAGGATGACAGGGCAGGATGAGGCAGCTGGCACCGTGGCAAATCCATCTGGAGCAGGGCAGGGGCTCCTCCCAAACGGGGCTGTGCCACAAGTGACAAAGGGGATGGAGCAGCACAGCTGTCCCCAAGCCCTGTGCTGGTGCTGCTCAGCAGGATGGACTCTGGATCCTGCCAGAGGTGTTTGCTCCATCACCAGCTCTCCTTCTTCCCTGCCAGAGCCATCAAGGCCCTGGTGGAGCCAAGTTCTCCAGAGTGTTGCACAGACCTGGAGGATGGACAATCTCTGCCAACTCTCCTGTCCTTGTAGCTGGGTGTAAAAACATGTTCAGGCACCACCTGGTCGACACCTAGTTCTGAACTGGAAAACTGGCTCTTTAGGCTTGGGAATGTTATGCAATTTCTGCAGTTTTCTCCTGATGTCACCTTTTCAGCACTGGGCTGGTTGGCCTGGCATCTTCTGGGGTCAGAGGAGAAAAACAGGACTTTCTATGATCACCCATCCAGGCTCTTATGGGGTGTGAAATCAGAGTCTGGTGGGTGAGGAGCTTCTTGAGGGAGCTTTAACCAGTGGACCAGACCCCCAGTGTGGAGGACATACTTTTGCTTGACTTGGAAGGGGAAGAGGGACAGAAAGCCCGTGAGAACACATCATGAAAAGGAGAACACACCAAGATGGAGAGGAGAGGTCAATTGTTCATGGTCCTGGCATAAAACAACCTGTGCAAACTCAAGACATTTTGGGCACTGAACTGTTTCCTGAGTCCCCCCAAAAGGCTTTCCAGGCCATAGCTGTCATAGGGTGGGAGTGAAGGTGCTGTTGTGAGCCAACAGCCTTCTCCAATGGTGCCTGAGAAACAGCCCTCCCTTCACACTGGAGGCAGGGATTCCATCCAGGGGGGGTGGCAGGGCTTTTGTTGCCTTGTCCACAGATGATCTGGGAAGGGGGGCAGACAGAACACCAACATTTGTCAGGAATTATGCAGGGCAGTGTCAGCAAAAGGCTGACTGAAGAAGTGCAGATGGGTTGCAATGGCTCTGTGATGACATAGAATCATAAAATATTCCGAGTACAAGGTACAAGGAAAGATGTGAGAGGAGACCACAGCTGCCTGTGGTGGCAGCAGGACCTCCAGTGACACAGGAGACCTTGATCTGAAGAGGACTGAGGGAGCAAAAGAGAGGAAGAAAGCCATGGGTGGCTTGGAGGAGGTGGAGGTGGACCTTTGTTGATGCTCAAGATTCACCCCAACCTTGGGCTTCTGCATTGGTGGATCTGTGGCAGCACCCAAAAAGAAGATGAATTTGGGGGTATCAGGGCATACCTGACCAGACCCCTGTTGCCCTTGTGACCCTGCAAGTCCCACATTGTTCCCTGTCCTTGTCATGGCCATTTCCAGCCAGCCCCTCTGGCTCAGGGTCATTCCAGCCAGGTAGCAGGAATGTGCCATTGTACATCATTCTGTCACTTGGGCTGCACCAGGGGACAAACTGCAGCCCTACAAGGCTTAAATGGACTCAACCTGCCTCCTCAGCCCTGGAAAATCTCTGTGCATCTCAAGGATTAGATCCTGACCCCAGTGAAAACAACTGAGCGTTTTCCAGCCGAGTCCGGTGGGCTGAAATTTAATTCCCAGTTTTAAAGGCTCTGTAAAATCAGCTGTGATATAGAACCAGTCTTCTCAGTCTCTAAATACCTCAACAAGATTGGCAGCGCTCCAGGAGGGCCGTGGGCAGGATTACCAGCAAATCCAGAGGTCAGGAGGGAAACTGGGGAGCCCGGCTGGGGCAGAGCGGAGCTGCAGAGCTGGAATCTCCTCTGATTGTGGCTGTGGCTTGTGGAAAAAGCTGGGGAAAAGCAGGTGAAGTCCTTTGCTTTTTAACCATGGAAATGCTGTTGGTAGATTTGTGTTTGTGCTTGCCCGTTTGGAGTGTGTTTGTGCAGGTATATTTATGTACATGTGCACACACACTTCCCTCCCTACAGGTACACACAAGAGCTATGTGTATTTCCTCAGCCTGCATCTTTCAATAAACTGCAAAAAAACCAGAGAAAATATTAAAAATTAATCCCCTTATCATTGCCAAGTCGTCAGAAACTAATATTAGAGCTACTGGACAATTTTTGCCCTGAACTATCCCCACTTCAAGACCCGGCTTTAATGATTCTTTCCGTAGCTCTTTACATTCTATTATTGATAAGGAACAATGTTCAGTCCTCCCCTGACAGTATTTGCAGGGCTGCGGAAAGCAGTGCGGCAGAAAGGTGGGAGAACAATTTTGGTGATGTTTCCATAGCTACCTAGCTGCTAAATGTGGTTTATTCCGTTTTAAAGTCACCCAACACACACAAGGCACACACACACACAGACACACGAAGCCTCTCGCACGCTGCATTCCCAAATCACCGACTGCAGGACACTAATCCCTGCTCTGCCTCCTCCAGCCTGAGCTGCCACTTGGATATTTAAAGGGCTACTTGCTGCATAAATAAATGGCTGGATGCAGCAGGAGGATAAACATATTGTTTCATTCGTGCTCCTCTCTCCGACGTGTGTGTTCCAGTCGGTCCCTGTAATATTATTACGGGTATTTTTACCCAGCTGAGCGCCGGGGAAGTCGGAGGTAGGATGGTGTCCTCTCGTGGTCTCTGCCATCTCTGCAGCCTCAGAGCAGCCCAGGGAGGAAAGAAGGGGTGTTTTGGAGCTGCGGGGGGGTTTTAAGGGGAAACCTCTTTGGCTGGAGCTTCCTGATTGGGGGCCCACGCACAAAACCATCTTGGCATCCCCCTGCTCCGGGCAGAGGGAGAAAGAGGACTCTTTGCTCTCTTGTGCTGCAGGATGGAGGCCACTCCTCATACTCGGGGTTCCAAGCCTATCCCTGGAAGGAAATAGGAAAAGAGGTGTGGGGAAGGGGCTGGTTGGTATCATCTTTCCAGAGCAGGGAAGTTTGCCCTGGGAAAGCATGCGTGTCTGGAGAGAGCTGTGTTTTTGTGCCTCTGGTCCCTGTGATCCCAGTGAGCAGCTGGAGGGGAGGGAAAGGATGCAGGAGACCTTCAGAAATTCCTCACCTGTCATCCTGGCAGCTCACAGGGCAGTTTTCAATCCTGGAGCAGCAGGAGGGATGCTGTGGTCCTGCTCCTGGAGGAGTACAAGGGATGCTGTGGTCCTGCTCCTGGAGCAGCANTCCCATTCCTGGAGCAGCACAAGGGATGTTGTGGTCCCACTGCTGGGGCAGCACAAGGGATGCTGTGATCCCACTCCTGGGGCAGCAGGAGGGATGTGATCCTGCTCCTAGAGGAGCAAAGGGGATGCTGTGATCCCACTGCTGGGGCAGCACGAAGGATGCTGTGATCCCACTCTTTCAGCAGTATGAGGGATGCTGTGATCCCACTGCTGGAGCAGTGTGAAGGATGCTGCAATCCCACTGTTCAGCAGCATGAGGGATGCTGCAATCCTGCTCCTCCAGCAGCATCAGGGATGTTGTGATCCCATTCCTGGGGAAGCAGGAGGGATGCTGTGGTCCTACTGCTGGAGCAGCACAAGGGATGCTGTGATCCTGCTCCTGGAGCCACAGGAGGGATGCTGTGATCCCATTCCTGGAGCAGCACAAGGGATGCTGTGATCCCATTCCTGGGGCAGCACGAGGGATGTTGTAATCCCATTCCTGGGGCAGCAGGAGGGATGTTGTGATCCCATTCCTGGAGCAGCACAAGGAATGCTGTGGTCCCACTGCTGGAGCAGCAGGAGGGATGTGATCCTGGTCCTAGAGGAGCACAAGGAATGCTGTGATCCCATTCCTGGGGCAGCAGGAGGGATGTGATCCTGCTCCTAGAGGAGCAAAGGGGATGCTGTGATCCCACTGCTGGGGCAGCACGAAGGATGCTGTGATCCCACTCTTTCAGCAGTATGAGGGATGCTGTGATCCTGCTCCTGGAGCAGCAGGAGGGATGCTGTAATCCCACTGTTCAGCAGCACCAGGGATGCTGTGATCCTGCTCCTGGAGCCACAGGAGGGATGCTGTGATCCCATTCCTGGAGCAGCACAAGGGATGCTGTGATCCCATTCCTGGGGCAGCACGAGGGATGTTGTAATCCCATTCCTGGGGCAGCAGGAGGGATGTTGTGATCCCATTCCTGGAGCAGCACAAGGAATGCTGTGGTCCCACTGCTGGAGCAGCAGGAGGGATGTGATTCTGCTCCTGGAGCAGTATGAGGGATGCTGTGGTCCTGCTCCTGGAGGAGCACAAGGGATGCTGTGAGATCCCACTGCTGGAGCAGCAGGAGGGATGCTGTGATCCCATTCCTGGGGCAGCATGAGGGATGCTGTGATCCCATTCCTGGGGCAGTGTGAAGGATGCTGTAATCCCATTCCTGGAGGAGCACAAGGGATGCTGTGATCCCACTGCTGGAGCAGCACGAGGGATGCTGTGATCATGCTCCTGGAGCAATGTGAAGGATGCTGTGATCCCACTGCTGGAGCAGCACAAGGAATGTTGTAATTCCACTCTTTCAGCAGCATGAGGGATGCTGTGATCCTGCTCCTGGAGCAGCAGGAGGGATTCTATGAGCACCTGGATCTTCATCCCCCCCACACTCCCACACCTGCTGTGCCCGTGCACCGCAGCCACTGGGATCCATTGTCTGGAGGGGCTGGAGGGAAGGTGAGGAGCTTGGTGGCTGCTCCACATCTCCCTCATCTTTGCCCTGAGACAGGCTGGGTCCTTCCCTGGCTTTGCAGATTCTTCCCAGCCCTTCCTCCCAACCTGCAGCTTGGGCATCTCCTCCCTCTAGAGAGATTTTCCAGCCAGCCCTCTGCTGCCCACGTGGGGCTGAACCCTCTCCCACCCAGGCACCATTTTTCAAGCACACGTGGCCTCTGGAATTAATCCCCTCTGGAATGAATGCCTTCCCAGTATGGGTTTCCCAGTGCTGTACTGGTGGGGCTCCTGTGTGTCTCTGCACAATGAGACAGGGAAGAGCTGGAAGCAGGACAAGATATAGATACAGGCAGGGACAACAGGTCCATCAGAAAAGATGTACCCAGAAGGAATTTCCCATCCTAAGCTTTATCTGAATGTATATGAAATGTATATAAGGGAAATATTCTTTACTCAGAGGCTGGGAAAGAGATTGTCCAGAGAAGCTTTGGCTGCCCCATCCCTGGAAGTGTCCAAGGCCAGGTTGGAGCAACCTGGGCTAGTAGAAGGTGTCCCTGCCCATGGCAGGGGGTGGAACAAGATGATCTTTGAGGTCTCTCCCAACCCAAACCATCCTGTGATTCTATGAAAAAGATTTCCCAAGGAGCTTTTTGCAATGACAGGAATAGGGAAATCTCTCCTGAAGAAGAGGATTTTTGTCACAATTCTTTTCCTCTGCCTGAAAAAAAAAAAAAGGAGGAATGAAAAATGCTGTTGCAAATCGTGTCTTATTAGTGTTTGTAACCAGGTGGAGAGCAAATAAATCATCATTGGAAACCCAAAGCACCTCTGACCCACCCTCATCTGCTCATGCATCCTGCTGATCTGCAGGTTCCCTCTGCTCCACAAGGTTTCCTGGGGTCTGCCAAGGTGCCAGGCATGGTTAGTCACAAATCCATCCTTCTGGAATGCCTGTGCTGAACAAGGTGAGGTAGCAGATCCCTTTGGGGATCACTGGGACTCAGCTCAGCCCCTGTGTGCTCTGCCAGCAGTGAGGCTGTCTCTGCACAGAGCTCACATCTGGGATAACCTGGCCAAAAACTCCAACAGGTTTAATTGTCCCAGTGCTATTCCCTCCCAAACACAGCCCTGAATCTTCCTGGCTACGTGGGGAAGATGCTCCCACCCTTCTTTGCGAGCCCTTCCCATAGAGCTCATTCTGCTGTGGATCCACAGATATTCACAGGGTATCCTCAGCTGCAAGGGACCCACAGAGGTCAGCAAGTCCAACTCTTATGGGGTTTGAACCCCTGACCTTGGCATTATTAACACCATGGTCTAACCAACTGAGCCAACCCAATCCCCTTTCCTTCCCACGCCTGCTCCAGCTCTCAGCAGCTGCAGTTCTGCCTGTCATTGCTCCCATTGTGCTCCAAGCAGTGACACCCTTCCCCACACCCCATTTCCCACAGATGTTTGTCATAGATTTCACACCTTTCTGTGCCGGGGTGGGTTTGGGCCAGGCTGTGAGTGTGGGCAGGAGCTGCTCACAGCTCATCATCAGCCCAGGGTTTGGCTGAGCACCAAAGGGGGCTGCATTAGGACTGGAGTTATTTATTTAACATCCTCATTAAGGACACAGACAAAGGGATGGGGGGCACCCTCAGCAGGTCTGCAGGTGACACCAAGCTGAGGGTGCAGTGCCTCCAGCCCTGGGGGCCAGCACAGCAAGGACATGGAGCTGCTGGAGAGGCCAGAGGAGGCACCAGGATGGTCAGAGGATGGAGCAGCTCTGCTGGGAGGGAAGGCTGGGAGAGCTGGGATTGTCCAGCAGCTTTGGGATGACCAGGACCTGAAGGGATCCTGAAAGTAAGATGGAGAGAGAGACAATTTCCAAGGGCCTGGAGTGACAGGACAAGGGGAATGGCTTCCCACTGCCAGAGGGCAGGGTGAGATGGGATATTGGGAAGGAATTTCCAGAGAAGCTGTGGCTGCCCCATCCCTGGAAGTGTCCAAGGCCAGGTTGGACTTGGCTTGGAGCAACCTGGGCTGGTAGAAGATGTCCCTGCCCATGGCAGGGGGTGGCACTGGATGATCTTTAAGGTCCCTTCCAACCCAAACAATCTGTGATTCTACAAAACTGGAAAACTGAGCCCTTATCAGAGCAAGAGCATCCCATAACTGTGTTATTGTCCTGCACAATGTGACCTCCAATGGTGGGCCAAGAGACATCACCTTTCGTGTCCAGTTCAGGACCAAGGTATGAACATTCCTCTGTGACTGGCTTTGGAATATCAGGACATTTGTCTTTGTTGTTTCCTGCTGGCCCAGGAGGGGCTGGCAATGGATTGATTCCCTGTGGCCACAGAGCTCTCCTGGGCCATCATTAGGTGTGATTATCAGCCAGGGCAATAATCACCATGTCACTTCTTCCAAGAGAGGTTTTGCTATCTTTGTACCTGCTCCCTTTCATCTCCAGCCCCTCAACAGGCAGATGCTGGAGGTCAGAGGGGTTTGCTGGCTCTGTAGTGAGAGGTAATACCTGAAGTCTGAGATGCCATGGAAGGATTGCACTGCAGACCCCTCTCCAGCAAGGAGCAGTAGCACAGAATCATCTCTATCTGCCTTTTGTGCCTCTTGTGACACTGGCAGCAGGCAGAAAACTCATGGCACCAGCCAGAACCCAACCTTGACTTTCCTGCTCTGGGAAAGGGACAGGTCTCCTTCCCATTACCCTGGGAAACAGGAGGAATTGCTAAGGAAAGCTGCTTCCATACAGCAAATACACTGGCTGAAACGCTCCTCCAGCCCTGCTCTCTGGATTAAGGAAGGCTGAAGGATAATTTCTTTTTTTGCTTGCTTGCTCGCCTTTTTTTTTTTTCTTTTTTAATCAGTTCGATGTTTTACAGCTCAAATTCAAATAGGAGCTTAAGAGCTTAAACAATGCAACATAAGGATGTGCTGGCATGGATGGGCTGCCTTTCTTTTCCCATTCACAGCTCTGCTCAGCATCAGCCTGGGGAGAGAAATACCTGTGTCTCACCACCACACCTGAGCAGCATTCCCAGGCTCTCCACTGCCTTTCTGGAGGGTGACACTGGTGTGCAGACCTTTGGGAAAGCTGGAGAGGGACTTGGGACAAGGGGTGAAGGGACAGGACAAGGGGTGAAGGGACAGGACCGGGGGGAATGGGTTCCTACTGCCAGGGGCAGGGTTAGGTGGGATATTGAGAGGGAATTCTTCCCTCTGAGGGTGGGCAGACCCTGGCACAGGTTGAATTCCAGAGAAGCTCTGGCTGCCCCATCCCTGGAAGTGTCCAAGGCCAGGTTGGATGGGACCTGGAGCAACCTGGGCTGGTGGAAGGTGTCCCTTCCCCTGGCAGGGGGTGGGATGAAATGATCTTTAAGGTCCCTTCCAACCCAAGTAATTCTGGGAGGATTTCATGATTCTGATGGAGTTGTGCCACCTCAGACCCTCTGATCTTGGCATGGCTCCTCCCTCTCCCCTGATGGCATCAGCTGTGGCTTTGTGGGATGTTGGGGTGCCCAGGACATTCTGGGAAGTTGCTGTTGTAGGGCACGTTCAGAGAGGGGGGAAATAACAGGCAGGGCTTGAGCTCTGGACAAGATGGTGTGCACTGGGTTTCTGAAGAGCCACCCAGGTTCCATTCCCAATCTGGTTCCAGATGGATGGAGCTGCCTGAAAATAATTGCAGGGATCTGCCAGGGCAGCTTGTTGCTGTTCAGCATCAGTGGTCAGCCCTGTCTGCTCCTCCACGTGGACACCTCTGAATCCCAATGAAGCCTCGCCATCCATCACCTCCAGCCTGGTTGTTCTTGTTCCATCTCCTCCACTCCTCACTGCCCCTCAGCCTCCTGTCCCCCCCTCTCTCTGTCCCTGCATGCCCAGCTCATGTCACAGAGCAGAACTTCACCTCCTTCATCACCTCAAAGGTACTGGGAGAAGCATCCATTGCCCAAGAAGCCAAAGGGAGCCCAAGAGACACATCACAAATCAGAAAAAGGGGCTTTTCTGCCCACCAAAATGTGTCCTATAGAAGCACAACTGCACCAAGGTTGTTGTGTTATAAGGTCGGAGGGCTCACCGTGTCTGGATTCTGGATGGAAATAAAAATAAATAAAAAAAAAAAAATTTAAATAAAAAAGCCAAAGAAAAGATGCGTCACCTGGGGAAGGGAGAATCCTCCCAGGCTTCTGGACCAGATACCCAGCTGGAGTAAATAAAAAAGTGCTAGACTGGTTTACTCAAGCTGCAGCTGCTGGAAAAATGCTTTTTTCCAAATCTTTTTCCTGCCTGGCTTGGTTTGCTTTTTCTGTCTTCCTCCAGCTTCAAATGCCATCACTAAAATCCAGATGTGAAGCCTGTCCCATGTTGTCCCTTACCTGTCTGGGGAGCAGGAGGCAGTGGGATGGCTGAGGAACAGCAGAGCTGGGGGGGAGTTCAGAGCCAGGAGCTCTGTGCTTCCCTCCCCTTCCCAGCACCCCCAGTGTGACAGAGTCCAAGAATGTTCTGAACTCAAAGGACCCACAAGGATCAGCCAGTCCAACCCTCAGCCCTGCACAGGACCAGCCCCAAGAGTCACCCCCTGTGCCCCAGAGCATCATCCAAACCCTCCTGCAGCTCTGGCAGCCTTGGGGCTGTGCCCACTGCCCTGGGGAGCCTGGGCAGTGCCCACCACCCTCTGGGGGAAGGACCTTTTGCTGAGATCCAACCTAACCCTGCCCTGACACAGCTCCAGCCCTTCCCTGGGTGCTGTCCCTGGTCCCCACAGAGCAGAGCTCAGTGCCTGCCCCTCCTCAGAGCCCACAGCAAACATCCCTCAAAGCCCCAGATGGAGCTGGAGGGAGGCCCATCATCCCAAAAGTTGGCTCTGCAGCAGCTCCACCGACATCCCTGC
The DNA here is from genome assembly GCA_013396655.1 of Campylorhamphus procurvoides. Lineage (NCBI taxonomy): Eukaryota > Metazoa > Chordata > Aves > Passeriformes > Dendrocolaptidae > Campylorhamphus > Campylorhamphus procurvoides. The sequence continues at coordinate 80,764 of WBMV01000960.1, read as the reverse complement.
CCAGCCTGAAGCCTTTGGAGTCGTGGTGCCCACTGAGGTGGAGATGCCCAGGGGCTCAAGAGATCACCTTAGAACCCTCTGTTAGGTGGGCTTGTGGTTAAATTCCTCTTCCTCCAAGCTGTGCTGTTTTCTCTCCAAATGACAAACACTTAAGGGTCACCCACTTTCTTTAATCTCCTCTGGCTCGTATTTGTCTGAGCTGCACATCACATTAATTACGTGCCTTTTATTCCTGTCCATGCCAGCACAGGGGGATCGTTACTGCTCCTGCTTTCTCTTTTTATTACCTGGTGCTCAAAGCCACCAACCTCTGCTTGGACACTTTGCTGATCACCTCCCTTCATTAGGGAAACTTAATTTTAGTGCTGACAGGAAATTAGATTAAAGAAAATAAACCACCCAAAACCAGCCATAAGGTTTCTTGTTGGATTAAATATTAAAATTAATAATCCAGTGCTTCCTTCAGCGCTGTATTTATGTTAATATTTAATTCAATAACAGCCCATGTTTTGGAGCATTTTCCCATTTGTTTAAAGCCACAGATGAAATTGCAATTTCTGCCTGAAGTAGAACAATACGTAACTAACTGGGTTATGCTAATGAGGAGCCATGGCAGCTCCAAAATCCTTTACCTGGCAGGGAGGAGAGGTTTGACAGCTGGAAGGGGAGCAAGGCAGAAGGGGAATGCAAATCCTGCTGGCTGCAGGAAAGCCTGGAAGCTGGAAAAGAGGCTGAGGGGTCACAGTGCAGATCCCAGGGGCTGGGAGAGCTTCCAAGGGTGTGTTGCCCTTGTTGTGGTACCTCTGGAGCACCAGAGAGCTTGAGGATGTCACTGGGAACACTGGTGGGGATCCAGGTCCTGGCCTGGGGGTGCATCCTGGTCAGCAGGGACACATCTGGAGTCCTTACATTGCTCACATTTGGGATGTTTTCTCCAGCAAACCCTGAGAGCAGAAAAGTGTTCCACACAAAGTCTGAGACTGAGATGTGATCCAGGGTTGGGTGAGGATGGGAAATGGCCTCAGGGGAGGTTTAGGTTGGATATTAGGAAAAATTTCATCATGGAAAGGGTGGTTGGAGAGGAGTTCCTGTCCCTGGAAAGATTTAAAGCTGTGTGGATGTGGCACCTGGGGATGGAGGTCAGTGGTGGCCTTGGCAGTGCTGGGGAAACAGGTGGACTTAATGATCTGAGAGGGCTTTTCCAACCTAAATTATTCTGTGTTTCTGTGAGGATGTTGAGTCTGGTGTGAGGCTGGTCCCAGGCTGAGTTTTCCACCGATGGCTTTGAGGTGACATGGAATACCAAGCAAGACACACTTCATTTTCCTTTTTCCAGTATTGAATCAAGCCAGGCTGGAATGAACCTCAGCTCTTGCTGCAGTCCTGGACTTCAGGCTCAGCATCCCATGGCAAGGAGAGCCGAGTCCAGCAGGAGATTGCATTGCCCAGGAGGTTTGGTGTTTCAATGTGGAAAATCAGCCGGGAAGGACTTTCTAAGCCCTGCTCAGTCGCTCTCATTTCCCAGGGGATGGAAAATTGATGTTCTCATTTTCCAAGGGTGGGCAGAGCCCCTGGCAGAGGCTGGTGCTGGGGTTTTACCCACTGGGAGATATTAGATATTACAAAAGCCCTTTTCTTCCCCAGGATAGCTGTGATCTTGGAAACCAGAGTAATTATATAGTCTGGTGTGATGTGGAGGAAGAATGTGGAACACGTAGCAATGATCAGTAAAACTTAAGTGCTGTGGAGGTGGAGTTCCAAGTGAGTTTTCTCAAGTTTGGATACATCTCCAAACTTCCTTGAACCTTTTGGGGCCTAATTAAATTCGAGGGGACTTATGAAAAAACATGCATGGAAGAGAAAACTTTTTTCTATTAAGAAAGTGCTTAATAAAACAGATTATGTGCAAAATAGAAATATGGGCCTTGCGAAGGAAGAGTGAAAAGACACTAATGAGCAGTGTCTGAGTGTTAATGAATTGCATTAGCATGCCATTACCTGCAAATATTATAAATAGACCAAGCGGTTTCAGGTTTCTTCAAAGAACCTTGTGTGATTTCTGAAGGTGGTTTGATGCAATTAATCTCATTTTATACAGGAGGGAGAAGTGCATCACTTGCACTCACTCCTCGAGCCTGTGGTGGAGGTGGAGGTGAGAACATTGAGGTTTTGTTTTCATATGGTGTCATCTGACCATTCAGAAACCACCAGGCACCATCCTTAGCCCTGTGTGGAGCAGCTCTTCCCTCTGCCTTGAGACACCTCAGAGAAGGTCCCAGCTCCAGCAGGTGCTTCCTTACCTGGGTCCTGTGTGTTTTGTTCCCTTCTGGACCTCGTGTGGGGTTAGGGTGGACATTGGCACCTGGGTCTGCTCCAGGGAATATCCCAGCATGGAGGTGGCTCCTCAGTCCTAGCAGGACTTAGCCCACATGAGGACACGTGCAGCTGTTGGATGTGTGCTGTCCCACCAGCCAGGCACCCTCAGTTAGGGGACAGGGGTCTGTTTCCCCTGGTTTGTTGATCCCTGTTTCGAAAGACAGGAAAGCATCTCCCTCCTCCATCACCACGTCGTGCTCAGCCTGTTCACTGAAAGGCAGGAGTGATTTCATTTCTGTTTCCTTGCTCTTCTGAGCTCTTCTGGGAGCTGGCATTGACACCCCTGATTGAGCAGGATCCCAGTTGGAGGGGGATAGGACCAGGAAAGATGGGCTGGTTTAATGGAAATATCAGTAGATACGTGTTCATGGATGTGTTTGTCACCTCCTACTGCTGCTGTGGAGAAGGATCACTGCCCTTCATTTGGGCTCAGCCTAGAGACTGATTTGGGGGAGAAAGGTATAAAAGAGACAAAAATGCCACTGGGGAAGAACTCAGGGGGTTTGGAGGCTCCTCTGGCTCACCAGGAGCTCTCCTTCCTTATTGTTATTTACAGCCAAACTCCCTGTTGCAGTGATGGACACGTTCAATATCATTCTGGATGAAGAAGCTGGGAGGAGGTGCTACCAATAATTGGGAAGGATGTCAAGAAGGAAGAACTAAAGTGTTTAAACATATGGGCTGGGATTCCTCTCACCTCACCAATCATGGCCAAATCAGGTGCGTGCTCATTTCAACTCTCTCAGTACTCCAGGCAGAACACAGTTCCTTCCAGAAGGCCGTTCATCCTGCCCCAAAGGGGTGTCCATGACGGATGGGTTCAGGAGTTTTAGGGAGCTTTCTTCATCCTCTTGACACTGGAGAGTACAGACGACATTTAGACTAAATACATGACTTTCAGCCAGTGCCGTTGGCAGAGACAAGCCCTCTTCCCTCCTGGAGAAAGCACAAAGAACTGTGATTTCACAAAAGTCCTGATAGTGAGCCTTCATTTTTTAAACAGCCCTGGGATGCTTTGGAAGAGGATGGGTGGTGGTTGCAAAGCAGAGTGAAGAAAGGGCGTGTGGTTGCTGCTCCCTGCCTGGCAGCAGCTCTGCATGCCAAGGACCTTCCTTGGCTTCAGAGTCGAGGTCCAGACCTTTGGGATCGCTCTGTCCTGCACTGCAGACCTGGGTGAGGAAGGAGCCTTCCTTATATTCGCTGTGGAAAAACTCTAGTCCTCCCAAAAGTCGCTGGGACTTTGTTTCACATAAGGCAGGGAAACAGATTCACGAGTCACACGGAAAACATGGGGGGCAGATTCTCCTGGAAGAGAAAACAGGGAAGTCTTTCCGTGTCCCTCTGCCTGATCAGTGACTTTGCACAACTGCCCCATCCTTTTTGGGTTTTCCCCTTTCTTTTTATTCAGAGGAGATTGGGAATATGTTCTACATCTGCTCCTGAGGCAGCTGGGTTAACATGAGCCTGCAGAGCCTGGAGGTGGCCTGGGTGTGGAAGCAGCCAGAGTTTTGGGCTGGACCCACATTCCGCTCCCACCATGCTGCTTGTGCCCAGCCAGGCTGGGATCAAAGCATCGCTCCACTGGGAATGCATCTCCTTCCAGGTTGGGGTCCCAGCGTGTGCTTCTGAAGACAGGCTCTCAGTTGGCTGTCTCGCTGTTTCCCCCTTCTATTTATGAACAGATGAGGGGAGCAAAAGGCACAGATGACAATATTTTGCCTTCTTTGACTGCTGGAATCGGGGATGAGCAGCTTTGTTTTAGCAGACGTGTCTCTGCAGGCTCCTGGCAGGTTGTCCATGGACTGCAGTGCGTGATGGTTGTCCTGGGGAGAGGGAGGGATGCGACTCCACGAGGTGAGGGAGGGAAAGCTCGTCCTCCCCTTCCTTTCCTATTCAGATTTGGAAAGTCTCCTCAGTAACAGGACAGAGGCCCGTGGGAGGACAAGGGGGAGTGGCACTGAGCTGAAAGAGAGGAGGTTTAGATTAAATATTGGGGAGGAATTATTGGCTGTGAGGGCGGGGAGGCCCTGGCACAGGTTGCCCAAAGAAGCTGTGGCTGCCTCACCCCTGGAAGTGTCCAAGGCCAGGCTGGAGCAACCTGGGCTAGTGGAAGGTGTCCCTGGCCATGGAAGGACATGGTCTTTAACTTCCCTTCCAACCCAAACCACTCCAGGATCCTGTGAGTTTGATCCTATCTCTCATCCTGCTCCCAGGCTTGGCTTTCAGGACAGCCTGATAAACTGAGATCCCTTCAAGGAGGCAAAGGTGGAGAGAGCTCGGGATCCTGGGGCTCAGTAGCTCTCCCAGCTCATCTTGTCCCATTTGGAAATGTATTTGAATTCATCTTCCAAGCTCCCACCCCACAGTGGGGTGACACTGTGACACTCCCTGATGGTGACACCAGGGAGAGGTCACCTGTCCTTGAGTGAACACCAGGCTGGGCAGTGGTGCCACAGCACAGGAACCACATCCATATCCTAAAACACCCCCAGAGTCCTAAAATCCTCTCTTCATTCCGAGCAAGCAGCCTCTTCCCTCCTGCAAAGCCAGATGTAGTAGAATTGCAAATGCCCAAGCCCACCAGGATTTCACTGAGCATCCAGCAGCCTGGTCTGGTTGGTTTTTTTTCCCCACCTTAGGGGTTTAGACTGCACAGCAAGTCCAGTAATGAACTGCTACTCTGGAAAATAAGACTTTCATTAGGTTAGGCTTCTGCCGGGGTCTCGGCGTGCCTCTATAATGAACCATGATATTGTGCCAAGTGCAGCTCTGCTCGTCCCAGCGTATCCTTCACCCACTGATGGCCACCAGAACCCCTCAGCCCATCCCATCCTGCAACCACAGCGAGGGAGGGACACTGGGATAAGGTTTGCTCCTTTCTGGGGGTCAAACAGTGTGTTTAAATGTTGGGTGTGACTCTATAAACAAATGCTGATTTTTTGTCTTTTCTTTTTTTTTTGGTGTTCATTATTCATCGCCAGCAGGTCCTGAAATCGCGGCGCGTGTCTCTTCTGCTGTGAAAACATTAATAACTGCTTTGGCTGAGCCCGGGAAGATCATTTATTTTACAAATGTGCCGAAAATCGAGGCCGGCTGGGATTAAAGCGCGGCGTTTCTCGGGAGGCGAGGCTTTCAGGGCACGCTGGACCCGCAGCAAGAATTAGTTTGACACAGCTCCGTGGCCAAGCTGCTCACCCACAGCCACGGCCTTAAGCAGGGAGCAACAACCAGTGAAAGGGAACCCAAGCCAGGCACAAACCCAGGGATTGGGAATTGTTTCTGCCCCGTCTAAGGGGCTTGATCAGCATCCAGGTTTTCTTGTTTCTCCTCCCCTTCTCCTGGGGCTGGGGCAGGTGGGATGCTCTGCCTCCCACTCGTGGCTGGGGGGCTGGGGCTGGGGCAGGTGGGATGTTCTGCCTCCCACTCGTGGTTGGGGGGCTCAGCATCGTGGTTCTGCCTCCCCATCCCTCCAGCAGCCTTGGGATGCTCCCGGCGCTCCTCACCTCCACCAAGGACGAGGAGCAGCAAATCCCAGCAGCCTCTTAAGAAACATTTTAATTAAACCCCCGACATAACGGGAGCTTTAAAGGACATGAAAGACAACAGCTGTAGAGCTGCTCTCTGTCCCCCCCTCCCCTCCCTCCTCTCTGCAGTGCTTTTCAGAGCAATTTTCATCGACAGCTTTCTGGGTTTCATCTTCTCTGCCCATCATGGGTGGGTTTTGGCTGAGGCTGTGGTGTCGAGGGGCTGGGAGCAGCACACAGCCCTCCCTCCCCACACAGAGGCACCTCTGGGGACTGGGCAGGGCTGGCAGGCACAAAGGGACAACCTGACTTCGCCATCCCCAGGGCAGGTGATGCTGCAGATCCTGTGCCCAGGTGGGAATTGGGGGCATCAGGGAGGAAGAGGAGGATCTAAAGATCTTTTGCACTGTGGGCTGGCTCGGATGAGGCTGGAGCTACAGCCCAGGCCAGTGCAAGGACTTGGGCAGCTGGTGTCATAGTGGGGTGGCTTGGTGTCCTGCTGGAGATGTGTTACCAGGGGATCTGCAGGGCAGGGGATCTGCTTTGGACATGGCCAACCACCAAAACTGAACCCAAGATGGTCCTGTCTTGGCTTGGACCTCACCTTGGGCCAGTTGCTGGTGTATTTAAGCGTGGTTTTGCTGTTAGCTGGATGGCTCCCCAACCTGGCAGTGTTGGCATAACAGTGACCAAACCACCAAGGTGACTATCTAGGTTGGAATTGGGAAGGAATTGTTCCCTGGGAGGGTGGGCAGGCCCTGGCACAGGGTCCCCAGAGAAGCTGTGGCTGCCCCATCCCTGGAAGTGTCCAAGGCCAGGTTGGACGGTGCTTGGAGCAACCTGGACTACTGGAAGGTGTCCCTGACCATGGCAGGGGATGGAATGAGATGATCTTTAAGGTCCTTCCAACCCAAACCATTCTGGGATTCTACAATTTTATTTAAAATACATTTGAGGAGACCAGCACTGACAGCACTAATCCAGAGCTGGGCATGTCCAACCACCTCCTCTTTCTGGGGGTTCAACACACCTGGAGATGTGCCCAAGACCACGGAGTTAGGTTGGCCCAGACATTCCAGAGCTGTCTCCAAACTCTTTTGATAATAATAATACATGATTTAGGTGAAACATGATGTGGGATTAGCGATTGCAGTGGATATTTGGATTTTATTTAGGAAATCTGATGAGAAGGAGGAGCCCCTACATCACCCTGAAGAAGGTAAGATGGTTTTCTTTGATCTGCTCCCCTTCCTCCCCACCCCACGTACCATCTCAGCCTTGAAATCATCAATCCAGCCAAGGCAGTGAAGGCAGGAGCAAGGCCAAACTCTTCCCGTTGGGATTCTTCATGCTTTGCATTTGCAAATGGAAAGTACTCGCCGGTTCAGGGCTTCCAATTAGAGCTGGGCAAATGAGAAACTTCTCAGCTCACTGCCCAGTCCTCCACAAAAAAAAATGCAAATAAGAAAGAGTTTGGATCAATGCAAAGTACAGACCCTTTGATTTTTTTCTTCCTCCTCCCAAAATAAACCCTTCTCCTTCCCACCCCGATTAATTTTAGATCACATGAAATGTTTTATTCAATTGCAGACTGAAATGTCATTTCAGAACATTAGCTGGAATAATATTCCTTTTTAAAAAGTGGCAGAGCAAAAAAGTTCAACTTTGAGAACTTTTTTATTCTTCTCTCATGGATGGAAGAACAAATCTGTTTTCTGATGGAAAAATATGGGATGTGTGGATTTTTTGGTGGGATTTTAAGCCCCTGGAGAAGGGATGTGACCAAGCCCTGAGGGGGCTGATCTTGCTGGAACCACAAAGCACAGGTTGGCCAAAATCACCTTTGTGCCCCAAGAGCTTCCTCCTACTTTCTCCTGCTCTTCTGCCTGCTCTTTAATCAACTATTTAAAACACAGCTCAGAGACTCATCATCAATTTCCAAATCCCTAAGACTTAAAAAAATAAAACAGATCAGGAAAAACCTGCAACTTGGAGTCCACTGAGTGTTTTGAGCCTTCCATGGGGGTTGGGATGTGATGCTCCTGGGGTGGGAGGAACAGGGAGGTTTGGGGGAATGGGCAAGAATTGATTTCCGTGGATTCTGAGGCCGCTGGGGCGTTTCCAGCGTGGCTCCAACGAGCATCGCAGGCGGATCTGGAGGCAGAGCTCCAAGGGGATTAGGAAAGATTTATTTTTCTTTTTTCTGGAGTGAGATGAAAGGGGGGAGGGGGAAGGGAGAGACGAGCAAGGAGTCCTGTGGAAAGGAACTCATTATTTTTCATCTTTTCCAATGACCTTGTTTGTTTTAGTCCTGCTTGAAAGCTGCTTCTTTCCTCGTGGAAATTTGGAGGTATCTGGGGACTGGGGCTGCTGGGAACAAGGAAAAGGGGGAAGAGGGAATTGGGTAAAGAGGAGAAACATGGAAAATAACCAGAATAAATGTAAACCAAGCTGGAAAAAGTGGTCCAAGGAGAAATACCCCTCTGGGCTTGGTGTCTGAGTGTGACTGTGTGTGCACACGTGTTTGTGTGTGTGACTGTGTGACACTTCCAGGGATGGGGCAGCCACAGCTTCCCTGGGATTCCACCTGTGCCAGGGCCTGCCCACCCTCCCAGCCAAGAATTCCTTCTGCACATTTAAGCTAATTTCCCCCTCTTTCAGTCTGAACCTTTTACTCCTTGTCCTGCCACTCCAGTTCATCATGAACAGTCCCCCTCTGGCTTCCTTGTGGCCCCTTCAGATCCTGGAAGGTGCTGTGAGGTCCCCACACAACCCTCTCTTCTCCAGGCTTGGCTGGTGTCTCCAGACCATGTGGGGAGCAGAAGCATCTTCTGTGTGCCTGCCCTGGTCCTCACCCTAATCCTGCCTGTGCATCTCCTAAAGGAATTCCTTCAGAGCCATTATGGGAGGGGTTTCTTTTGTTTTTTTCCCTCTTTTTATTTCAGTGGGCTTTGATTCAGGTAGGGGCACAATGAAAGCTCATGGACACACATGCATGTCCTTCCATGGGTTTGAAAGGGTCCTGTTGCCACTGGAGATTCACAGTGCTCAGGGTTTGAATTTTACCTTTCAGCACCCCATTAATTTAATCCTGACAGGGTTTTTTGAAGGTATTTTTTTCCCTGATCTCTCATTCTCCTCTGCACTGGGATCTTGTGGATTCTGGAAGAAGAGAGCTGCGTCACAGAGGGGACCATCCTGGAGCTGCATCACGGAGGGGACCATCCTGGAGCTACAAGCCATGGTGCAAGGGAACCCCAGAGACTTTGAGAGTGACCCAAGGAGCAGCTGGTGCTGCCTTTGAGGGGTGAGAAGAGCTCCCCAAACCCCCAACAGGTGCCCCATGGCCATGAAAACCCTCCATGGCCCCTGTACCCTCCATCCCACGTGTCTTTGTCCAGCTAATCCTGTAGGTGCTCAACAGCCTCTTCCTTTGCCATCCAAACTCCAACTCCTCCTGTGAAAATATAAACCCTAAAAAGCTCCCAAAAATGTAAGGGCAGCTTTTCTCCTGGCAAAAAGCCCTCTTTAGCCACCAGGGGCAGGGTGGCTAATTAAACTAAACCCAACCCTCGCTTTCAGCTGTCAGTTTGCACTGATCTTCTCGTGGTTACTCGTAAATACTCATGAAAAAGCTTCAAGTGCTCAATTTGCATGGCTGTAAAGTCTCATAAATAATTCGAGGTGCCAGCACTTAATTAGGCCTCCTGTAATGTGGAGGAATTTTTGCCTCGTTTACAGAAATCAGAGTCCCTCTGAATGGAGACCAGAGAATGAAGTGGTCTCACTTACTGTCAGAGCAGCCAAAGGGAAGGACTGGATGGGACACAAGGCAGGTCTTTACCTGCGGTTTATCAATATGGGCACCAATCAAGGATAAATCACTTCCAAACAACGACTGGGAGCTGCATTTAAACCATCAGAAGTCCCAGAGAAGGGTATTTAGGTGATGTTTCAAAGTAATGCTGAGGTCTGTGGCCCTTGGATGAGCTGAAGCCTCAGCTCTGCAAACTGGAGGACCCTGTTACCTTGGAATAATGTGAAGGAAAGGACATCCAGAGGGACCTGGACAAGCCCCAGAAGTGGCCCTTGGGAATCTCATGAGGTTTAACAAGGTCAAGGGCTGGTGCTGCACCNGACTTGGAGCACCCTGGGCTGGTGGAAGGTGTCCCTGCCCATGGCAGGGGATGGAATGAGATGATCTTTAAGGTCCCTTCCAGCCCAGACATTCTGGGATTCGTTCTGTGGTTCTGACAGTAACTCTTTACCCAGTGCAAATGCCAGCCAGCCTTGCCTGGGAAAGCTCCAGTTAAACTCCAGAGGTTGCAGGATGGCTTTGATAAGGCTTGTATTCAGTGGGAAGCCTCCTCTCGATTTAGCCCTGAGACTTTGAAGGGAATGAAAAAGAAAAATCCATTTTTTTTTTGTATTTTTAACCCACTGCACTGAGTTGCATCTGAAGCTCAGGGAAGAGAAGAGGAGCAAGTAAAGGTTGTACAATGGGGAGCAAAGGGAGAGAAGAGAAAAATGAGATGAAAAGGTCTTTGTAGTCGCTGTGCTTCAGCAAGAGACTTCCCAGCTGCCGACTGGGGTCTTGTGTGCATCCCATTGATCCTCCCAGGCTGTTCCTGCTGCTGGGAGTGTGTGTGGATAATCCCAACCCCTGCCCCAAACCCCAACAGAGAGATGTTTTTAAACAAATTTAACCCTCACATGGAAGGGAAAACAATACCAAGGGGTTTCCCTGAATTCCTGGGTTCTGGTGGATCCAGCCATTATCCCAGGGATTTTGCCCCTCCCAAGGGCAGTTTAGGCAGGGTTGGGATTAAACCCCTTTTTATTTCAAGGGACAAACAATGCCAAGGGGTTTCCCTGAATTCCTGGGTTCTGGTGGATCCAGCCATTATCCCAGGGATTTTGCCCCTCCCAAGGGTAGCTGAGACAGAGTTGGGATTAAACACCCTTTTATTTCAAGGGACAAACAATGCCAAGGGGTTTCCCTGAATTCCTGGGTTCTGGTGGATCCAGCCATTATCCCAGGGATTTTGCCCCTCCCAAGGGTAGCTGAGACAGAGTTGGGATTAAACACCCTTTTATTTCAAGGGGAAAATGGTCCCAAGGGCTTTCCCTGAGCTCCTGGGTTCTGATGGATTAGGGTTAGGAGCCTAATGATGAACCTAGACATTCCTTGGGGGGTTTTGCCCTTCCCAAGGGCAGCAGGGGCAGGGAGGGCTCTGCCCATGGATCCTTCCCAGTGGGATCCCACCCCCAGCATCCCACATTCCAAGCGGAGTCTCTGCTGGCAGCGAGGCCGTTATAAATAATTTATTCTCTGGGCAGAGCGGGGAGGAAGAGGGAGCGAGCTTTTAATTAAAATGATATCTTACAGATCAAATAAATATGAATAAGATGCCAAAACCAACTGTATAAATCCCAAACATTCTCCTGTGTTTTAATTATTTGTGTTGATAAAACAAGAGCGAAGGCATTCGGCGGCGCTCGGGGGGCGCGGAGGCGAAAGGTTAGCCTGGCATTTTTTTATGTTCTTTTCAAGGAACAAATGTTTCAGCAGCACAGATCTGACAAACTATAATTCATATCAGGGATTAAATTGGAATTTAGAGAACAATTGTTAATATTTCAAAGTAATTGTTTAAGAAATTATCATTTTGGTATCTGCCGCAAAAAAAATAATTACCCGCCGCTAATTTTTCTTTCTCAAAGGCTGCTCTTTGTTGGAATAGTGCTGGAAAGATGAGGAGTTTTTTTGCTGTGAGCTATTTATGTAGTTCAAATGAGGAGATAAATAGGAAGGGACTTTCATGTTCATAGGCAAATGAGCCTGACTAATGTACAGCTCTGAGCTCAAAAGTGGGCCTTGGATTTATTTGAAAATCGGGGGGCTTTTTTATGGATGGGACTTGCAAGTCACAGCAGGTGAGGGAATAATCAAACCTGTGCATATTAATTAGAAAAGGGTCCTCAAATAAACCCTTCCAGCATGGAGAGCCTCTGCCTGCCCTTGGCAGGATTTGGCGGTGGAAAAGGAGCTGTGTTCCTACTCCTGCCCTTCATGGGACAGCAATAGGTGGAGACACCTCTGGCCTGCTGGAAAGAGGGCTGAGAACTTGAATATTTAGAGGATCGTGGGGGAGAAGAGGATAAAAGGGATCTTAAACATCAGCTTCTGCATCCCACAGCTCGAGGATGGAGTTACCCAGATCCTGTAGCATTCTGTCCCTTCCCTCTGCAGTGCTGTGCTGGTGGAAAGCTCAACCCTTTCCCTTTGAACTTGGTTTTCCTCAAGGGATGGAGAGAAACAGCCCCAGGAAAGGTCCAGCAGTGTGATTTGTCTGTTCAGACAGGGTATGGCAAAGGGGAACTGTTCCCTTGAAAACACCATTTCCAAAGGAAAGGGAGAAATGATTTTCTGGGGGTTGTTAAATTTTTCTACGGAATTATTACTCCACCCTTGGTAGGAATAATGCCCCAGTGCATTTTGAAATATCTCACTGACATCCCCTCTTTTTTAACCAGTTATTTTCCAAGCAACAATGATGTTGGTGGCCATTTTAAAAGTACATTTCCCACCAAGTCTTCTGTGCAAGGCTCTTTGTCACTTCAAAAAACCCCAATTTTGCCTCTGAACTGTCACCTCAGACACCCTCTGGCTTCCCCAGCCACCAGCTGGTCCTGTTGGCCACTGGGATGTTCTGGCTGCCCCAGCCCCCTGAAGGACCTCTGCTGTCAAGAAATCTGGGGGGTTGGAGTTGTTGACGTGTCTTCCACCCTCTTCATGCTCTACTTTTGATCCCTTTGATCTCAAGGACTCCAGACTCCCATGAAGACACCAGGCTGGAGACTAATGAGGGATACACTTGACCTGTGCAGACTTGCTGATTAAGGATTCCTGGAGAATGTGGGGGAAGCAAATAAACCTCCTTTTGGCTCCGTCCTCCCAGACTGTTGTAACACCCCAATTACCAATCACAGGGTCTGCTGGAAGACATTGGCGAACAGCTAATTAGCAGTGGGAGTGCTAATTAAGGCAGCTTTGTGTTTGCCTGGGTTTGGGGCTGTTCCTTCTCTTGGGGCTGCTCCGATTGAGGGTGCCTTTGCACACCTGGGATTTGGGATCCTGCTGTGCCAAGGTGTGGATGCTGATGGATATTCTTTGCTATTTAAAGAATTGCTGGGGTTTAGGAATTAAATACAAATAAAGGAGAATCACACGTGAAATAGTTGTGGTCTGTGTGGTTCTGCTGCAGCTCACAGAGGGAGTGGGAAATCTCTGTCCGTCTGAGGATGCACAAAGAGGAAAATGTTCTCTTTCTCCATGGAAAAGGGAGGATGATGGATTTACATCCCTCCTGCTCTTGCAAGGCACTGCAGAGGTCCATGGGTTCCTGCTAAAGAGGAGAGGCTGTGGCTGCCCCATCCCTGGAAGTGTCCAAGGCCAGGCTGGATGGGACTTGGAGCAACCTGGGCTAGAGGAAGGTGTTCCTCCCCATGGCATGGGTGGGTCTTAAGGTCCTTTCCAACCCAAACCATTCTGGGATTCCATAATTCTGTAGGATAGCTTGGAAAACATTGGGGAATGAATGGACACTTGGCTCATCTGAGCTCCTCTGTTGTGGCAGGGTCAGAGTGGTCCACGTCCCAGTCTGGCTTTCAGTGGCTGAGGGACCACAATTTGGAGCCCTTCCTTTGGGAACAGATGTCTCTGCCAGGAAGTTTTTCCCTGTTATTAAGCTAAAACTTCCTTATTCTTAATTTCACAGAATCCCAGAATGGTTTGGGTTGGAAGGGATCTTAAAGCTCATCCTGTCATGGGCAGGGACACCTTCCACCAGCCCAGGTTGCTCCAAGCCCTGTCCAACCTGGCCTTGGACACTTCCAGGGATGGAGCAACCACAGCTTCTCTGCCCAACCTGTTCCAGGGCCTCAGCACACTTTGAATAAATGTTTTCCCCCTGATATCTCACCCAACTCAAGCCCACGCTGCTTCCTTTGCATCTGTGTAGAGGCATTAATAAAAAAGCTCCCTTTCATGTTGTTTATCATCTCTAAATATCAGAGCTAACAACCCAGGTTGCCTTTGCTCTTTCCAACGTGCCTCATAAATCATCCACAGACTATTGGGATCGTTTCTGAGCTCTTCCCTGCCTTCCCTGTCCATGGGAATGGACTGCAAATTTCCACATGGATCAGCTCTGAATTAGTTGCCTTAACCCAGAGGCTACAGAAGGAGTGATCTTTCTCCCTCCTGCAACACATTGATCTCACAAAGGCTAAAACCTGTTGGTTTGTGGCAATAAATTGGGTTTTTTAGGCTTTTCTTTCCCATAGGAGTCATTGTGGGAAAAAGAAGGGAGAGAAGCACAGAGGGAGGATCTGATCCCATCCCAGGTAAAGCTTGTGCCCACCCCAAGTGTGTCCTTGTGCTGGGGCACAGAGACTGGGCTGATCTTCTCACAAGGAGACATGGGAGGTGCCAAATAACTTTTCACACTGGTTTTCCAGCACCAAATAGTCCATGAAACATGGCCAGCTTTGCCTAGGAACGTTCCTCAGCACAATGCCATAACCTTTAGGTTGGAGCTCACCCCTTCTTCTTTTTAATCCTTATAATAATGCAATTAATTTGACTGGGATCGTGTTAAACACAGAAAATGACAAATCTGTGAGCAGCCAGAGGAGTCTGAGAAGTCACCCAGCTGGTACCCAAGGCAGTGGGTGGAAGAGTTCCTACCCTGTGGGGCAGCTCAGACACACAGGATGCTTTTCTACCTGCACATCTATTCACAAAAGGCCATGATGAACCCCTGCCCACCTCTAAATTAAAAAAAAAAGGGAAAATTTGGCCAGGTTGGAAGGGCTTTGAGCAACCTGCTCCAGTGGAAGGTGCCCCTGCCCATGGCAGGGGGTTGGAACTGGAGGGGCTTTAAAGTCCCTTCCAACACAAACCATTCTGGGATTACAAGAATGGTGGTCACCACCCTTGGAAGTGTCCAAAAGACGTGTAGATGTGGCACTTGGGGACGTGGGTGGCCTTGGCAGTGCTGAGGTGATGGTTGGACTCGATCTTAGAGGGTTTTCCAGCCTTAATGACTCCAAACCCAAGTGGAGGAATTGGAGATCATGGTGTGATGAAGGGAGGAGTGAAGCAGGGACCAAGTTTTCCCTCCTGGGAAGGCCGTGTGGTGGCACTGAGGACACCTCAAAGGAGAGTTTGTGTTTGTGTTTGCGTGGCAGTGAAGGTCCCAGGAGACCCTCTGGGCAGCGAGGGAGGCGGTGAGATATTTTTGCATTGCTGGAGAGCTGCTCCTGAGGAAAGTGCTCTAATTAGAGGAAAATATTTGATCTCCACAGGCTTTTGGTGAAATATCTCAGCAAGGCAACAGATGTTGCTAAAATTATTTCATTCAACTGTTTCCCCCTTTTACTTCAATTTATTTTTTCTTTTTTTTTTTTTGTGAGAGTCATTGAACTAAAATTCAGTAAACAGCTCATGGCAGTTTGTTGGAGGGTGTCACAAACTTGCTCTGAAGTAAAGCTGATGCCTCATTTGAGGCCAAATTTGTTTGTGTGCACCAACATCCCTTTGCCTGACTTTTGAAAGCCACAGATTATCCAGAGCCTCCAGCTCACCCTGGGAGCTCCCAAAGACACCTCCAGACACTCCAGTTCACCCTCTCCAATGAGCCAGAAGGTTCAAATCTGGCTCCTCAGCCCTAAAAGGAATCATGCATAAATATAGGACTGGATTAAAGACCTTCCAGAAAGACTTGTGGAGGCACCTGACTTCTTCAGAGTCTGTTCAGATGGGGAACATCAGAAGACAGGAACCTGAAACCAGGTTTGATTTTCAGTCTAAGGGGACTTGGGAGACCAAAAGCCCCGTTTTAGAATATTTTGCCCCCTTGTACATTATTCTGTCTCAGTCCTGGCTGTGGCAGCACTAAATTAGACCTGATCTGATGTTCAGTGAGTGACAGGACCTGCCAGAGCTCCGTGGAACGGGTGGAACAGTGGAAAAATGATTCTCCTGGTGTGGATGAGTTAATGAGGCGTGGGTGAAAATCAAGGAATGGTGGAGTATCCCGAGTTGGAAGGGACTCACAGGGATCATCGAGTCCAAATCCCAGCCCTGCACAGACACCCCAACAAGCCCATATCATAAATGTCATCAGGGTGTCCTGCAAGCACAAGGAGCTCCATTGAAACAGGGAGAAGTCCCAGAGCTCTCACCTTGAACTGTCATTGTCCCAGGGTCTGCAGAGAACTGGCAGAACATCAAACGCTGCCTCCAAGCAGAAACCCCCTTGTTTTGATTAGAGAGCCCAGACAAGGGTTTTCTTGCCTTGTGTCACCCCAAAAATCCCCTATAGGACCCCACATTGCACCCCACAGGACAGGTCACTTCATTATGTCGAGCGAGCCGAGGCATCGATCAGTTTATCAAATGATAAACAGGGTTTGTGCTTTCGTCAGGGCTGGGAATATTAATTGATTTGACAGGCTGCAGCTTGGTAAAACAAGGACAAGGGGCATCGGGGCATCACTGTATTAATTAGCCATGTTGAAGCAGCTTTTAGCTGCTTCCGAAGTTTAATCAATATGCTGCATTTGAGTCCCAAAAGGCTTATGAAAACAGCCTTTGAAATCCTTTAAATTGTTGCCTCGGTGAGGTTTTCGACTCTTGACGTGTTCTTGTTCTGCAGTTTTTCTTCCCTGGTTTTTTTTTTTTCCCCCCTCCTGAAATCAATAGTGACCCGTGAGGACTGGGATGAGTGGGCTTCCTTATTTGTGCCTCCAATTTGCATTCGCTGGGAATAGAAATAAAATGAGAGAGATGTTCTGTTTTAGTACAATAATAATAATAATCCCAGACACTAATGAGCTGCCCTGTGCCTCCCAGTTTCTATATGCAGTAAATTACCTCTATAGACTTAATCTGATGTGAATGGGCACGGCACCATTTAAATCATGTTTTCCTGAGCCCTCACATACTGTTCAGGCTTTGATTTAATACAAAGCAAGGTTTGAGCTTGTTAAGACGTTTTACTGAGAGGGAGGAAGGAGAAGGTGGAGCTGAAAGGAACACTGGGAATGAAGCTGAGGAGAGAAGGGGATGGAGGGACTGTGGCTGTGGGATGAGGAGGGGAGGTGGGGAAGGCAGAGATGCTGCCATGAGCTGGGGCTTGATGTTTCCCCAGGAAGGGAATGGAAAGCAAGTGGAGGGGACAGTGAGGACACAGGGGGCATGAGGAGAAAGACAGGAAAGCAGGGATGAATGAGGGGAGAGCAGGAGAGGGGTCCCACTGGTCTCTACTGCTGTTGGGGGCATGGAAACACTGAGGAAGAGGAATTCAGCAGGAAAGGTACCACAGGGATGGGGAAGAAGGCTCATCTTCTAGGCTGGGTCTTTGGGAAACATCTCTGACCTTCCTGCTCTAAGACAGTCACAGGAGAGTAAGGACTCACTGCCACCAGCAGCTTTACAGGGAGGGTGGCCAAGGTGGGGTGAAGGAGAGGCCACACACTCCTTGCAGAAGTGCCCTGGTGCCCTCTCTTCCCACAGCCTTTTCCATGGCTTTGTGATGAGCTCAGTGCTTGTCTGAGAGCCCACCTGGAGCTGGGACAACCCCTGTCCCAGGGGACACCCAAGGGCTGAAGTCTTTGGTGTGTCAGTGAAGCAGAGAATTACAGAACCACAGGATGGTTTGGGGTGGAAGGGACCTTAAAGCCCATCTCATTCCACCCTCTGCCATGGGCAGGGACACCTTCCACCAGCCCAGGTTACTCCAAGCCCCGTCCAACCTGGCCTTGGACACTTCCAGGGATCCAGGAGCAGCCACAGCTTCTCTGGGTTTCAACCTGTGCCAGGGTCTCCACACCAGTTCCTGGCACAGATCAGACCCAAAAGAACTGTGACCCTCAAAGCCAGAAGGCACAAGGACCTTTTAGCAGTGGTGTTTTACAAGTGCAGGTTGGTGAGGGTGTGATGAGAGCACCTCTGCTGCCCAGGGCACCCCACTGTGGCCTGGGGGAGTCCCTGCCAGTCACATCAGGGAGAAGATCCTACAGGATCAGAGAACCACAGAAATTCAACCTGTGCCAGGGTCTCCACACCAGTTCCTGGCACAGATCAGACCCAAAAGAACTGTGACCCTCAAAGCCAGAAGGCACAAGGACCTNAGCCCCCCCAGCTCCTTCAGCCCCTCCTGCTGCTCCAGCCCCTTCCCAGCTCCACTGGAGATGAAGTGAGGGGACTCTGATGACATCCAGGCCAGTTGGTCTCTTCCAGTCAGGTGTCCCCTTGTCTTTCCTTCCTTCCCTCTGTGCCTTGAGCCAAAGGATCAAGGATGTGGCTGCAACATGCCCACGGTGGGCACGTCTCAGACTCATCCTCAATCCTCCCATCCTTGGGCACCCTCCAGTTCTGCCTGTGGCAAGTGGGGGAGCCCACCAGGTCCCCCTTTCCTGTCACATAGATGTGTTGGCTTCAGATGTCCCCAAAAGCGTCAACATCACAAAATCACCTTTCCCCTGTGGGATGGTGGTTTGGGATACAAAGTGTGCATCGTGGTTGAGCTTTTGAGTGTCCCTGCAGGTGCAGAATAGTCTGCACAAGGTCAAGACTCCCCCCTGGGCCATGGACAATGCAGTGTGGAACATTAATAGCTTCTTCTCAAAGAGAGGGGTGTGAACACTCAGAAGACCAATTATTCTCACAGAGGCCCCCCAGAGAGGAGGGCAGAGCCAAGGAGAAGGACACAGAGGAAGAGAAGGGCATGAAAATCCACAGTCTGCATCCAAGTGAGTCTCTTGGTGCTGGCAGGGCTCTGGAGGAGGAAAGAAATTCACTGTGGTTCCTTGTGTGTGGACTGCAGGAAAGGCTGGATCTATGGCCAGGGCACCTCAACCCAAGATCTGAGAAGGCAACCCCAAAGCAATGCTGCTGGCCATACAAGCTCCCCTTGTCTGCATGCAGGTGTAGAGCCAAACACTGCTGAGGGGCTCCAGAACCCCTGTACAGACCAACACCACCCAAACCTGTCCATGGGATTGTCCTCTGAAGGCTACTGAAGGGTTGGGTGGTCCCCTGGTTCCTGCACCCCAAAGCAAGGGGTGGGATATGAGGGTCAGGGGCAGTGCTGCCCTTGACCTTGGAGCAAGGGGTGAGGAAAGCACTGAGAGGAATCCCTGCAGAGGAGAAAGACCTGAGGGTTTTGGGACTGGCTTGGAAACAAGCCCTGTGCGAGCACTTTTCTGTCTCCATCCTTCCTCCCACCACTTGGAGGAGACCAGAGGGAGCCCTGGGATTGTGCATCCGATCAATACCTGGGCTTTGGCCAGAAAAAAGAGCAGCAAAATGCACGTCCCTTGCCAGAGGAGCCCAGTTTTATCCTGGGGAAGCCTGGTGAATATGGATGTACACATTCAAACACACCCATGTGCTTTTGCTTTGCTTCCTGCCCCACATCCTGCCCTCTCCAGCATCCAGGGATGCTCTTCCCAACAGGAAAGATGCAGGAGAGCCCCACCTTGAGGAGGGAGTGGTGCCTCCTTTTTGGGGAGACAGCCCTTGCTGAAGAGAAACCCTACACGCCTCATGTCACCGTGAGCTTTAAAACACTGAAGGAAACCCTCCATCAGCAGCGCCACAATTACCTTCCCATTTTCCTGCTGCACCTCATTAAAAGGAAAATGTTATAATTAAGGCACGGATGGGAGGAACAGATTAAGTGCATTGATGAATCGGCACTTAGACAAGTGGTTTAAAAATAATAAACCCTTCTCAAGAGCCATCCTGAAAGGGAGAGTTTCTTCCCTGAGGGTTCTGGCTCAGCTGGGACCGGTGGTTTTCCAGCTGTGGGGCTGAGGGGAAATCACACAGTGGGGTTTGCTGTAGGGGCAGGGATTGTTTGGTGCTCCAGGGAGGGGGTGACACACTCCCAGCATGGGAGTCTTTTCCCTTCCCATCTAAGGAGGGTTTTATTCAGCGTGCACAGGGTGGTTTCAATGGAATTGGACATCACCCGCTTCTATTCTGTTTTTTCAATCCCATTTCTCCCCTTCTGGCACATCTTTCTTGCAGGTGTGACTTTGTTCTGACAATTCCAAAAGCCCTTCAGGTTCTCATTTCAGTTTTAGGTCAGGTGCCCACAATGTGAAGGGCATGATGAGCAGGCAAGGGGCAGGAGAGGGGATGTTCCCAATCCCCAGCCCCAAATCCCTGTTTCCTTTGGGATATTTGTGTCCCCTGGGGAGCAGGGAGCACCTTCAGTGAACTCCCTCTAAGCAAGAGCTGCTTCAAAGGTGGCATAGCAATGTTTATAACCCACCCATACCCATTTTAAATGGATTTTCATCCCATTTCAAAGGGTTTTTTCACTTCACTCATGGCCCTGGGCCAAGATTTGGGGCCTGCCCTGGCCACATTTGCTCCACAGCCAGTAAGCCCCAGCCCTCCTGTAATGAAAACGTCACTAATGATAAATATTTAAAGGGATGTGATGCTTATTTTTATATTTACTGCCCTGACCTTTATATATTTGGATTTTATTTTATGTTTTATGTGGCTTCCCTTTGCCTTTTCCCAGCCACGCAGTGCCAAGGAGGAATAAGCACCATAACAGCTCGGAGATTGCTGGTGCATTATAAATACACACAGTACATACAATTACAGAACTTTAATGCCTGGTATAATTACTGGCTGCAGTTTGCATTAATGCCCGGGGTGATGTAGTGAAGCAAGTCATTCAGACACCAAGAGATCCACATCCTGAGGGGATTTCGGAGGGAAAATCATTTTCTATCATCCTGTGGTTAATTATTGTGCCTTGTGTGAAGAGGATGAGACTCAGAGAAGCACAGAATCCCAGGAGATGCTGAGCTGGAAGGACCCAAAAGGATCAGCCAGTCCAACCCTCAGCCCTGCACAGGACCAGCCCCAAGAGTCACCCCCTGTGCCCCAGAGCATCATCCAAACCCTCCTGCAGCTCTGGCAGCCTTGGGGCTGTGCCCACTGCCCTGGGGAGCCTGGGCAGTGCCCACCACCCTCTGGGGGAAGGACCTTTTGCTGAGATCCAACCTAACCCTGCCCTGACACAGCTCCAGCCCTTCCCTGGGTGCTGTCCCTGGTCCCCACAGAGCAGAGATCAGTGCCTGCCCCTCCCCAGGGAGTTGTCCCTGCAATGAGGTCTCTCCTCAGTCTCCTCTTCTCCAGCTGGACACCCCAAGCACCCTCAGTGTCCTCACCCCTTCCCCATCTCTGTGTCCTCCTTTGGACACTCCAATGGCTCAATCTCTCAATCCCTTCCATTGTGTCCCCCCAAACAGCCCCACTATTGCAGGTGAGGCCACCCCAATGCAGAGCAGAGTGGGACAATCCCCTCCCTGCCCTGATGTCCCCCAGGACAGGGATGTCCCTCCAGGCTCCAGGGCACTGGGACATGCTGGGGAGCACTGGGAACTCATCCTGCTGCAGAGGGACCTGTGCCATGGCTTGTCCTGCTCCTCCTGGGTGGGACAAGGAGGTCAAAGCCCTCTCAGAGCCCTCCAGGAGCAGGCACAGGATTTAAGGATGGTTGGCACATCCAACTGGGCATTTCCCTGGGCACAGGGAGAGGGAAATTCTCCAGGTGTTGGCATCTGGCAGCCTTGGCACAGCCTCACATCCTTTTTCCCTCCAAGGAGTGGGGGAAAATTGAAAGAAGGAGTTAATAGGCTCGATTGGACTTTGCTGCAAAAGGTTTAAAAGGAGAGGAAAAGAAAGTGCTGAGGCAGCTCCTTTCCCTGGCTTTGAACTTCAGGCTTTGAAAAGAGGTGGGGAAAATCTTAAGGAATTAACGAGGACTACAGGGAAATTATTGAGGGGG
>WBMV01000960.1:0-48870 GCA_013396655.1 Campylorhamphus procurvoides | reverse complement strand
AGATTCCTTCCTATCCCAGGAGATTCCTTCCTATCCCAGGAGATTCCTTCCCACCCCAGGAGATTCCTTCCTATCCCAGCAGATTCCTTTCCACCCCGGGGAAATTCCTTCCCATCCCAGGGGATTCCTTCCTACCCCAGGAGATTCCTTCCTCTCCCAGGACATTCCTTCCCACCCCAGGAGATTCCTTCCCACCCCAGGAGATTCCTTCCTATCCCAGGAGATTCCTTCCTATCCCAGCAGATTCCTTCCCACCCCAGGAGATTCCTTCCCACCCCAGGAGATTCCTTCCCATCCCAGTAGATTCCTTCCCACCCGTTTATTCAATGGCTAACTCCCTTGTCATGCCATACAGGGCTTTATGGTGCAGCGTAACCCTCCCCAGTCTGACCAGTTCACCCAGTGGCTGGCTGCACCCAGGATGCCCCAGGGAATGGGTTGCTGGCAGGTGGAGGAGGAGATGCCTCCTCATGTGTGTGTGTCATCGCTGATCCATAAAATCCAGCAGGAAACCTGTGGAAATGCAGGAGCTCTGCCTGTCAGCCGGCACTCGCCTCCCTCGGGGGGCCTGCAATCTGCTCCTCCACACTTCCCCAAAACTCAGCCCTGACATTTTGCCTGGCAGATGTGAATCAGCCCAAGAGGAGGAAAATCCAGCCAGCTCAGGCTCCCAAACTCTGCCCTCGTTGGGGTGTGACACAGAGGGACACAGCCCTTGCTCCGTGTCACTGTCCCCAAGTCTGGCTCTCTGCACCAAGGGAACTACAGGGAGAGGATGGAAACACTCTGTCCTTTCTTTTCACCCTGAGCCCACTCAGCTTCTCCATGCCCTGCACCAGCACAGGTTGAGCCCCGTGGCTTGTGGAGCCATCCATCACCCCCATCCCCACGACCCCGAGCCCACTCAGCTTCTCCATGCTCTGCACCAGCACAGGTTGAGCCCCTTGGCTTGTGGATCCATCCATCACCACCATCCCCACGACCCCGAGCCCTCTCAGCTTCTCCATGCTCTGCACCAGCACAGATTGAGCCCCTTGGCTTGTGGAGCCATCCATCACCACCATCCCCACGACCCCGAGCCCTCTCAGCTTCTCCATGCTCTGCTCCAGCACAGGTTGAGCCCCGTGGCTTGTGGATCCATCCATCACCACCATCCCCACGACCCCGAGCCACACACGGAATAAAGACATGAACCAGCAGATCCTCAGCTGGTGTAAATCAACACAGATCCCCCACCGTGGTGGAGTTTAAAGTTCCACCCGGGCGGGGAAGGAACCCGAAACGCCGCTCGTCGGAGCAAAAGAAATTTCGGCGGTAATTAGATCTGGAGCGTGATTACCCAAAGGGAAACGCAAAACAAATGTGGGTGACAGATATTTCCCGGATAACTGCAGTTATTAATGCTTTTCTCCACCAGTGACAGGCACAGGGGATTAGTATTGCCTGAAAAAGTCTGGTTTACTGTGGGAAAAAATGAGGGCTGGAAATGAAGCAAGGAGAAGGCCATATGCTGCTCGGTGTGCTGGGGGGTCCGGGGAGGATAGATTTAGCCAAAACAACAAAAGGCAAAGATGTGAGGCATATGTGAGAAGAAACACGAACCTGTTGCTTCGAAGTTTCCAGTTCAAAAAAAGGAAAAAGAGGAGAAAAAGGAACCTGTTATTCTGTGTTGCACAGACTCGCCCAGAATTAGTGACCCTGGGTGTGCAGCAGAGCTGGGGTTGGAGAGGGTTCTAATTAAAGTGTCCCCTTCCTCCTGCCTTGGCTTGGGTTATCTGGGTGGGAGGGGGAAGGTCCAGCCCTCGTGCTGTCACAAATGAGTGATTTGGGGTCACACAAAGAATCACCATCAAAGGCTTCGGGAAAAGCACTTTTAATAGGAATTTGTTAAAATGCAACTTGCTGAGGTTCAGTGGTGAGGTTCACTCATTCCTTAGGACGAGGAAACTTGAAGCAGAATTGAGATAAAATGCTTTCTGAAGATGCCAAAGGGTGAGGGTTACAGGGTTAGGAGTATAACCCCTTGCTTTCTAAACTCCTGGTGGAGCTCAGATGTGGCTGAGTCCAACCTTAGTCTCAGACTTGGACAACAGTTTGTGTCCAGAGGAGTTACCCACCCGAATTTCAGTAGTAGCTCTCCAAGGATCTGTTGTGAGTAAGGGCTCTTGGCTAAGGAAAGGTCTCAGTCCCACTCCCAGGTAAGGAAACTCAAACCTTGAGAGGTGTCTCAGCTCCAGGGGAGGGTCCCCGGAGTGCAACCCAGCTACAATTTAGAGAAAGATTTAATTAGGCCCATCCAAAGAGCTGTCATTAGGAGAAAAGTCCCTCAAGCCTCAAGGAGCAACACTGAGAAGAGTCCTAGTCTGAGAGGAGCTCACCTGCCATCCAGAGCTCCTGAAGGCTCCCCCTGACTGTCCAAATTATGGGAACAGTGGTTGGCTCATACTGGATCCTGTGGGAAGGGCATGAATCTATCTGACTTGTCTTGACTCTTTGTACTCACAGCTCTTTGTTCCTGGACAAATGGACCTTGGAAAAGCCACTGCTATTCCTGTGTTAGTCACATGGTTGGTGATCCAAGGTGACACTCACCGGTGCTCCCTGGGTCACTCTGCCCCTCTTTGGGTGTCCTAGAGGGGTCCTTGGCCCTGTCACGGCTCAGAACCCCCTTTGGAGCCCATCCCAAAGTACTGCTGCTTGGGCTGAGGGGTTTTTTGAGTCTCACCCTCCCATACCCTGGAGATGCCTCCATGCAGACTGTCCTCGTTGCAGATCTGCTCCTTCCCAGCAAGGCACAGCTAGGAAAAGCAGGAGCTGGTCTCTGTGTCCTTCAGCACCATCTCCAAGAGACCCTGCACATGGCTGGGAGTGGTGTGTGGGCCAGGAAGGGCTTGGGAATACCATGGGCTGAGCCACTCTACGGTTTGCTTTTGGCTGTGTGCACTTCTAAACATCCCTCTCTGCCCTGAGAGCATCACTCAGCACATCTGGCAAGCCCAAACCAGATGTGCTCCCTCAAACCCGTCAAATCCTGCTTTTAACACCACATTTGCAAGCAAGCAGGGCTCAGAAAACATTCCAATTTCTTTTAAATATCAAGAGTGCTGACATTTAGGGAGCCATGAGGTTCATTTCCAACACAGTTGTTTGTCAATAAGCACAAACCAGTTTGTTCTCTGCAGTTTGCCCCTGTCTGTGCTCCCAGTGGGTGCTGGAAACAGCCTGGAAAACTCCACCCAGGGCACAACCCCAGCCAGATGCTTCAGGGAGAGCTCAAGACCTTTTTGTCGGGGAGCTGAGCGATTACCTGGCCACGTTTAGAGCCGAAATTTTAGCTGAAAATCAGGTATTTAATAAACATTCAACACACGTGGCACCTGCAGGTCTAACCCGTGTTTAAAGCAGAGTGAAATCCCGTCTGCACAGTCCATCCTTCCCATGGGAAGGTGCAAACCATCCCCCCGGGGCTGAGGACAGGGGAGGACACCCATCGCCTGGCTGATTAGGTGACAAGAAGGCGTGAGAAGCTCCCGGGGAGGTGACAATTGTCACAGCTCAGGGCAGCACCAGCGTGGCCAAAGGCAGGGAAAGGTATAAATAAGAGGGAGGAAACATCCCACTGTGCTCTGCAGGTGCCACCTTGAGCTGGATGGTTCTCCATACCTGTTCTTTTGTGTATTCCTAACCGGATTAATTTGATCTCCCCTTGGATTTCTCCCTGTAGGATAAACCACCAGCCCTACCTGCCCACAGCGCCTCATTCCACACGAGGTCTTCTCTATTCCAGCTTTTGAGGCTTTTAAGGAAGATGTGGCTTTTTTTTCCCAGCAAAGTCACAGTCTGACACAAATTGCCTGTCACTGTTGCTGCTCTGGTTCTCCACAGGATGGAGAATATTTTCCTGGCCTGGAAACATGGGAAAGGAAGAAAAACCAGCAGTTTCCCACCTGCCAACTGGGTCAGCTTTCATAGGATCTCAGGGATGAGACAGTGGGTTTTCAGTGACACTTCCCTCCCCTCTATACTTCAAATGGGCCTTGAAAAGTCCCTCCAGGTATATGGAAGATGCCAAAGCCTGGGCTGAAGGAAAAACAACCCTCTCCTACAAGAGAGACATTTATTCAGGAGATGACAAACATCTCACAAGCAATAACTAGAAATTCACATAAACACCAAACCCACAATGCTGAGAAGGACAGCAAGACACTCCCCCTCTCCCCATGACTGAGAATCGCTGGAAAAATCTTCCTTTGGTTATTTTCTAGCAGAGTAATTCCATTAAAGCCATGGATTCTTCTCTGTCCCCACCTTGGAAAATTGTGCCTTTTCTGTTTGACCTGAAAACTGAGTGTCTTTGACCAAAACATAACCAAACACAGAGGATGCTGTGTTCAAACTGCTGCAACTCTGCCCTGGTGTGGCTCCTCTTTGCCCAAACCAAAGACATTTCCTCCAAATTCCTCTCCACATTTCCTCAGCTCGATACACCGACACAGAAAACTCCGCTGGGAAGACGCATCCCAGGTAGGAGTTCCTGGACCTCTTCCCATGGGGAAGTCAGATATTTATTCAAAGATGGGACTGAATCACACAACAGACACGGGGAAATGTCAAAATATTCCGCAAGTAGGAAGGGGAAGGAATACAGTTGTCTCTATGCCCTGCAAATGAATAACTTATGGCCTGGGAGAAGCAAAAGCCGTAACGGAGAGAGAAAAAGGCGAGCTCAGCTCCACTGGTGTTTACAGAGGGGAATTGCTCCTCCTGCCTCGGCCAGAAGCTCCTGCAGCAGAGCAAACTGAGAGCTGCTGGGGCAAGGAGCAAAGGGAAATGTAGGAGATTGAGCTGAAAACACCAGGAGGGGGAATGAGAGCCTTGCCCTGAACGTGGTCATCTGGGCTCAGAGGAGAGGCTGGTGCTGCTGGGACCACCCTGCCCTGAGCCACAGGGGAACCACCACTGCAAAGCCAGGCTTAAAACCCTTCAAACCTCAGGTGTGAATGGCTAAAGTTAGAGCAATGACCATGGCAGGGGTTGGAGATGAGCTTTAAGGTCCCTTCCAACCTGCCCCATCCCATGGCTGGGTGCTGGGTGCAATTTGGGGAGCACCAGAGGAATATGATGATGCAAAGCCTTTGAATTCCTGCTCGACTCCATCCCAGCACTGTGTTCCACCAGAGGTGGATGGCAGCACTTGGAGTTTGTTTTCAAATCACAGCTCAAAGATAGAGCTCAGTTTTGTTGCATTCAGACTTGTACAGCCCTGCCAGTTCCCACGATAATGCCCTGATTTATTGGTCCTTCCCTAAACACAAATGGGAGACAACTTCAACAGGCAAAGCTGGCCTAGACAGACGCTTTTAAAAATACTTGAAAAGGCACTTAAATTAGGGGGGAAGAAATGCAGAAAGTTTTCTAAAAAGGGACAGAATAAATTTAGAAATCAGCAGCTTCAGAACTGGCTGCGTTCTGGAAATGTCTGAAACTAAATATAAAGGGAAACAGATGATTTTTTTTTCACCCTCCTTAATTAATTTATATATATTTTTCTTTTTTCCCCACCCCTCACTTTGGGGTCTCCTCTAAGTTTACACTGAGCCCACGAGCCTGTGCCTGGTAAACATTTTTGCTGTTATTTTTGAGTAGCTGAGAGCCCTGGGAAGCATCCAAGCACAACCCCAACAAACTCTTGGAGCAAACTCGGAGCGAGCGATGCCATCACAATTCCCTGTCACCCCTGGGTCATGGAGGGGAAATGTTCTCACCCTTTGGCTTTGGTGATGGGGATGACAGTGACAGGAACAGCATATCCTTGGCTGCTGGAAAGGCTTCAGCTTCAGACTCCCCAGCTGCTTGGCATTTGGGAATATTTCAGCACCCATCAAAGCAGGATGGATAAAGGAAAAAGGAGAAACCATGAGGAATTCATCCTTCACTTGGCATTAGCTCAACCCCAGCCCCTTCCCCCTCCTCATCAGTGGTGACAAATGCCTCCTCTCCACTGACAATTACCTATTTGGCTCAACCTTTGGAATGGTGGCCCTTCCTAAACGCTCTGCCCGTGGCAGTGATGGATGAGCCCTGGCTCGGCCCCCTCGCTGCAGCATCTGCCACCCCAAACCCCTCCCTGGGCCCCGACAATTGACACCCTGGTTCCTTCACCGAGGAGCAGGGAAAAAAGTGGCAGTGATGGAAGGCACCTGGAAAAGCAGGAATTAGCCCATGGAAGAGAGGAGACAGAAGGAAAAGGTATTTTGGAAGTTAAATCACCTCTGGATTGCACAGGAGGCAAGGCAGTGTCTGAAGATGGCAAGCTTTACCTGGGGGAGTTTGGGAAGTTTTTGGAAGCCTTTCCCCATCCTTAAGGGAGATGTAAATGCCTGAGAAACCACAGCTTTGCTGGTGGAATTTTTCCAGGCTGGTGGATCACTTCCATCTCCAGAGAGAGCCAAGAGGAACCCGGTTGTCAAATCCCCTCAGTATTTTTCAGGTTTATCACGTCGAGACCTTCAGCTTCTGCTTTCAAGCAGAATCCCTTTGGAGGAGAGCTGGTTATTTTCAGGAGAAACTCCAGAATAAATTTATAATGGTAATAAAGCCCTTTTACTTCACGGGTTTGATCCCTGGGTTTGCCCTGGGCCAAAATCCTCTTCCAGTCAGGATTTACAAGGGGAAAACATCCAACAGAGGGGCTGCTGGTGCTTCCAAAGATGCCCCGAGAACGCCCACGCCAGCAGAAACGCTGCCACAAGAATTATTGGCCCACTCCAGCCATCCCAAAGCAGGGACACCGTCCTTGCCCCTCTGTCACCTCGGCCCCAGAGACCCAACAAATCTCATTAACGCTCTCCATCGATTCAGCCAACGCTTTGCGAGGGCCATAATGCAGAGAGGCCTTTTGAGATGAGAGATAAAGCACCCTGTGGTCCAAGGCATCGAGCTTTTAAGGAAGATATAAACACCAACATGCCTCCTGGGAATGCTGGAGAAAGGCCAGGCCAGCCTCAGTATCTCACTTGCCCTGCACTCTTGGGATGAGGCCACGAAGCAGCAGCAGTGAAAATGATTTATTAAGACTAGGGGAGGAAATAAACCAAAAAGCTTTCCCCAACCCAAGGGTATCGGCAGCATTAAGGCAACAATAATACTTAAAAGAGGATCCCAGGCAGTGGAGTTCATCCTTTTTGGGATGGGAGTCGCTGGGTTTACTCTTCACCCCACCCATTTCCATGAGAATCCAGCAATAAAATTATAGGGAAAGGTTTCAAAGGCAGGTTTGGTCCCTGCAAAGTCAGGACTGGTGGTGGCTTCATGTCTTTTGGGGGGAAGAAATAGGGGTTAGTCACAATCACCATGTACTCTTTTCTCAGACAGTATTAATCAGGCATTGATGCAGTTTTCATTCCAAAACCACATTTTGGGAAAACATTTCATCCTAAAGTTTCACAGGGCCCAAGGATTTTGTCTAGAAAGGGAGAGTGTCCTCTGATGGAAAGAAGTTTGGAGACAGAGAGAAAATGGTGACAAGGAAGAAAGGACATTTCCTCTGGGTTCTAACTCCTCTGAATTTTTGCGGCCACCTTAACACTTGGAAGCCGAAATAATAATTTCAAAATAGAGCAAACATCCTTGCCCTCCTCCTTCCTCTTCCCCCAGCACTTTTCTCACACGTTTTACTCTAACAGAAAGAGCTGGATAATGTAATTTGACGTTCTGGGATATATTCCCTGCAGGAGCTGCAGAAATGCCACCTGCTACCTGCGTGTGAGGTTTGATCACAAATCAACGGCACCCAGAGCTCGGCAGGATCTCCTGATATTTTAATGGCCAACAAATGTCTGGCCACTGACGGCAACGGGGCTGAAATCGCACGCCGAGGGGTTTCTGTAAATGCCAAACGTTGCCTCGCTGGTTGTATCACCCTTAATTGCGCCTCTTTAATTACGAGAAGCGAAATCATTAATTATATTCGGTGAGAAGAGCTACAGAACCTTCCACTTCAGGCTCGGCCCTCTTGTAAGTTCAGAATTATCCTTGGAGGGGTGGCTGGGCACTGGGACAGATGGGAACTGGGACAGATGGGAACTGGGACAGATGGGAACACTGGGACAATGGTCTCAGGAGCAAGGTGGGATTGTTGGGTGTCCTGGGAAGGGACAACAGTTGGACTTGGTGATCCTTGTGGATCCCTCCAACTCAGGACATTCTGTTTAGGGTGATTAAAACACCACATTAAGGTGCACACCTTGGGGGGCTTCTCTGCTCTGCAAAGGGTTGGGCACCCCCAGATCTCGCCCAGGTTCTGCAACCAGTTGCAAAACCTCTGGGCTGGGAAGCCACACTGCATCCATGAGCTCCCCTCACCATGGGCTACGNCCCTTAATTGCGCCTCTTTAATTACGAGAAGCGAAATCATTAATTATATTCGGTGAGAAGAGCTACAGAACCTTCCACTTCAGGCTCGGCCCTCTTGTAAGTTCAGAATTATCCTTGGGGTGGAGTGGGCACTGGGACAGATGGGAACACTGGGACAATGGTCTCAGGAGCAAGGTGGGATTGTTGGGTGTCCTGGGAAGGGACAACAGTTGGACTTGGTGATCCTTGTGGATCCCTCCAACTCAGGACATTCTGTTTAGGGTGATTAAAACACCACATTAAGGTGCACACCTTGGGGGGCTTCTCTGCTCTGCAAAGGGTTGGGCACCCCCAGATCTCGCCCAGGTTCTGCAACCAGTTGCAAAACCTCTGGGCTGGGAAGCCACACTCCATCCATGAGCTCCTCTTGCCATGGGGTACAGCTCCTGGACTTCCAGGGGGTTATAAAACACCTGACCCTCCAAGGAAACCAAGCATTTTGTGATGTTTTTGTGCCTGAGAAGCCAAGTGACCAGAGCATCTCTGCTAGAGATGTCTCTGGAAGAAGGTGAGTTTGTTACAGCTTCAAACGAGGAAATGAAAAAATAAAAAGGGGAAAAAAGAGTGAATTGGGTAATGTTGGTTTGAGCCTCAGCCTCCAACTTCAACCCCATAAATGCACCCCCTGTAACCAACCCTGCTTAACAGCAGAGATGTCAGACAAGGTGTCCCAGAGGGATTCCCAGGGCTGTGGCATCCTGGACAGGAGATCCAGCTTTGGTTCCCACCACCCTTCTGCCACCCCGTTTCTCCAAGGACCAGGGAGGGATGAGAAGCCCTGAGTGAAGCTCTCAGTGTCCAGGGTTGACATTGGGACAGACAATGACCATCTTAGGGCCAAGCTGGCTTGGAAACAGCCACGAGCCTTCAAAGTTTCCACATGATTATGGGAGCAAATATTTGGAATGGGAGTGCTGTTAGTCATTATTTGCAGTTCATTTTCTCTTATTTGTTCTCTGTCTTTTAAATAATAAAAGAGAGAAAGCCAAGATGACAGCTCAGAGCATTCCGGGCCAGGAGCAGAAACAACACCTGGTTTTTCTCGGCAAACACCTTGGTTGTGCACAAATCCCTGGGAAATGCTGTGCCAGGGAGGAATTTGGCCCCTTGCTTGGAACCACAACATCTGTGACACCGATGAGTCCTGGTCAGCCCCTGAAAATCCCCACTCCCAGCCCCTGCTGTGCCCCTGCACAGAGTTTTTTTGGGATTTACACCCCAGGGCAGAGGAAGAGGAAGCAGCTCCCTGTTTCCAGCCTTCCCTGGATTTGGGGGCTTCCCTGCTTTGTTGCTCTTTGGCACCTCATTTGGAGGCCTGATTGTGGCAGCAGCTGTTCCTCAGACTCGGGTCTTTGCACCATTAATCACATCAGAAGGCAGCAGTGTTCCCTACAGCAGGAAATCCTGCAGGTGTGGGCAGGAGCAGCCCCCAGACCTGCTCCCAGGGTCCCAGGATATGCTGAGTTGGAAGGACCCACAAGGATCAGCCAGTCCAACCCTCAGCCCTGCACAGGACCAGCCCCAAGAGTCACCCCCTGTGCCCCAGAGCATCATCCAAACCCTCCTGCAGCTCTGGCAGCCTTGGGGCTGTGCCCACTGCCCTGGGGAGCCTGGGCAGTGCCCACCACCCTCTGGGGGAAGAACCTTTTGCTGAGATCCCACCTGACCCTGCCCTGACACAACTCCAGCCCTTCCCTGGGTGCTGTTCCTGGTCCCCCCAGAGCAGAGATCAGTGCCTGCCCCTCCTCTGCCCCTCCCCAGGGAGTTGTCCCTGCAATGAGGTCTCTCCTCAGTGTCCTCTGCTCCAGCTGGACACCCCAAGTACCCTCAGTGTCCTCACACCTTCCCCTCCAGGCCTTTCCGCATCTCTGTGTCCTCCTTTGGTCACTCTCCAATGGCTACATCTCTCCCTTCCATTGTCCCCCCAGCCTGCCCCACTGTTGCAGGTGAAGCCACCCCAGTGCAGAGCAGAGTGGGACAATCCCCTCCCTGCCCTGATGTCCCCCAGGACAGGGATGTCTCTCCTGGTTCCAGGCTCTGCTGACTCATGGCCAACTGGCCACCAACCAGCACCCCCAGGGCCCTTTCCCAGCACTGCTTTCCAGCCTCTCATTCCCAGTCTGTCCGTACACCCAGGGTTGCCCCATCCCAGGGGCAGGATCCAACACTTCCCCTTGCTGAGTTTCAGATGGTTGGTGATTCCCAGCCCTCTGATTTCCCAGCTTGCCCAAGGAAGTGCAAGATTCCCTGGGCACAGAGGTAGGAGAGGAGCTGCCATCAAAACTTACCCAGGCATCTTCACCTGGCAAAGCAGCTCTCCAAAACACCTCCAAATATCATTCCCCCACACAGTGGGATTGTTGGAGTGTCCCATACAGGAGCTGGACTCAATGGTGGGTCCCTGCCAGCTCAGGAGATTCTGTGAGTCACATCAAACCCTCCATCTCCAGTGAGACTTTTGGCTTTACATTGGATATTCAGGAAGAAATAGTTCCCTGTGAGGGTGGGCAGGTCCTGGCACAGGCTGGGCAGAGAAGCTGTGGCTGTCCCATCCCTGGAAGTGTCCAAGGCCAGGTTGGACAGGGCTTGGAGCAACCTGGGCTAGTGGAAGGTGTCCCTGCCCATGGCAGGGGGTGAAACAAGGTGAGCTTTAAGGTCCCTTCCAACCCAGACCATTCTATGGTCAAGTTATAGAGAAGGAGAAAGGACCTTGTTTCTGTGGACAAGTGTTTGTGCTGAGAACCAACAGACTTTCCTGCTGAAACCATTTCCAACATCCTCCTGGAGAAGGAAAAGAGGAAAAATCCCAGACTGATCTGAAAACTTGGCCCACCAGAACTCAAGTTAATGTCGTATGGCAACATCCCAGCCACGCTCTGCTTAGCAGGGTCTTTCCTCTGAGTCATCCCTTGATGTGACTATTAATAATGCCCTGTTAGAAAAGGCATCCTTGGAGGAGGAAGGATGCTGTCAGGACTCCAGAGAGCTCTTGCTTCCAGTGAAAGGCAGGTCACGTTTGTGTTGTGATTTCAGTCCCTCTTCTCAGGTTATTTTCCATTTTCACTGTAATAATAATCCTTCAGCTATAAAAATAGCAAGTTGCTTTCACAATGGGAGTGACCTTTCATATTACATGAGGATTAGCAGGGAACCAGCCTCTTGTTCAGTTTGCAGCTGACAATAAGTACTGGGGCTTCCAGAGGGCTCAACTGAGCCCTGTGACCTCAAATCTGCTTGTGAGAAACTGAGGCAGAGGGCAAGAAAACCACTGACTTGCTCTTGTCAGGGGCTGGGAATGCTGTGCTGGTTAGGGAATGTGACCTAGGACAAGAGGGTTCAGCCTCAATTGCACCAGGAAAGGTTTAGGTTGGATATTAGGAAAACATTTCTCCACCAAAAGGGTTGTTCAGCAGCAGAAGAGGCTGCCCAGGGCAGTGCTGGAGTCCCCAGTTCTGGAAGATGAACAGGCAGGTGGATGTGGCACTTGGGGACATGGATTAGTGGTGGCCTTGGCAGTGCTGGGGGGATGGCTGGACTTGTTTTTCTTAGAGGGCATTTCCAACTGAAATGATTTTATTATTCCTTGGGAACCAAATCTGAAAAATGCAATTCGCTTCATCATTAGGGCTTTTGGAGAATTTCTCCCCTCTCTCACCCTGAAAGAGTGAAAATTGTGTTCTCTTTCACAAGGAGAATCAGACCATTATTACCCAAATTCCTGTTTCTTTACAAAGCCCGAGTTTCAATGACTGGCCTTTGGTCCAGCCCCAGCAGGACATGCTCTCTCCAGCTCCATCCTTGGTCCAGTGGGGGATTTCCTGTTCTGCCTGCCTAAGAGTCTCTCAATTTCCTCCTTTCCAAGAGCATTTGAATTCAGCAGGGACCACGGCACCAGGTAACACTTGACTTTAATATTAATAGCTACTTTTGATTCTGAAGTTATCTGCCTTAGTTTAGAGAAGAGATTCTCCCTGGCTAAGTCCTCGTGCCTTGTTTTACAATGGACTCCTGGAATATTTCAGCATTCCTGGCTCCTTGGGCTGTGAGAAGCCATGTTAATATTTCCTATAATACTGTAGCAACTGCCTGGTAATTTTGGACAGGATGATTTTCCTGGCCCAACCTAATAAGTGTCCTGAAATTTCTGGGGGGAAGAGTTCAGAAATCTCCAGGCAAAGCAGAAAAGCAAGGAGAGTCTAAAAAAGAGAAGAGATTAAACCGATAATTGAGTGCTTCATCTTACTTGCTGTGGGATTCTTTGGTGTCATTTTGGTGATGCTTCCTGGCTCTTGTGTCCTAAGTCCACACACCAAATTAAAAACAACCAAAAGGCTGCTTCTTGGGAAGAAATTTATTAATGTGAGGGTGAGGAGATCCTGGCACAGGTTGCCCACAGAAGCTGGGGTTGCTCCATCCCTGGAGCTCCAAAGCCCAGTGTCCATGTCCTGCAGCCCCTGGAGAATCTCCTCCCTACTGCAGCAGATATTCCTTCATTAGAAGTGATCCACATTCTCTCAGGAAAGTCACTTTTGCCCCAAAACTGCTTTAATATCAAACAAAACACATGCTCAGAGCTTTCAGTCTGCTCTGTTACCATCCTTGATGAAAGAAACCCTTTTCCTTCCACCTTTTGAAATGGTTTTCCATCCCCTCGGCAAGACCTTGGGCTACAGACACACTCAAAAAAGAACAGCTGCTTTTTTTTGTGTGTGTGTGTGGCTTGTTTTTCTTTTTAAAAAAAAAGATTTTTTTCCCTCTTTGAGATTTTTTTTCACTTCTGATGCCCTGCAAGTCTGCCAGCTCATTCTGACACCGACCAGTGCTGAGCAGGGGCAGCCTGAGCTGGTTTTTCAGGTGTCTCAGCCCCTGTTTTCCTGCTTCCCAAGCAGTCTGTGCTCAAGGCTGTATTTGGAGTCCTTTCTTATTTGTGCTCCCATGTTGCAGTCTCTTCACTCCACTGATGCTGCTCTTTGGCATTTCACATCCACCCTCAGCCTGGACTTAGTGAGGAAAAACTACCCTGGTTCCAGCAGGGAAGATGAAACCCCAGCCATGCCCACCCCTCCCTGGGTCAGGCTTTGGCTCCAGCATGACCTCACAAGGATAGATTGGGTTTTGTTATTTAAAACAATTATCAGCAGGGATTAAATATGAAAGGATGTCAAAAGAAGGGCATGGACCTGCCCAAAATCACAAAGATGCTCTGAGGGTTGGAGCCCCTCTGCTCTGGAGCCAGGCTGGGAGAGCTGGGGGTGTTCATCTGGAGAAGGGAAAGCTCCAGGGAGACCTGAGAGCCCCTTCCAGTGCCTGAAGGGGCTCCAGGAGAGCTGGAGAGGGACCTGGGGACAAGGGATGGAGGGACAGGACAAGGGGGAATGGATTCCCATTGGCAAAGTGGAGATTTGGATGGATATTGGGAAGGAATTGCTGGCTGGGAGGGTGGGGAGGGATTGGAATGGATTTCCCAGAGAAGCTGTGGCTGCCCCTGGATCCCTGGAAGTGTCCAAGGCCAGGTTGGATGGGACCTAGAGCACCCTGGGCTGGTGGGAGGTGTCCCTGCCCATGGCAGGGGGTCCCTTCCCACCCAAAACAGTCTGGAATTCTCTGGCTCTGAGTCAGGAGTGAGTTAAGGAGCTCAGCTGTGCCAGCAGGACTCAGACAGCAGCAGAGATTGTGTGGCTGCACCCCCAGCTCCAAGCACTGCCCTGATTCCACGTTGGACGAGCAGATCAGTGTTACAGCAGCTCCAACATGGCCCACGAGCTCGTTTATCTCCTGCCACTGGTCCTGTGACAAACCTGCCTCAGGGCTCCTGCTTTGAAGGGCTGCCAGGAAGCCCTGGAGGCCTCTCTGCTCCACAGCTCGGGCCAGAAGTGGCGACAGGAATGGATAAAAGTCACCTCCAATGACCAGATCCAAGACAGCTTCATAAGGCACTGCTGCCACATCTTCTCCTTTGCCTCATCCCAACTTCCATGCAGTGGGATTTAGCTCCTCACCTGCCTTTTCCTTTTGGAAAGAGAGCTGTTTCCCTCAGGGGGCGGAGCAAGAGCCACTGGAGCTGGCAGATATCTATTTTTATCCCATGGGCAATGGGGATTGCTCCAAGCTTAGGTCTTTGCCTCTCTCATCACGAGCTAACACGAGTATCTCTGTCTTCTCCACTCCCCACACCCCTGCACAGCTTCATGCAGCATTGGGGTTCCCTGCCAGCCTTGGTGGAAACATCTCATGTCTCCAACATGTCCTTTGGGGACAGGGATTAGAAACTTGGTGGTTCTTCCCACCTCTGAGGCTTGGGGAGCTCCTGGTTGCTCCCCATCCCACCCTGCTCCTGGCCCAGTGCTGGACATGCCCATTGCCTGCCCTGATGGAAGGTTGAATTTCCACCTCTGTTAAATACTCCTTTGAATAATTTATTGCTTATTTATTCTGCCTGAGAGGGAGGTTGGGCCGTGCATTTAAATG
Source organism: Campylorhamphus procurvoides (assembly GCA_013396655.1). Classification (NCBI taxonomy): domain Eukaryota; kingdom Metazoa; phylum Chordata; class Aves; order Passeriformes; family Dendrocolaptidae; genus Campylorhamphus; species Campylorhamphus procurvoides. The sequence continues at coordinate 33,987 of WBMV01000960.1, read as the reverse complement.
GAAACGCTCTTCACAAAAGCTACAGGGGAGATCAGTCATTACCACTAATTGTGAGCCGGACCAGGTTTGGAACCCGGGCTGAGCAGAAGCTCTTGGTGTTTGTCTCAGGTCCCACCAAGCTTCATCTCTGCTGCTTTGCAGGGGGATTCCCAGAACACAACTGAAGTGCATCCCACCTCCCTCAGGAGCCTGGAGTCAGTTGTGTCCCTCTCCCACCACCACAGAGGTGGAGAGGAGATTTGCACACCTCAACAAACCCACTTGACTCACCAAACTGGGAGTTTAAGCCATGCCAAGCTCTTTGCCCATCCCCTGGCACCACCACTCAACCTGCCCTAACACCTGACTATTTGATATTCCAGCTGCACCCCTTCAAAAATTGATCCTTTCCCATCAAAAATTAAAGGCACCTCCAAAGTTTTCCCACTAAAAACCACAGCACTTTCCAGTCCTTGAATTTCTACATTTTAATCTATTTTTTCAGTAAAACCCATCACAGTAGCAACGTTTTGGTAGGACAGTGGGGAAGAGACAGGACCTTAAAACAATCCATCACTTTTGCTCCTGGAAAGTGACTTTTTCAATAACAAAGCAGGTTCTCCGGTTAAACCCTGCCAGATGACACCAGCACAGAGATATCCTGGGATTCCTGTGGAAAGCCACATTTGGGGGGAGTGGGGTGGACCCCTTAAAAATTGGTTGAAACTAAAAGTGTCTACTTTGCTCCTAAAATAATGTCTGCAGCACGAAGATCCTGGTGGGGCCCATATGAAGCAGCAGCCCCATACAATTCAGTGGCATAGGGTGGGGATACTGGGACCTTTGGGTGGTGTTGCAGCAGAAGTTCTCATGCAGGTGGGGACATCTGGACATTATAACAAGGAAGACCTAACAGGGCCTGGTTTAATTCACAACAGTGAGCAGAAACCCACAAATGAAAGGGAAAAAAACCCCTAATTCACCTCCTCACAATTAAAACTACAGGTACAGGAGTGAATTTGGATGTTGAAAAGCCAGGCAAAACAACCTGAGAGAGAAAAATCCAGAGCATCCTTATTGGATGGAGCAGTTTGTTATGGGGAGAGGGGGGGGCTCAACCAGGAGGAGGGTGAATGGTTTTATGGGCTTCGAGGCTTAATGGTCCAGCTGGAAATGACGTGAAAGTCCCTGATTTTCAAGGTGACTGATTTGAGCTGCCTCAAACAGCCCCTCTATCATCACTGGCCACTCCTGAAATCCTCCCAATCTGTCCCCAGAGACCTGCCAAGCAAGGAGGCAGCAGGACTCCAGGGCTGGCCCCACTCCAAACTCTTCAGGCAAAGGCTGATCTTGGCAAAGTTTCTGCTCTGGAGTTTGAATTCAAAGAGCTCCTTCATGCTTTCTGACCTCAGATTAGAAACGTTCTCATTCAAGAACTTCTCTGCCTGTTTAGCCCCAGCTTTTGGGAACCCAAGGTATTTTTGTCCCCCAATAAATTCCTTCTTTCTCTTTTACTGGGAGAAATTCTGCTTCTTCGGTGTCATGAAATTCCAAGGCATGAGCAAAACCCTTTCTTGCCTGCTGGGAGGACAGACCAGTCTCCCACCCAGTCCTGGTCAGAGCTTCACACTGGAATTTCTTGCATGGTGGGTCCACATTGGTGGATTTTGGCTTGGATGCAACAAAGTCATCAGTGACTTGTGTCCTTCTTGCATCTCCGGCCTCCAGCAGTTTGTCCCTCGTGCTTACCATGACCCAGGTGGTCAGGGATAGTCCACACACTTGCCATAAGGAGGTCCCCAACCCCACTGTGACACCTCACCCAGGCCAGGCAGCATCTAAATGTTCTCACCTTGCTCCCCACTAACCTTTCTCCTGCAAGGGGGAGGCAGAGCCACCAAGACCCCCAGCAACAGCCCCTGCTTTGAGCCACCATCAGATGGGCTCTTTCAAAATGAAGAGGCCTTTCTGTAGCACTTAACTTTGCTTTAACCCAGCAGACAGACCCATGGCTAAGGGGGAGCCAGCCCTGGACCCCCTCTCTGCACAAAGTTTCACCATCAGGAAGGTACCCAAACCTTCTCCTTACCTGGGGGACCTCAAACCCTTGGCTGAGACACTGGGGCTCCTGGGCTCCAATAGCTAAGTCAAAAGCCAGAAAGGCCCCAAAGCAGCTTGATGGAAATCACTAGAAGGGCTCTCCGGGCTCCTCCAGAGCTCACAAGTGCTAATTGCCAGCAGTCCAATTACATCCCTGGCTCTGATGGATTTAATTGCCGAGTTGCTGAAGAGAGAAGTGACCTATTATGGATCATTGTTTACAGCAACTTAGTTCAGAAATTCCCATTTTTCTGCCTGTCATGCTCAGAGGGCAAATTCCCTCTGCTCCTGTGCCAAGCCAGCCAAGGACTTCCCTGACTCTGGCAAACTCAGGCTCAGCCACGAGGAAGAGCTCAGCAAAGACACGACTAGGGCAGAACACAAGGCTGGCTGTGCTGCAGGAGAAAGCTCTGAGATGAAAGGGGGCAGAGAGAGGAATCAACAGCTCTGGGATGAAAACTGAGCGAGGGAAGGAGCTACAGAGGCTCCACAGCAGCAGATGAAGGAGGCCAACACAGAAACTCCTCCTGACAGCTCAAAGCCAAGCTTAAATGGAGCTGGTGGAGCAGTGGGTGGAGGTCCCAGGTGATGGCAACTCATCCCCAACAACTCCACAGAGAGGGTGTTGGCCCCTCGAGGGGTCTCTAAGACAACCTCAGGGGGGAAAATTAAAGGCTCTCTAAGCGGTTTGAGATCAAAGCTCAAATAAAAGGAACGCAGAGGGAACATTTTCCTTCGCAGGACCCAAAAGGCGTGCAGGAGAATTTTGCATTTCTCTTGGCAAACAGGGCTCTCCCCATCCCGGGCACAGCAACGTTGGGGCTGGGCATGGTTGTATTGCCCATGGATAACCACAGCACTCAGACCATGTTATCCAGGCTGATACCTAGGGATAAAAGGAATTAAAGCAGGGCGACACAAGAAGCTTAAAGCCAGGCCTGCCCTTGACTTGCACAATATATTTCAACAGACCCATAAAAAGCTCAGGGAATTCAGTCAAGCATGAATAGTTACAAGCATAAAAGAATGGCGGTATTATATTTATTATTAAAGCCCTTTTAAAGCCCCCTTATTGCAGATGGATTCCGAGCCTCGAGGGAAAGTCAGGGACAGGATATTTAGCAAAAATGTTATTAAAAATAGAAATTGTTTCCTATGACTTAACCTTCTAGCCCAGGGGGAAATCACTGAGGTGATGTTATTGGAGAGCACGCAGTTACGAGGCTGGGATTGTTATGGAAAACTGCTCACAAGGTTTCTGGAAGAGCAACAGTGTTCCTGCTTCCAGGGAAGCAGATTTACCTGTGCACTCCACCAGCTGCCTCCAGCACCCTCAAGAGGGGGAGGGACGCTTTTTCCTCGAGCCCAGGTGCCTTTAAGCAACCTGTGGTTCCTGCTGCAGCTCTGGGAGATGCTCCCAAGGATCCACATTGTGTGGTGTGACAAGCAGAGGGAACTGTTGAAAAGGTGGGAGTGTTCAAGGCCAGGGCTTGGAGCAACCTGGGCTAGTCGAAAGTGTCCCTGACCATGGCAGGGAGTGGAATGAGATGAGCTTTAAGGTCCCTCCCAACCCAAACAGTTCTGGGGTTCTATTATATTACTTTGTGAACACAATTCACGGTATCAACACCCAGCAATTTATTAGTTTATCACCACCACATGTCAAGTCTGCAGGTGGGAACCCTTTTCTGCTGCTTGGACTGGGTGAGGTGTCAGGGTGGGGTTGGGGACCTCCTTATGGCAAGTGTGTGGACTATCCCTGACCACCTGGGTCATGGCAAGCACGAGGGACAGACTCCTGGAGGCTGGAGATGCACGGACACAAGTCACTGATGACTTTGATGCATCCAAGCCAAAACCCACCAATGTGGACCCACCATGTGAGCAGTTCTAGTGCAGAACTCTGACCAGGACTGGGTGGGAGACTGGTCTGTCTTCCAAGATGCCCCCAGTTCACCCTCCTTTGTCTGGAGGGATTTGGGACTGGTGGCCAAACAGCAGCACGTGGGATGGACAGTGCCATGGTTTTCTTGGAGCTCCAGTTGCAGCCCAGCACTGCTAACAGATCTCTGCAGAACCTGTCGAAAGGTTCACTTGTGACAAACTGGTGTTTTTGCCCAGAAAACTCCTCTGCCCCCCAGCCAAAGGGCTGTTTATCAAAGCAGCATCAAATGAGCCCCCCTCCCTTGGAAAGCTGGCCTGGAACTCCCTGGGGAATACAGTTCCAGAGGGCATGGAAATGCCAGGGGAACGCTGAGCTGCTGAGGTGCCTCCTGCCTCCCTCCTGGGACACATATCCAGGAAGATGGGCAGATATCAAACGTTCAGCACAGGCACTTGTCCCTTCAACAGCTGACATTGGTGCAGCAAAGCAGCTTTTGATCACTTGAGCGGAATGTCACTGCAATCATTGCCTGGGATGTAATTCTGCCTTTAAAAAAAAGAAAAAAAAAAGAAAAGAAGGAAGGAGAATAAAAAATGAGACTCAAAGGTCTCTGCGCCTCAGAAAAGCTGGCTCTGAAGTTTTGTTGTAAACATCAGATCTCAGCAAATCCTGCAAACTGCCTCCCCCTCCCACCTGCATTTGGACGTTTCCTTTTTACTTAATGATATTCCATCAATTACATAACTTCACGAGTCCTGGGGATCAGTAGTGGGGAGTTCAGCTTCATTATTAGTACAGTTATTGTCCTTTGGAGACTGAGCTAATGGCCATTTGTCTTCTTCAATTCAATTAACAACAATCCTCTCTGGACACCACATAGGTTGCAGTTGGTGACATCCCCTCCTCCATCAGGACGTGACCCCCATCTCCACAGAAACGTTCTGGCTCCTCTCTTGCCAGCTCCCTGCTATCCATTTTAGCAGCACGTCAGGAAATGGCCCACTAAATTATCAAAGAATTAAACTGGGCAGGGCGAGAGCCAAGAAAAATCCATTTATCGATGGTCATTCCCCCTCTGAAGTACTTGAGTAGGTTGACAAGACAGAAACATGCCTTTCCCAGCCAGCCAAGAAGACTCTTCCCAAGGAGGAAAAGGTCACATCTTCCAGCAAAGGAAGAAGCTGAAGGTTGGGGACACACTGAGGGAAGAGTTTCAATATTTCTGAAGTAAATGGAGCTGCTCCAGAATGTCACTTGTGACCCTTCTGCACAGCTGTGGATCATGGAACTTGAGTTTCTCCTTATCCCTGCCTTTGTTCAAGGAGCCTTGAGCAGGGGCTGTTCACACCAAGCACATCCCTCGGTGATGTTGCTGCCTTTCAGCCATGGCTTGCTTTGTGTCCCAACCCCTTCCACCTTTACCCAGATGTTTGCAGGGGTGGTGCTGGGGCTGGATTAGCGTGTTTGGGGCTCCCTTGGAGTCAGGGATGAGACTCTCCTGCTCCACATGGATGTGAGTCGCTGACCTCACGAGCTTTTCCAGCAGGTGAAGAGGGAGATGGGCTGAGCCTGACACACTCCACGTGGTCCCAGGACAGTGGTGGAATCACCATCCCTGGAAGTGTTCAAAAGCCATGTAGATGTGATGCTTGGGGACACGGGTTAGTGGTGGGCTTGGCAGTGTTGGGTTAATGCTTGGACTCGATGATCTTAGAGGGCTTTTCCAACCTTAACGATCCCACGTAGTTCTCCAGCAGTCCTCAGGCTGGTGAGCAGAGGTTGGAGGCCGGACTGTGCCATAAATAAGATCCCCTCTGCTCCTGGCGTGTGGTGATTTTAATGGAAAGCATTAATTGCTGGCAAATGTCTCTGGTAGCAATTCAACCTGACAAATGCTTTATTAGAACAACTGCTCCCCTGAGGAGGTGTGGGATTGGCTCATAATTTACGGGTGCAGAGAGCACCTGGCTCTCTGGGAGCACGCAGGAAAGCTGGGAGTCTCTCACCACCCAGAGCCTGCAGATTTCTCAGGAGAAGAGCTTTTCCATGCAGAAAATTCCAGTTTCCTTGGAATTCCATCCATGCCACCAGGAGGTGCCCACCCAGCTGGCCTGGCTGAAGCTCCCCAGTGATGACACCAGCAGTCCATGATCAGCTTCCCCAAGGCTCCTCCCTAAAGGATGCAGCAAACCCCAGAGTTTGTTTGTCAACGTGTCCTTCTGCTTTAACAACAACAAAATCCATTCCCCTGTCCCTGGAACGGGCAGAGCCCCGCGCTGCTCCCGCTGGAACAGTGATGGGATCACTGAGACGGAACAAGATTTATCACTTTCTCCTGAAGAACGATTGCCTGCTCGGTGTCCTCAGTAAATAATGTTCTGCCAGCATCATCTGGGACATCATTAACCCCCAAGACAGTGACACCATTTAACCTTCCACGGGCTCGCTCCACTCCCCCAAGCTGCCCAGGCTGTCTGGGTGCTCAGTGAGTCCTTTCAGGGACAAGGTGAGGATGTGATGCCAAAATTCGCACACGGGAAGAAGGAATTTGGCACCACGCAGGAGGTGACGTAGGAGCAGCTCTTGCAGCACGGCCTTTGTGGGGAACCTACAGCAAGTCAGGGCTAGTTGGGCCATTTTGGCATCAGCAAGGGTGGCACGAGCCAGATTCCATCTGTTGGGCACACCAGGCTGTTTCCCAACTCTCATCCATAGCCATGACCCCTCATAGGGTTGCAGACCAGCAGGTTGTGCCCAGAGTCTCCTCTCCTTCCAATCCACAAGCACAATCCACCTCAGTGACTTCTTTCAACCTGATCCCCACCGTGCCAAGTGCTCAAGCCTTGGACTCATCTAGTCCTGCCTCCTCACTCTCTTTAATAACTCCTGACTGCTCCTTCACTATGTCTGTGCCCGAAACGTTGGATTTATTAATGCATTTTTAATTAGCAAACTCATTCTCCCGGGGAAGGTGTCTTGCATCTTAATGACCTTTGCTTTGAACCTTTGCCAGAGAGAGTTTTATGCCACAAACCTTTATCTCCAACCAAGCTTCCTGACCCTCAACCCCCAAGCTGAGCAGCCAGGAGAGGGAGGAGGGATGGGTGGATGCAGTCCCAGGCTCAGTCCAAGGCAGTGGGAAGTCATGACACTCATTTGGGTGTGGACAAGCCACAGAGAACTTCCAAAGCTTCTGTGCAGTTAAGGAAGTGCTGCAGGAAAGGCTTGTTGGAGCTCAGCAATGGGGTCTGGGAGGACCCAGGAGATGCTCAGCTCAGCCCAGGCCTCTTGCTCTCAGGGACACAGTTATTTCTCCTCGGGGTCTCATTCAGGTGCATTCATGACCCAGTTACTCACCAGTCTCCCCAGGATGTGCCCCTTTGTCAGCCCCACCTTTCCAAATCAGTTTGTAGCACTGGGGGCCAGCACAAAGCCCTGTTTTTTTCCCAGAGCTTGTGACATTTTAATTAACTCTTCCGGACAGAGTTACACATTTAAATGCTGTGCTGTTTCCTTCAGATCTCCCCAGGCATTTCATGGTTCCAACACGGTTTCGGTGTTTTCTGTACTCCTCCAGTTCCAGATTTCATTTCAAACCAGCCGTGACAATTGAGACGTTCCAAGCACATCAGTGCTGCAGGTCCTCAGCTCCCTGTCAGGATCCAATTTCCACCTCTGGGAGGAGCAAGGGTTGAACCCATTTCCTCCTCTCCTCTGCTTTGGGAAGGGCTGGGGGACTTTGTTTATTCCCCACAAAGCTCTGAGGATCCACACCTTCCAAAGGCAGCCCCAGCTGCTCCTGGGTTTTCTGGCTGCTCTGTCACACAAGCTGTCAGTGCTGCCATTTGTCCCCATCCTCCTCTGGAAGGCACATCCCAGGAGCACACGATTCCCAGCAGCAGCTCCTTCCCAGCCACCCTGGGATGGAATGACACGGTCTCCAGAGGAGCAGGACCCACCATGGAAATCCCTTTCAAGCAGAAAGTGGCAGATGCTGAGAGTTCCTGCAGCTACTGCATAGGCAGGAGGTATTCAAGCTCCACTGAGCCTCCTGATGAACATCCCACCCTCAGCTCCTCCAGGGCTCCATGAAGAGGCAGAAACTCCCCAGACCTCAGCAGTGCTGGTGGAAACACCAGCAGTATCTGCTGTCCCAGGGACACGTATGTGAGTCTCCTTCCCACAGCAGGACCTGCATTAATCCTTTCTGACTTCCCCACCCACACACAGCCTGATCCTGATCCTGATCCTTCTCTTCTGGGCACCAGCAAATGGGAGCTCACCTGGCTACAGGTGGTCCCCCTGCCATGCACCCCCAGCCAGCCTCTTCTTGTGCTCTGTAATTCCTCCTTCTGCTGCAGGGATTGTTTCACTGCCTTAAACTGGGCTTTGAGGGACTTGGGAAGCAGTTTAAGCGACGTTGTGTGACTCGGTCCTTCCCCTCAGCTCTCCCCAAGGCTGCCAGAGCTCCAGGAGGGTTTGGAAAATGCTCTCAGGGACAGGGTGGGGTTGCTGGGATGTCTGTGCAGAAGCTGCAGACAATGATCCTTGTGGGTCCCTTCCAGCTCAGCGTATTCTGTGACCCTGTGAAAGACAGAGGGTTTCAGAAGCCTTTTCCCTCCCTTCTCCCTCTGGGTGAGGCAGAGCCATAACCTGACATGGCAAAATTTCCTGGGATTTCACAGTTCCTTCTCAACTATTGAGAGCTGCTATTGCCACATGTGCCCCTCCACCTCCTGCTCTGCAGGAACCAGCCAAATTCACCAGCAGCACCCTTGGCAGTGACCCAGGGCCAGGGTCTCTGAAGAGCACAGCCAGAGGTCAACCCTTGTGGGGTCAGCCCGGGGCCCAGAGCCACCTTAGAACCCTGGACCACCTCAACAGCACATGCTGCAGAGGCAGCATTCCCAAACCTCCGAAGAGGAGCCTTTTATCCTGCCCCTTCTCCCTTCCCACAGTCCCTGCTCTCCCCACGAGCCAATATCCCGTGGTTGCTCTAATCCAATTTATCACTGGGCTCTTTCCCCCCTGTCAGCAGCTGTCCCTGTGCTCAGGTTACACACAGATCGATTTGTGATGAGGCCACCGAGATGCCACTTGCCAGGTCTCTGAGTCTCAATTCCCCTCCTGGCTCAGTGACATGTGGGAGAGGGGAGGGCGAAGCCCAGAGGGACAGAGAGGCAGCTGAGCANCTGAGCTTGATCCCTGCTCCAGCAGCACCTGCCCCCTGGACTGAGCTGGATCCCTCCTCCAGGATCACCTGCACCTTGAATTGAGCTGGATCCCTGCTCCAGAAGAACCTGTGCCCTTGGACTGAGCTTGATCCCTGCTCCAGCAGCACCTGCCCCCTGGATTGAGCTGGATCCCTGCTCCAGTAGCACCTGTGCCCCCTGGATTGAGCTGGATCCCTGCTCCAGCATCATCTGCCNATGTGGGAGAGGGGAGGGCGAAGCCCAGAGGGACAGAGAGGCAGCTGAGCACCCTGCAAGGGCTGCAGGGTGGGGTGAAGGGCTCAAGAGGGGACAGGGACAGCAACCATGGGCTCTGCATTCCTTGGGAGCTGATCAGGTTTGGTCCTGCAGCACCTGTCCCCTGCATTGAGCTGGATCCCTGCTCCTTCAGCACCTGAGCCCCCTGCAATGAGCTGGATCCCTGCTCAAGCATCATCTGCCTCCATGGACGGAGCTGGATCTCTGCTCCAGCAGCACCTTCCCACTTGGACTGGGCTGGATCCCTGCTCCAGCATCACCTTCCCCCTGGATTGAGCTGGATCCCTGCTCCAGTAGCACCTGTGCCCCCTGGATTGAGCTGGATCCCTGCTCCAGCATCACCTTCCCCCTCGCTTGGGCCGGGTCCCTCCCCCCGNTCCCTGCTCCAGCATCATCTGCCCCCTTGGACTGAGCTTGATCCCTGCTCCAGCAGCACCTGCCCCCTGGATTGAGCTGGATCCCTCCTCCAGCATCACCTGTGCCCCCTGCATTGAGCTGGATCCCTCCTCCAGCATCACCTGCCCCCTGCTTTGCTCTGCATCCCTGCTCCAGCATCACCTGTGCCCCTTGGATTGAGTTGCACCCCTGCTCCTTCAGCACCTGCCCCTTGGACTGAGCTGGATTCCTGCTCCAGCAGCACATTCCCCCTTGGACAGAGCTGGATCCCTTCTCCAGCAGCAGTGCTCCCCATTTTCAGCTAGGGCAGGGACTTGCACCCCATTAAGTCCCACTGCAGCCCAGCAGTGATTCCAGCCTCAGCTGTCTCAGTGCTCCCATTCCACGTGCAAAGGGAAATGCAGGTGGGAAGTGGAGCAAACAGAGGTTTAGGTCTCCCTGGGGTGAGGCTCAGGGTGAAGGGTTTCAGTGAGACCAAAGCTCATTTTTGCTGCATCCTTATTCCACTCTGGAAGGGAAAAAATTCCTAGTGAGCCCCAGCCAGCTCCCCATTAGTCAATCCATGGAGAAGGTGGCAGGGTGGGCCTGGGATTTAACAATCTGGACAAATTAGCACTTTTCCCTCTTCTCCTTGGAGACAAGGACACAGCAGCATGGCAGGCATTTCTGAGCAGGGAAATACCTGGGGGTCACAACCCAGCAGTTTTCACACTCAAGGTCCTTAATGGATTTCTTCCCACCCCACTCATCCTCCTCTAGGTCCAAGCTCTATTTTCCCAACTCACAGGAGTGTTTGCTGGATTCTCAATTAGATACAAAACCTCTTAAGGAGTGAAACAAAGCTCCCAGAAGTGGTTTTAGGCCATCCAAGACACAAAGCCCTGCTCCTCCAAAGCACTCTCCTGGCAAATACTCATTCCCCAGATATCCAAGTGCATTTTCAAACCAAAGCTGCAGCTGTGAGAGGTGACCTGGAGGGAAGACTGGCCTCATACCCTGCTTTGCTGCTCTGCTTGGAGAAGACTTTCAAGGGAAGTAAAAGGGAGTTTCTATTTGTTGATGAAAAGATCCTAAATGCTGGGGAGATGTCTATGTGGAGGGGCAGGATCCCACATTGGGAGAGATTTCCTCATTCTTATCAAGGGTGAGCAAAAGAAACAGCATTAGTAAGGTCTCCCAGCTTATTCTTCTTATCTAAGGATGAAACACTCACCTCCAAATCCTCCAAATGAGAGCAGCAACAGGAAAGAGTCAGCAAGAAGACAAAAGCTAAAGCATTATCATTGGGAAGATCGGGACAGACTTCATCAGCCCCGTGCTGGAACTTCCACCTCTCAGCAAAATCCAGTGAGATAAAGAGCTTTAGTTATGCACTGTCATGGTGTATTAAATAAAGGTGGCTGCCCTCGAGCCCTCATTCCTCGAGCCCTTCACCCTGCTCCCCTCGGGAGGGGTGGGGAGGCATCATTAGAATGGCACACCAGCCCCGGCCCCAAAGGGTCACGCTACCCAGAGCTGGTGAGCTCAGCAGAGTCTCAGCGAGTCTGTTGAGCTGCAGCAGAGTGACAGGGAAGGTCCTTGCCCTCTCCATTAGCTTTATTTTAATTTGGAGCCCTGCTCTTCATTACCTCCATTACATCCAGTCCCAGTGGCTGGCACGGGGCTTTATTGCCCTGCTGATGGTGGGGAAGAGTCTCCTGCTCCAGTCCCTGGGTCCCAGCTCTGTGTGCACCATGGAAGTGACAGCCCAGAGCTGGATTTTGCCCGTGCAAATCCCATGGGTGTGCCAGGGAAGGGCTCTGCTCCTCCATCACACCAAACCACGCTCCTCTCTGCAGCAGGAGGTGCTGGTGGGGCTGGGGAGGCTCAGGGACAACCCACCCTCTTCCCATTCCCTGGCACAGGAATGCTTTAATCCACTGAAGGATGGAGCTAATGTGATGTGCACAGTCAGGAGTCAAGGCAGTTTGGGTCCAGAGAAGTTCCCAGGTGTCAACTCAGCTTCTGGAAGCTTGTAGAACCATGACATCAGGCTGAAGCAGCCCAAGGCCAGAGGTTTCAGGGGTTGGAAAGCAGTTTCTGGCTACAGGAATGAGCTAGAGAAGCTGGAGTGTCCCTTGTTGGCCTGGAGTCCCTGGGCTCTGAGCTCTCCCAGTGGCATATCTGTCCAGTTTCCCAAAGTTTCTGGAAAACTTCAAAGGGGTCAGTTGGATTGGGAGCAATATCTGCTCTTCAGCCCAGAGAAGCTGTGGCTGCCCCATCCCTGGAAGTGTCCAAGGCCAGGTTGGACAGGGCTTGGAGCAACCTGGGCTAGTGGAAGGTGTCCCTGCCCATGGCAAAGGGTAAAATGACATGAGTTTTAAGGTCCCTCCCAACCCAAACCATTCCATGATTTTATGATGCTCAGCCCCTCCTGTAAAGTTGGGATTCTGTCCCCAACACTCCCCACCAAAGACATACTTGGAGAGTGCTGGAAAGGGAGGTGTTTTCCAGCAGTTTTCCCTGTGCATTGAAGCACCTGCTCCCATCCTTCCCTAGCCTTTCTCCCGGGAATACAGCCTGGGCAGGCAGTCCTTGGGCTGCTCAGCATCACAAAGAAATCACTGCAGCACGAGCCAAACCGGGAGCCCTCCCTCAGTAGGTGCAGCACACAGCCTGATGCTTTGCTTTTCTCAGGGGTCATTTTCCACGTGCTTCAAGGCTGGAGCTGGAAATTCCTTTCAAAAAGGGAATTAAGGAGCCCTACCTCCAGCTGGGAAGCTGCTGGAGAGCACAAATACAACAGCACTGCGCAAATAAGGAGGGAGCTGGTAACAGAGCTGGACCTCGACTATAGACAGGCTGGTCTAAGAAAGATTTCTGCTCTCCTTTGGTATAAAGGAAGTCTTGAAATATAATCTTTCCCTGGGAAAAAAAAACCAACCACCCTGCTAGTGTGCAGCTCCTGCCACTTCGAGTCCATATATTTCCAAAGATCCTTGAACACAGACAGAGCAATTTGCTGGGATGAGCACTGACAGAATCAGAGGAGCACAAGGCACATTAACATGCCCCCCACATCAGCCAAAGGCCATTGCCTCGGATTGCCACTCCTGGGGGGACCCAGAGGAGCCTGGGGAAGGCACGAGGATTGTGATTCTGCCATGTCAGGGCAAAGCAGCAGCCAGGGGGGAGCAAAGCAGGGAGCAAGGAGAGCCTGGACAGGGACCTTTGCTGCCAGTGTGGCTCAGGCATTGCGTGCCCACACAAGCCATAGGTGGAGCTTATCAGCATCTTGTGAGCCAGGAAAATCCTGAGTCACTGCAGCAAAGCAGGGGAGCTGGGAGAGCTCAGGAGAGCTGGGAGAGCTCAGGAGAGCTCAGGAGAGCTGGGAGAGCTCAGAAGAGTTGGGAGAGCTCAGGAGAGCTCAGCTACCCCATCAGCTCCCTTTCCTTGGGGGATGGCAGAGCCAGGCACAGCTGGCAGGGGGCCAAGGGTGTGGGGCAGTGGTGCAGATCCTCATGCAGGATTGTCCCCCAAAGCTCAGAAGAGACCAGAGTTGAAATCCTAAACCCACAGGAGGAGAGAAGAAAGGCTTCTCATTGCAGAGGGAATGTCTGGCTCCGGATCAGCTCGACTGAAAACTCCAGCTTTTCATTGGGACACAAATGGAGAACAGCCTTTGCTAAGTCCTACCCAAACCCCTCGGAGACCTCCAAGGAGGAAAGACCACAGAGTGCTTAAAATGTACAATTGGAGCTGAAATCAAGGGCAAGATGCTGAGCTCCAGACTTCTGCCTCATGTCAGTAGAGCTGCAGGGCCAGGGACACTCAGGTGATGACTCAGGGTTCCTGCTGCAGGCCAACCCATGGTGTTTTGGAGCTTTGGGACCTCCTGGTGGGGTGTGAAGACAACCCAAGCAATCCCAGGACCCTACAACCACCTGGTGCTGCAGGAGAGGGGGCAGTGAGGAGAGTCTTTGGAGAGGAGGCTCAGGGAGCTGTTTTGAGCAGAGCCAAACAAGGGATTTTTGAGATCAATGATTCTGTCTGCTGAGAACGGGCTTGAAAAACTACTTGTTTTAGTAAAACTTGCAGTAACTTTTGGGGGAAATCAGTTATACTGAAGGAGTTGACAATTAAAGAGCGTTCTCAAGCAACTATTTTTCATCCAAATTACTTTTCAGATCCTCCATTCAGGCAACAGGATGTGCGTTCATCAATAAACCAAATATAGAGATTCCTTCCCCGTCCCCCCAGTCCTGCAGCTGACACACAATCCCCCCAGCCAGGGAAGTGGAAAGCACTAACCCATCTTCTGGAATGCCCCAGATAACAAGGAAAATCCTGGGAGTCAGAGCTAACAGGATTGGAGCTGTTTGCTTTAATACAGCTGTATTTATGCATTGTTAGTGCAATTTGGCGAAGCTGTTTCTTTGCTTGCAAAAGTCTGGGTTTAGCAAATATTGGCTGGTTAACTATGTTGTTACTTAGCAACACTAATTGGATTTCAAACGAGAGATTTTGTTTTGGAAATATTACCTGTATCACTTAGCACTGCGAAATAAGTCCCTGCCTTCCCCTGCAGATAAACCCAATCAGCACCGCTCTGTTCACAGGGGCTTTGCCTTGTTTACAGCCCTGGAGGGCAGGAGATGACACGGCCTCTCCTCCCCTGCCAAGACCTTCAATATTCACCAGTGGCTGGAATTCCATGAGCAGCCCAAGCTCCTGCTGCAGCCTCCAGCTCGAGTGGCCCCTGTGACAGCCCCTGGTGACACTGTCCCCAGGCACCGTGGCAGTCACGGACTCACAGAATCCTTCAGGTTGGAAAAGCCCCTTCAGATCAAGTCCAACAGTTCTCCCAGCACTGCCAAGGCCACCACTAATCCATGTCCCCACATGACACACCCACATGGCTTTTCAATCCCTCCAGGCAGCTGTGCCAGGGCTGGGCAACAGCAAAGACATTTCCCCTAATATCCAGCCTAAACCTCCTCTGGCACAACTTGAGGCCACTTTCTCTTGTCCTGTAGCTTGTCCCAGCTCAGCTTCTGGGCACCTCAGGGTTGGTTCCAGACCAGCCTTAAATACATCTGCTGGGCCACTGGTGTGTGGGCAGAGATTCCAGCTGAGGATGGTGCTGAATCCCATCAGCTTCTGCTGCTGGAGGCACCAACAGAGACCTTGCAAGGTCTCTAAGATGGGGTGGAGTTTCTCTTCCCCAGCCCCTGTCTCCCCTTTCTCCATGTCCTGGATAGGCAGGATAGGCAATGCCATGACCAAGGGATGCCCAAGGGTGCAACCTACAACTTCCTGAGGAGGGGCAGGCACTGATCTCTGCTCTGTGGGGACCAGGGACAGCACCCAGGGAATGGCTGGAGTTGTGTCAGGGCAGGGTCAGGTGGGATCTCAGGGAAAGGTTCTTCCCCCAGAGGGTGGTGGGCACTGCCCAGGCTCCCCAGGGCAGTGGGCACAGCCCCAAGGCTGCCAGAGCTGCAGGAGGGTTTGGATGATGCTCTGGGGCACAGGGGGTGACTCTTGGGGCTGGTCCTGTGCAGGGCTGAGGGTTGGACTGGCTGATCCTTGTGGGTCCCTTCCAGCTCAGATATCCTGGGATTCTGTGCTGCCCATCTCCCTGCACCTCAAAGAACTGCCGTGCAAAGCCACCAAGGACTCCAGCAGAGCTTTCCATGTCTGTGGAGCTTTATTTCTGGAAGGCAGCTGATGTTCTGCCATTTAGTGCTACTGAAGGGTAAGCCAAGCATTAAGCCAAGCATTAAGCCAATTACAGCCTCCAAATCATGGCACAGCAGCACAACATTCCAACTTCAGCCATGGGCCAGGGAGTGCAGGGTCCAGCAGGGAATGAGCATCGATTGGTGCCCGGGGCCCTGCTCGAGAGTGGGAAACACTCCTGGTCCTCCCACCTGCACTGGGAGCCACAGAAGGACTCCAAAGAGGCACAGAAGGGGGTTCAGTCCACGAGGATCAGGGTTTTGGGGCTTGTTCCTGTCGTATGGTTTCTTACAAAGCCCTTTATCTCCGCAGAGAGCCAAACAATTGCAGAGCTGCTGATGTCTCTGTGCAGCACAGAGGGAGGAGAGGCAATTGCAGGGAAGTGGCAGCCTGCAAACCAAGCTTTTCATGCTCTGAAGATGTTAATCTGTGTTTTCAGGAGGAATGAAGCAGAGTTTCCCTCGAGGGCTGCAGGGTGTGGGAGTGAGTGTGGTCCTCAGCCCCATCATGGCACTGACAGACTTGGGTCATGCAAATACATCCTGCTCAGGTCCAGGCACCTCCTTCCTTCCTCCAAACTGAAAAAGGGATGCTGGGCCAAGACACAAACTCCATAGTGTGGCCAGAGTCAGTTGGAAGGTGATGGGTTTGGCCCTAAACCCAACTGGATTTTCCCAGCAGGGAAAAAACCGGGGTGAGTTTTTGGGACCAAACTGTTTTCCCTACTAAACAAATGGCACCTGAGTCATGCTGAATCCAGAGAATCATGGAGGCTAGAAAAGCCTTCTAAGAACATCAAGTCCAACCCTTTCCCCAGCACCACCAAGGCCACCACTGACCTCTGTCCCCAGGTGGTGCCACATCCACATGGCTTTTGAATCCCATCAGGAATGGGATGGGATGGGAATAGTGACTCCATCACTGCCCTAAGCAACCTCTTTCAGTGCCTGACTGCCTCTTCCATGAAGGAATATTCCCTAATATCCAATCCAGTCTATTTTCACTGCAGGTTGGAGGTTTCCAGTCCGATGCTAGGCCAAGTTTAGGTTGGCAGATCAAGCCTGGGAAATGAGATACAGACTTTCCAGACTCTGTCCCAAAGGAGTTTTCATTTCCCCTCATGGTAACCCTACAAACCCTTGAGACTAACCCAGGAGGTGGCACCTTTTGCTGGGATACCTTCACAGCCAAACAGGAGCTTCATGGAGAAACTCCAAAGGAGGGGAAGATAAATGAAAGGAGAGACAAAATCATCTCCACTGAGCCCTCTCAGGAAAATGCCATGGATACCTTCTTGGAAACAAACCTGATGGTGACTGTGTCAAGTGGAAAGGTTGTTTCCTTCAGGTGGAATTTGACCACGTGTTTGGAGGGGAAAAGCAATGTTACTGTGCTGAAAATTTCAATGAAAGTGGATTTATTTTGTCTTTGTTCCAGATCTCGGGAGACGGTGTTGATTTAGGTGTTGGAAAAGCAATCCGTGCAAACAGCAGCTCAGAGTTGTTGTACTAAACCTGCCACGTCCCCCCAAAGCCCTCGAGCAAACAAACACCTCTGGAAGCTGCTGATTTCCCCTTGCCTCAAACCCCAGCTTGTTTGCCGGCTTCCAGGTGCATTTTCCAGCAGCTGAGGGGGGTTTGTTGTCGCTGGGTGATTTCAGCAAACCAAATGTTGAAGGAGAGCAGCTCAGAGAGTGAAAACATTTCCCTGATAAAGCTCAGCTTTCGACTGCAAATTGTCATTTCAACCGGGATTAAGCTACAATTATCCGGCATCTCTTTTACCTGGGAATTAAAGAGCGTGCTGAATAAGAATGTTGTTGTGTTCTGTTTGAACACCCACAGCCCAGAGAACAGCCTTTATCTTGAAACATGACTTTTACCTGATAGTATTGCCTCCAAGCCTGTGCTGGTTACAGAGGAGGCTTTTGATGGCTGTGACACCTGCCAGTCGATCTTCCCTTGTCAAGCCCTCCAGCCCACCTAAACAGAGACTATTTTCAGCTCTTCAAATGATGTTGTTTCAGAGGTTCATAGAATTATAGAGTGAATCTTAAAATTATAGAATGGTTTGTGATGGAAGGGACCTTAAAACCCATCTCATTCTACCCTCTGCCATGGGCAGGGACACCTTCCACCAGCTCAGGTTGCTCCAAACCCTGTCCAACCTGGCCTTGGACACTTCCAGGGATGGGGCAGCCACAGTTTCCCTGGGTAACAACCTGTGCCAGGGCCTGCCCACCCTCCCAGGGAGGAATTCCTTCCCAATATCCCATCTATCCCTGCCCTCTGGCAGTGGGAAGCCATTCCCTATTGTCATATCACTATGTGCCCTGGCAAAAACTCCTTCTCCAGTTGTCTTGTTGCTTCTCGAGAATACCATGGAAATATGCAAATCCAGCTTTGATTGGCATTCACTGAGAAGTGCAAAAGTCACGATAATATCTGGGGAAAGATTAAAACCATTACCAATCAGACTCAGAAATGATGAGGCAAGACGAATGCCAGCAGGCCAGAGGAGAAACTTGTGGAATTGTACAGTGAAGAGTAGGTAAAAGTTCTGGTTGAACATCTGGTTGGATCCCTGAGTGATTAGGGAGACAGGATGAGAACAGACTGGAGGAGAATGGTTAATATTCTGCTGGATAAGTTAAGAGTATTAATGCTTTTGTTACTTTCTGGCAATCTTTTAGATGCTTAAGATTAGTTGAATTCAAAATCAAAAATGAGTATTTCTGTTCTTGGGAAGACAGGAATTGGACTTCCATGAGCCTTGTGGGTGCCTTCCAACTCAGGGTGCTCTATGATATGAACAATCAGCTGGTAGGAGAAGGAGGGATGCTCTGTGCACAGACTCTGCCTTCCCAGCCCCATCAGCATTCAGCTCAGCTTCCCAGGACCCTGATGGGCAACAATTCCACGTATTCCCACAATGAAACAACAGCTGAACTCGTGTTAATAGCAATGGAACAATTATCTGAGACAGCCATTCCCTGGATAAGCAAAGCTGCATCAGCAAGAGTCAATCTTGGTGCAAATAAACACTTAGCCTTGCAGAGGAGAGCGAGGGAAAGCCTCAGTGTGAGGGACAAAGAGCCTTTGCTTTACTAGAGGTGCCATAAAATCGGCACGTGAACCATCTATCCAATGGCAGAAGGAAATATCCACTGAAATTTGGCTGATAATTGTAAACCTCGTGACTATTTCCACTGGAAAAACAAATCTTCAGTGTTCTGAGGCTGCAGAGAGGAATTTGCCTGGTCCTGGTACTGAAAATATTCTTGTGGTGTTGGAGTTTTGTGTGGGAAATGCAAAAGAAGCACGAAGGAGGGTAACAATGTCAGGGGGAAGGAAGGGGAGGCTTTTAAAGTTCTGATTTATTCTTGCAAGTTAATGAAAGAGACATTTATTGTGCACCTGGAAAATTTAGAAATAAACGAGTAAGGGGATTATTTAATAGGAGATTTCATAGAATTATAAAATCCCAGAATGATTTGGGTTGGAAGGGACCTCAGAGATCATTTCATGCCACTCTCTGCCATGGGCAGGGGCACCTTCCACCAGCCCAGGTTGCTCCAACCCCCATCCAACCTGGCCTTGAACACTTCTCCCTTTCAGTTTCTCTTCTGTTTCTCCCTGAATGAATACATTTTGTGCTGATGGGAGGGTCAAAAAAGCACTTTTGTTCAGATCTTCTGGATTAGAAAAGTGCCCAGAGAAGCTGCCCCATCCCTGGAAGTGCCCAAGGCCAGGTTGGACTGGGCTTGGAGCAACCTGGGCTGGTGGAAGGTGTCCCTGCCATGGCATGGGGTGGCACTGGCTGATCTTTAAGGTCCTTTCCAACCCATTCCATGATCCTCTATGCTGGTGGAGAGACCCTGCAGCTCATTTCAGATGGGAGAGCACCGGTGGGTTCTGGAGGAGCCGCTCACCCAGCTGGGTTCTCCTTCTGCACGATCCAGGAGGAGCTTTGCTTATTACATTTCTCACCTTTCCTTCTAATAAAGCTCATTGTTCGTTCCCTGCCAAAAGAAGACATAATAAAAATGATGGCAGGAAATTGAAGGCGAGCTGGGGTTAAGAGAGACAATAACAAAACTGCTTTTACAGGGTAATCTCCAAGCCTTTGGTAGCTCATGCAAAAGAGGGCTTTGAAATCAGCAAGAGAATTAAAAAATATTGAGATCAGCTAAAACATTCCTTTCCTTTGCACATCAAAGAGGATACCCACAGGGACAGATTTGCTGCCATGGAATAATTTCTACCCCTTTTTACTAGAAAAATGAAAGTGTTTGGTGGTTCTCCCCCCTCCCTTTAACAGGAATCCACTGTACAGGGGGAAATTACCTTTCTGCGCTGCCCAGAAAAATCTCCTCCTAATGCAACACCATTAAAACACAGGGCTGCTCTGGATGTGGGGGATGAACAGGTCTGCAACCCATTAGCCATGTCAGAGAGATGGGTGGAATGGGAGAAGGAGGAATCTGCCTCCAAACGCAGCTGACGAGGCTTAAATGTGCTCAGTCCAGCAGCCCAGCTCAGCCCAGAGGTAGCCCAGGGTTCTCCAGCTGGCTCCAAACCACCCAGTTACCCACTGATGGCTTTGCAGTCTGTGCTGGTGTCACATTCCCAAAGAAAAATAAGGCTGAATCCAAGGAAAACCTGCCCTGAGCGCTGCAGCGTGGGATTTGGGTGTGATGGAGCATGAAAAGCATCCCAAAGTTCAGCAGCAGGACCTGGTCACACTCACTTGAGCCTGGAAGAAACACTTTTAGGGGGTTCTTTGGAATTCCCTCAAAGCCAAACAGGAAAATCTGCACATGCAGGATTGTAGCAGATGTGTGGGAATGGTCCCTATGCCTGGAAAAGGGGCTGTGTTAATAAACTGGGTAACATTCGGGTCAACTCTGCCATCAGCAAAACATTCCCTCCCTTGCTCCTGACCTGCCGGGTCTTTTCACTTTTCCTTGTTGAAAACCTGTTTTTATGGCAAAATATTGTTGAAAACTAGGCTTTGGCCCAGAAAAAGGTTAGTTCCCAGGCCTTTACCTGGGAGGAGTGGAAGATTTGGAGTGCAGGGCACCTTTTTCTGCCCTGAAACTGCAGAATTCCTGTGTCAGGAAGCTGCCTGGAATCCCTCAGCTTGGCTGCTTTCCATCCTGTGTGGGCTGGAGGGGCTGAGCTCTGCCTTTGGGGTCCTCAGTATAGAAAGGCAAATTATTAAGGTTGGAGAAGACCTCCAAGATCATTGAGTCCAGCATGGCCAAGGCCACCACTGACCCGTGTCCCCGAGTGCCACTTTCACGTCTGGTAAATCCTCCAGGGATGGGGACTCCACAACTGCCTCCCTGGGCAGCCCCTCCAATGCTTAACGAGCCTTTCCATGGAGGATTTTCCCAAATATCCAATCTAATCCTCCCCTGTCCCAGACTGGGTTCCATCTTCTCCTGTCCCTGTTCCCTGGGAGTAGAGCCCGACCCTCCCCTGGATCCATCAGGGACTTGCAGAGCCAGAAGGTCCCCCCTGANAGAAGGTCCCCCCTGAGCCTCCTTTTTTCCAGGCTGAGCCCCCCCAGCTCCCTCAGCCCCTCCTGCTGCTCCAACCCCTTCCTTCCACACCCTCCAGCCCTTCAATGTCCTTCTTCTCCAGGACTGGAGGTGCCTCAGCAGTGCCAGCACAGGGATGGGCATTGCCTGGTCCTGCTGCCCCATCAGATGCCCTTGCCCTTCTTGCCCACCTGGGCACATCCCGGCTCAAACTTCTTCTCAAAGCACCTAGACAGAGCTTGGGAGCCTTGAGCTATCCTCCAGACACGTGGTGGTGGAGGCAGCAGGGTGGGTCCTGGTCCTGCCCCCTCCATGGTCAAGCTTCATTCCTATCAACCTCTGGCTCATGGTGGTTCAAGGCTGTTCTGCTGTGGCACAGGGTGAAGAGGGAGCAAAGATGGACTTGTGCATGGCTCCTTTTGGAGCTTCTGGTGCCCCCAAGGCCAAACATCTCTCTCCTGGTTTGCTTCAAAGTCTCCACCTCGAGCCCTGAGCGAGCCCAACCAGGACTGGACCCTCCAGAGCTGTGCCCACCCTGCAAAGCCCTCAAGAAGGAAGAAAACAGGCAGGTGGGCATGCTGAAACACTTGGCTTCTTCTCAGCCCTTGGAAGAGACACAGCCAAGCTCTGCTTTTCCCCCAAGTCTTTCTGCTCTGTCCCTTTTCCCTGTCCTCTCCCTCCACCCCGTGCACGTCGAGCGCTGCCGCCACTTCTGTTTTCCCGTCCCCAGAGACACCAATTCCGGAGCCGCTAATTAAATTGTTCAAAAATCCAATAAAAATGCTTTATGAGAGTGTCTGTCATTGGCAAAGGTTTAGAGAAGAAAATTAAGCTCCTCCTAAAGCAAAGCAAAAAAAAATAGCCCGTCCTCCCCTCGTTAGACCCTCGATGTCCTTCACTGGGAGGGGTTTTCTGGGTGCCCCAAACTGCAACTGGTCCAGTGGGAGAAGATTCCCAGTGTGGGGCTGGTGGGGAGGGCACAGGATTATTTTTGCTGGGTATTCAGGTGTTTTCTCCTCTCCCTGCTCGGAATGACAACATGGTCTCAGGCACAGGCTGGGATGGACAAGCCAGAGCAGTTTATAGATTTTCTCATTCCCCAGCCAGCGCCAGAGAGTGTCAGTAATGCAACCAATTAAGGGGATTAAAAGCCATATTTTTTATTTATCTTTTGATGATGGCAACACTGTGGCGGGGATCAAGGTCCCCATGCTTGTCCTTGTCCCAGACAACTCAGGCATTGATTCAGACAGGGGATTATTGCTCCCCCAGCTCTCAGGGATGAGGCAGGAAAGGCCAAGGTCTCCCAGAGGTGTTCCCAAGCCCAGGAATTCTGTGTTCTACCTCATTTTCTACCTTTGGAACCCCAGAGGATATATAAATATTCACAGAGTGGGGAAGAGCATCTCTGGTGATGTCTGTGCTCCCACTCTGGACCTTGCCATTTGCTGGATGGAATTCCCTCTTGCTTGGCTGGCTTGGGAGGGGGGATTGCTGGGCCATGCTGAGAAGACTTAATAACAAATATCACAAGGCTTGGGATGTGAATACTTCAAGCAGGCCAAATGCTCTTTAATTTCTCTTAATTATGCAAAAAGGAAAGGGAAACAAGTGTCAGGGAGCACATTTCCCAGCCAGGGGCATGGCTGGAAGAGATCCATGAGGTGGAGGTTTCCACTTTGGGTTTCTCTGTTGCTCCTTGTGCTGATAGAGTGGCATCTCCAGAGGGAAAAAGTCCCAGAGTGAGTCAGATCTTCTGATGGCCCTGCTGTTGCAATTCAATGGGGGGTAGACAGATGAGAGCCCAGCAAGGGGGTCCCTGAGCCACCTCAGTTCTTGGGTCTCTGGTGACCTTATCCAGGCAGGAGATGGGAGCCTGACTGCAGGAAGAGAAAGAGACTCCGGGGAGACTCACAGGGACTTCAGTTCCCTCCCTGCAGGAATTTGCATGCAGGGTCACCCCTCTGAATCCCCTGGGAAAAGCTGCTGAAATCAAGCCGACTGCTGAGGGCCTTTTGTTCAGCGAATCTCCCGCCAGGAGAGGCTCTGCTTTTATTCCAAAGGCTCAGCAATTTGGGTTGGTTTAACCTTTTCGAGGCTTTCCTGTGCACAATAGCACAGATGAGCGTTAAAGCATCTTCAAGAGCACAGGCTGGGGCTGGAGACTCGTGGGGAGGGAGGAGGAACCACGTGCAGCCCAAGACGTGATTGGAGTGTCAAACCCCACAGCATCTCCTGCTGAGGCAGAGCTGAGCTGCTTCTGCTGCTTGTCCTTGTCCTGAGCAGGGGCTGCTCCTCTGGGAATTCCATCCAAAGCCATGGCATGTGCTGAGCAACGTGGAGATGGGAGGACAGCCAATGGGAGGTCAACAAACCAACAGGAACAACCCCCATGGGTGTAAGAAAGGGAGAAACCAAACCCTCAGCCCTCCATCTGGGCTGTCACAGAGTCACAGAATCCCAGGGTATGCTGAGCTGGGAGGGACCCACAAGGATCAGCCAGTCCAACCCTCAGCCCTGCACAGGACCAGCCCCAAGAGTCACCCCCTGTGCCCCAGAGCATCATCCAAACCCTCCTGCAGCTCTGGCAGCCTTGGGGCTGTGCCCACTGCCCTGGGGAGCCTGGGCAGTGCCCACCACCCTCTGGGGGAAGAAGAACCTTTTGCTGAGATCCCACCTGACCCAACTCCAGCCCTTCCCTGGGTGCTGTCCTTGGTCCCCATAGAGAACGTGTCCCACCACACCGCTGACATTTCCACATCCCTTTCTACAGACCCAGTTCTCCATGTGCAATGGGACCAAAGCCCAAATCCACCTCAGGGTGGTGTCACCGGGGTCACCACCTCCTCCCAAGGAGCCAAACTGCACCCCAGTCCCCCCGGGTGGAGCGTGGGACTGGAATTACCCCGGCTAGCAGGGGGAAGGATGCTCAGCAGAGCAGGGCAGCGTTCCTTTGATGTTGGAACAACAAAGGAGTGTGTGTGCGGGAGAGAGAGGTGCTTTAAGTGCCGGGGAACAGCGGGGTGCTTTTCAAACGCTGCAGCAAGAGCTTTGAAGATCGATTTCTGCCAAAGCAGCAAACTGCTCTTCCTGGGCTCCTCCAGCGCCCCGAGTCCTGCTCTTCTGCTTCCCCAGCTCCTGTTAAACACACTCCTTGGGAAGGTGTTTCTGCCCAGGTTGGATGCAGAACCTAACCCAAACCTTTGTTAACTCTCATTCACATCACCTCTTTCAGATTCATGTTAATGGAATTGCCTTTTTTTTGGACCAGTTCCTTGAAAGGAGGAAAAAAAAAATGAATTAACAACCTGTTCTTTTGTCGGTGTTTTCTAAGCAAAAGATTTTGAGTTTTCTGCTTTGGTTTATTTGCTTTGGGTGAGCTTTTAAATCAGCCACAATTAACACAAAAAGGAGCAAGATCTTGTAGCTGTCATGAAACGCTCCGGTTTTCTCTTCATCTGCTAAACATTAATACATGAAAATAATCTGCCCCTCCCTCCACTGCATGTTTCCCTTGCAAAATCCCCAGCAAGCTTAAAAAAAAGCTGCTTGGAGCTGCCCAACTCAGGCCCAGGGACCTCCCTTGCCCAACTTTATTGGCCTTGCTGCCCAGGCTGATTTGCCAGGACTGTAAATTGGTGCTGGGAGATGGAAGGGGAGGAAGAGATGGGGCACTTGGTTTTCATGAGGACAGGGGGAAACAAGGTAGAAAATGAATTTCTGTTTCACAGCCCCTTCCAGATGCGAAGGAAAGATCCTTTCCTTCCCTTCCTTCCCTTCCTTCCCTTCCTTCCCTTCCTTCCCAGAAAGGCTCAACATTAGAATGATGCTGAAGTCAGGAAAATTCCAGCGGGCAGGGAGATAATGGAATCATGGAATGGTTTGGGTTGGAAGGGACCTTAAAGGTCTTCTTGTTCCACCCCCTGCCATGGGCAGGGACCCTTCCACTAGACCAGGTTGCTCCAAACCCCATCCAACCTGGTCTTGAAGGATGGAGAAAGGCTTATCCAAAGAGAAAGGTGATGGGAAAGGGAAGGAATTGTGAGAGAGAACAGTGACCAGCTCAAGACTCCACCAGGCAATCTAACTCATGTCCCCAAGTGCCACATCCACAGGGGTTTTAAATCCCTTCAGGGGTGGGGGACTCCACCACTGCCCTGGGCACCCTCTGGACAGCCACAGTCACCCCTGTGCCCAAAGTGCTCCACGAAACACAGTCAGTGTAACGTGTCACCCTGCAATGTCCCACCTCCCTCTCCCAAGGGTGACCTGGGTGTTTGAGGGATGCAGGCATTTCACACCAATCCTGCTTTGCTGTATTTTGATGTCCCCACTCCCAAGGTCCCAATATTCCCGTTGCACGTGACCTCTCTGTGCATCCATCGCTGCCATCCCAGCAGTCTCCATGGCAACCCAGCCCATCTCAAGGCTCTATGCTCCCGAGGTCATGGAATTTATTTGGGAAGGGACCTTAAAGCCCTTCTCTTTCTACCCCCGACACCTTCCACTAGGCCAGGTTGCTCTGATCTCCATCTAACCTGGCCTTGGACACTTCCAGGGATAAAAATCCCCACTCAAAAAATGTTTGCAGGCTTTTCAAAGGCTCATGGGTGCTGAGTTTTTGTGGAAATTTGGGAAAACAGGGGTTTGGCTCCCTCCTCTCTTCTCTTCCAGCACATCAAAGGCTGAGGCTGTTTAGAAACAAAAATGCCACTGGGTTTTCTTTCTTTTTTTTCTGTTTTTCTCCTCCTTTACAAGATCGATCTCTTCCACCTGCTCCAGATGTTGTGCACGGTTAAGAGGGACTGTTTTAATTGTCTCCTAGTTATGGGCTCCATATTTAAAATCACCAGGTTCATTTATTCTGCCCTTTCCAGCCTCTTGATGTCTGCTTGGGATTGCAAAAGGGCAATAATTTTCCTCACTGTCTCATGTTCCTTATTCCAATTGCAAGGAAGTGGTGGAGGGGAATTATTTTTCCTGACTCTTGGGGGGAAAAGCTCCAGCCTATAAAAAATGCTGAAGCCTGTGGGAAGAGAAACGACCCACCAAGCCAAAGAATGCATTCCAGAACCCAGAGCACTCTCTCCTCCTGGCAGGGACTTGCAGAGCCAGAAGGTCCCCCCTGAGCCTCCTTTCCTCCATGAAATCTTGAGCTCCATGGATGGGCATGCAATGAATCCCACTTATCAGCACCCAAACTGA
The DNA here is from genome assembly GCA_013396655.1 of Campylorhamphus procurvoides. Classification (NCBI taxonomy): domain Eukaryota; kingdom Metazoa; phylum Chordata; class Aves; order Passeriformes; family Dendrocolaptidae; genus Campylorhamphus; species Campylorhamphus procurvoides. The sequence goes on along the minus strand of WBMV01000960.1, from coordinate 7,670 downwards.
GCCAGAGGAGGAAGAGGAGCTGCAGAGACAATGGTGACAATGATGCTTTACCAGAGCAAGTTGGGAGAAGAATTCTGGGGTATGAAACCAGTGTCCACATGTTTGTTCCCATTCCACAGCCAGAACACTCAGCAGAGTGCACGACTCTCCCCAGTTCATAGAAACACAGAATCTCTTGAGCTGGAAGGGACCCAACAGAGCCATCCAGTCCAACTCCTGGACACCCAACAATCCACTCTATCCCCTAGTTTATGCTTCTCAAGCAGTTCCCTTCCCAGCTGGAGCACTGATGGAAAAGAGGCCTTGGGAATACGATTAAATAGTGGATTGGGAAAGCTTCGAGCACGTGCTGGAAGAAGGGGTGAAGTGATCCAAGTGAGTGATGTGAATCATTAAAGGCAGTGGGTGGATCCTATAGTGGGAACAAGAGGCTGTGCAGCCCACGGCCCTGGGGGCTGAAAGCCATGGATGTGCCCTCTTTTCCCAGAGGAGCATCCCTGTGGCACCGAGGCACGCTGAGCTCCCCTGCTGCCAACACCCTGAGCCCGGGGACAGCCCCTGTGCTGAGCTGCAAACCCATGGCTGTCTCTGGTTCTACCAGCTCCCAGCACCTGAAGATGCTTCCCAGCCTGCCCAACTGGAGCAATCTGAGTTTTGGGAAAGGCCATGGTCTGTGAAATAATCCACTTGCTCTGAAACACATGGGAAAGCTTCAGTCCTGAAAGGTCCCTCCCTTGTTTTTCAACAAATACCTATTTCTATGGGTGTGTGAGGGTTGGGGTGTCCTGGTTCATCCCTACAACCCCTGCTGAAAGCCAAGAGGCTGCATCACACGATCCCTGCTCCCACTCCTGCTCCAAGAGCCGCTGCCTGAAGCAGGTGGCACAAACCTGGAGGTGACACCCCAATAAAACCCCTCTTGGAAGGAGCCTGGGTAAAGAAGAGTGTGGAAAGATTTTTGGGGGGTGGATGCTCCAGGAACACCCTGCAACGGGCTGGGCTCACCTTTAGAACCTCTGCAGGTGCAGGAGGTGTAAGCACAGGCAGATAACAACATTTCCTGGCTGTCTGCAAGGCTGTACAAACCCTTTTATCTCTCTTAGCCTGGGGCACTGCTCCTTTTTGGCTGCTTCGGTACAGTCCCTGCTCCCAGAGGCCACTGCCTGAGCAGCTGAGCAAAACATCTGCTGGGGAATTTGTGGGTGCTGTGCCTCTGGCATCCTGCTGAGCTCCGTCTGCAGAGCCATTCCCAGCTGTTCACCTCCAGAAATGTGAGGCAGGCAACAGTTTGGCTCCACAGTTTATTAAACTCTGCCTCTCTGTGACAAGGTGTGAACCTGTGGCTCTACAATAATTTCCCAAGGCTTTTACGTGCCAGGGAAGTTCCCAGCCCTGGAGCCTTGAGCAGTGGGGAGAAGAGCAGGGTCACTTCAGGGATGAGGATTTGGTGCTGCCCAGAGGGATGAGCCAGTGCTGGGGGAGGAATATCTGCATCCCAGACCCTGGGGAAGCCTGGGACGGGGGGCTGTCACCTTGCTCACAGTGGGAGGTGTAACTCAGTGCCTGCTCCTGTGCTGCCCAAGCCAGGTGTGGCTCCACAGGCCTGTCCCAGCAAGGATGTGGCCCAAGGTGTTGCTCCAGCAGCTTCTGGGGGCTCATTTATTCATCTTCACACTTTGCTTTCCTCTTCCTCCCTGAGTCAGTCTGCCCTGCCATGGTCTCACAGCTCCCAGGTGTGAGTTTGGGGTATGAGACTCTCTGCTCCAGTGGCCACCAGCCACATCCAGGTCACTCTGCTGTCTCACATCCTGATGTGTGGATCTGGGGGCTGGTGAGCAGCCAAACAGCTTGTGGGTCACGTCCTGGGAATCACAGCCAGCACAGAATGCAGCCCCACTACCCTCCATGAGCACCTCCAAAGGGTCTCTGTGCCAGGGTGGTGCTCAGGGAGAGCAGAGCAAGGATGAAGGATGAGAAGGGGGAAGAGGCAGCAGGGACACGAGGAGAAACAAAGCTTTTCAGAGCAAGCAAGGAGGCACACACAGTGCACACATGAACAAAAGCTGTGTTGGGGATGGAAAGTGAATGATTCAGGGCTGATAATGGCACTGAAACATCTGCGACCTCCTCCTCCTCCTCCTCCTCCTCCTCCTCCTCTGAAGCACAAAACCAGCATGACTTGGGAGAGGGCTCTGTGTTGGATGCACTTGGCTGGAGGTGGGTGGAGAACATTCTACCTCTGTTGGTGTCCAAAAAGAAGGATGGCAGAGCTGGCCATGTCACCTCCAGGCTGTGGGGGACAGAGAGGGCCAAGAGGGTCAGCAGATGCTCTCACCTGCTTGTTTCCAAGTGTTTGTACATGGAAGGGTCCTTCTGACTTCCCATTACTCAGAGCTGAGCTCTCTGTTGGGAACCCAAGTCCCAGAATCAGTTCCATCTCTTGCATGTCCTCATCACTTGATGCTCCTCATGGCTCTGGTCCAGGCCAAGCAGCAGCACAGAGATGGCACAGTTTTATCTGCAAAACCCAGAACAGGGAGAGCAAGACATGTCCTTTGGTGGGGTGGTAACTCAGCTGTGGGGAGGAAGGAGAGGAGGAGGAGGGTCTCCTTAGGGTCTGGAACATGAAGATGTAAAAACCAGACACCCACATGTTTGTGGGGCATTTTCTACAACACAATGAGAGCTGGGCTGGCTCAGGCCAGGGAATGCATCAGCCTTGAGTGACCAGGGCAGGCTGAGGAGCAGACACTCAGAGTCCTTCAGGAAGCAGAGACCTTCCCAGGTTCCTCTTGCTGCTGGCTCAGCCAGAAGAACCATGCAAGGTCCCCACAGTGTCAAAGGGGACTTTCTCTCTGGTCTTTCACACACTGGGTTGATTGAATTTCTTTTTGGCCGTGGCAATAACAGAGCACAAGCCCCATCCTGACCATGTTCCACAGGGAGGATTTTGGTTATCATCCTTACCACAGGCCAAATTCCCTGCTCACACAAATAATGAATCCTGGTGTCCAAGAAGGGACAAAGAGAGGGAATGGGTCTGTACAGTCCTTGTGGCAACAACCTCACCTAGTGCAGGAGTTAAAGAGAGAGCTGTAACCTCCTCCTGCAGTTGCTGGAGTGGGACTGGTCTCAGGACCCCCTTGTGGAAGGGCAGGCCCCCTTATGGATCTGCCTATCCCCAAATATAGGATTCCAGAAAACCAGATTTGCCTGGAAGTCTAACTTTGAGGAAGAAATGTAGGTGAGCTGAGTCCAACTTCAGAGAATCACAGAACCACAGAATGATTTGGGCTGGGAGGGACCTTAAAGCTCATCTCCTTCCCTGCCATGGGCAGGGGCACCTTCCATGAGACCAGGTTGCTCAGAGCTCCATCCAACCTGGCCTGGAGCACTTCTGTAAAGGTCAGGCAGGTGCTGCAGTGATTTCTCAGGGGATGTGGCACAGGATGTGTGTTATTCTGACACTGCCCCGACTCCCAGAGTAGCATTTGCAGTGTGAGTCAGGGGATATTTAAACGGAGAATTTACACAGTGAGATCTAACAATAACCCTTCGCAGCAAAATAGCAGCCCAGGGAGGCAGGTTGGGATGAGACAGGCTGGGATGAGACAGGCAGCTCACTGCATCCACCCTGTCGTGCTGCTCTTCATGTACACACTGTTCCATCTGCCTCCCCTGGGCCTGAATTAACACCTGAGTCTACAGCCCCTGGTTACGTACCGTTTCTGCAGAGCAGTGTCTACAACCGAGAGCAGAAATGAAAAATGTTGTGCTGGATGAAATCCTGGAAGCATCCTGGCCTCCCTGATCCTCCACAAAGCTGCTACATGCCCAACAAATGACACTTCTCTGCTGTGGGCCACCACAACCTGTAAGGATCATTAATTATCTGCAGCTCATGCGGGGACCACACCAACTCCACGGCTTGGACAGGGATTGCTGCAGGAGCAGGGGAGGCCACATTCCATCGCTGCATTCCATTTGGTCACGCTGCTTCTGGACACTTCTTTTGTGACCCAAACACTTCCCAGTGGATCATGCATTTTTCCTCCAGTCTTTGACCTCACGGTACCACGTAGAGCTCATTCAGTCTGGTTTAGAGGAAATTATTTGTGTTGTAGCAGTTTTGCTGATGTTCTGAAATTAAAATTAATGAAGTGTCAGCAGGTGACTGCGGGGGCTTCTGCCTATTCCTCTGCAACAGGCCACTTGTGCTTATCGGAGGAGGGTTTTTTGGAAACCTTTACAAAGAAACACTGTGCACTGCCCCCTCTTCAGCCTCATTTTGCCCAGTCTCTGCTTATGGGAAGTGCTTTGCCAGCTCTCATTTCTTTGTCAGCTTAATCAGATCCACTGGGAGCTAAAAATGAGGATTAAAGTGACGTGAGGTGCTGAGGGTTCAACTTCCCAAGCAGCTCCTCACAGGACCTGGGGAGAAGTTTTCTACAGCCTCATCTTCTGGACATGGGATGAATATAAATCCCAGGAGCTGCTGACCTTTCAGAGGCACTTCTGAGTGCTTTCTCTACAGACAGACCAGCTCTGAGCAGGAGAGTGGAGGTTGTGGAGGAAGAAGTGAATGTGAATGAAAAGGGCTGGCTGTGCGTGTGGAGGATGTGATGGATTGAGGAATGTCACAAGGAAGATCAAATGGGCTGAAAAGAGCAATTCTGGCTGGAGTGAGAACCTGCTGTAGCAGAAGGTGACTCTGAGGAGCCTCCTGGGCTGGTCCTTGGAATCAAAAAAGTCATGGAGTGGTTTGGGTTGGAAGGAACCTTAAAGCCCATCTCATTCCAACCTCCTGCCATGGGCAGGGACACCTTCCACTAAGGGAAAGGGTCAATGGTTGGAGCTCTGCTGTGTGGGATGGACATCATGAGGGTCCCTGCTGGCCTTGCTGTCTGTGCAAAGCCCTGGGTGGCTCAGGAGCAGAGAGGTCCTGTGTGTGCCCAGCTTTGGGCAAACCCCTCCTGGGACACCGATGGCAATGTGTGAAGGATGGCCGGATTTCAGAGAGGTCCTGCTCGCCGTAACACCAAAGGCTCAGCAACAAACCTGGGAACAATTCCTTCCCAAGCTGAAGGAATTGCTCTGATGAGCAGAGATGTCTCTTCTCCATCCCTGGCCACTCGCTCCTGGCTGACGGTGCCCAGCCCGCAGAGGAACAGATGTGTGAGGAGACAGAGCCTAAAAATAAAGCTGCTGAAAGCAGCATGTGGCATCCTGGCAGTGTGTGCAGCACTGCTCCCTTCCTGCACCGTGGCACCGGGCCATTAGAGCCGAGGAAAGCTTGGACACCTTCCCGGTGGGATATGCCCAGACCGTGACAGGAACCTGCACTTCCCCCTTGGCACCCCCACAAAAGCCCATCCTCTCTCCACCACCAGAACAGCTCAAACTGGTCTAATGGGATGGTCTGCAAGAGGCTTCCTGCATCACCACACAGCTGCTGTCAACGTGGGCCAAGCCTGGCCAAGGGCAGCATCTGGACAGGGTTGAGCCAAGCCAAGGTTTGCTGGCAGAGAAAAGTGCTCGGGAGAGCTGCAGTCACGTCTGAACTCCTCAGGCACAGTCCCTCAGGGACACCATGACCAACTTCTTGGGTTTTACAACAACCCACAGAATAGTTCAGGTTGGAAGGGACCACCAGTGGGGTCACCTGGTCCCACCTCCCCAGTCCAGAGCACGTGGATTGCATCCAGATGGTTTGGGGATATCTCCAGTGAGGGAGACTCCACACCCTCTTTGGGCAATCTGTTTCAGTGCTCAGTCAGAAGAAAGAAGTTCTTTCTCATGTTCAGGTGGAACTTCCTGGGCATCAGGAACTTGCTGGGCACTCCTGAGCAGAGCCTGGTCCATCTTCTGCCCCATCCCTGCAGGTATTTGCTCTCTACAACAAATCAGGACAAAGGCTTGTCCCTTCCTCAGGAGGTGTTTTATGGCCCTGCCCTGGGCTGGGTTGGACACACAGAGCCCACTGTGAGGGCAGTGTGGACAACATGGTTTTGTGGCACCAGGGAAAGAGCCTCTCCAGGAGAACCTGTTCCAAGTGTGAGGGATGTTTCCTCAGCCTGATTTTTCTGCCATGAACACAAACCTGCATAGACACTGTGAATAAATACATGGAAAACAAACCAGCAACCTTCTGCCCCTCCAGCTCTGGTGCCTTCCCTCCTTCTGGGGAGCTGGATGAGGAAACAAACCACTCAAAGCAGTTGATTTGCTCAAGGCACTACCAGAAGGTGTCCAGATAGAATGGGTTGGGAACACACAGAGCCAGTTGGATAATGAAATGGATCAAAACCCTGCATTCTGCCAGCATTCCAAATCCACAGGGTAAATAACCACCTGGAAGCAGCCTGTCCTGCCCAAAGCTCTTGAGGACATGAACCAGGAGCTCACAGTTGGTTGCCAGGTGGCCAGCTCCAGCTAGAAGGTCAACATCCAGCTGGATGGTCTCTGCTTCCTTCAGTCCCAAAGGAAGTTTTGAGCAAGATCAAAAGGGTGGGGGGGAAGAGGAGGACAACAAAGGGTACAAAAGGACAGTGTGACACATGCCATCCCTCCCTTCCTTTCTCATCATCCTTCCACATTTCCATCCACAAAGGTGGGAATTACCTAAGGGGGGTTATGAGAAGGGACTTTTCACAAGGGCATGGAGTGACAGGACAAGTGGGAATGGCTCTAAGCTGCAGGAGGGCAGGGTTAGTTCGGATATGAGGAAGGAATTGTTCCCTGAGAGGGTGGGCAGGTCCTGGCACAGGTTGGGCAGAGAAGCTGTGGCTGTCCCAGCCCTGGAAGTGTCCAAGGCCAGTTTGGATGGGGCTTGGAGCAACCTGGGCTGGTGGAAGGTGTCCCTGCCCATGGCAGGGGGTGGCATTGGATGAGATATAAGGTCCCTTCCAACCCAAACCATTCTGGGATTCCTTGGAGTTAATTTTCTATCCACCTCCAAAGAAATGCCTTGGGGCAGTGCTCGTGGGGAACATACTCTGAGGCTGCCCTAAAGACTCCTGTGTCCATCACATCCTCCTCAGCCCCTTCCACCCCTCCTGCTGCCAGAGGGGCCACTCAGCCCCGATTTCCTTGCCAAAAGCAGCTGCTGGTTCCTCGAGGGGACTGTCCCCGTTTGTGCACAGCCTGCCAAGCTGGGCTGACTCCTGAACAAACTGCCCGGCCCTGCCTCCTGCTCTGGGCTCACATTGCTGCTGAGCACATTAACAGAAGTGGCCACACCACATTTCCAGTGCATGCCAGGAAAACGTCCCCTCTTTTGGAAGAACATGAGGCTTTTTGTGCTCTGCGCTCGAAAATCGACAGAAATTCGGTTCTCTGTGATGAAATTTGCTGTTAGCACAAAATCCGATCCAGATTGGATTAAAATCCATGTATTTGCTTTATTGCTGCTTTCTCGCAGTGCTGTTTGTGAGAGATGCATCCATTTTTGGGGCTTTCCATCAGCAATAAGTGTCCTCATGGACCGTGGCAGATGTTTGCAGCCCTACAGGTCGTGGGACCCCCATGAGACACAGACACAGGGGAAACTATTCTATTACCTGGAGCCAACCAGCAGATCTTGGGCTTAGCTCTCACCAGGCTCACCCAGAACAGCTCAAATCCTTGCCATGGGAGGCCAGCAAGCAAATTGAACTCCTAGGGATGGGTAG
>WBMV01000959.1:389953-409336 GCA_013396655.1 Campylorhamphus procurvoides | reverse complement strand
TCCACTCTTTATATTGTAGGTCTGTTCCCACATTCCAGTACGTGGAAAACTATACTCAAATGAAAAGCAATAGATGAACAACTATAAAATCCTACCACAAAACATGCTGTATCTAAGCAAAAGTTTTCTGGGTATAGATAATTATAAACACATGAGTAATGTCTGCGTATATTGTTTGCCTGTAAGCAAACACTGGATTCATTCTGAAGCCAAAATGTTGCAAAACTTAAGGGACTTCCCAAAGTGTCAAAATCCATGAACAAAATATTAGTAAAAATAGAGACATTCAGTATCTTCATGCACCTAGAAGGACATATAAAAGGCAAGTTGAAAGGATCCAGACATTCACTGATTTTAAACAATCTGCAAGAACTTCAGAAACAGGTCTAAGCATTACTTTGGCAGTGTAGGCGTTATTTCAGCAGTTTGGACATTAAAACAGCTGAAAACAGCAACCAAAACAATTTCTTAGTTATATGTTAACTACTTGAAGGTAGTTAGGTTATAAGAATTTAAAAAAAAAAAAAAAAAGCTGAAAATGTATTACCATGTAATTTGAAGATAGATCCTAAAATGGAATATTATGTGTGATTATCTCAGGATATACTAGGAAGACAAAATGTACAAATAGAAGCACAGAGTATTATTACAGTTATTCCATAAAGCAATTAAAATTCTTGCTTACAGGTGAAAATTTGTATACATTTTAAGTAATTACATTCTAGTAATATAAAAATGTATGTTGTTGAACTTCTGTTTACCTGCATTTACTTCATTATCATAATTTAAGTGACAGAAAAAAAAGTAAATTAAAAGGGAAAAAGATCTGAGCAAGAGGAACCTCTTAGACAGAAATTTTATATAATTAATACTATTTTTAACCTCAAATATTGAGGACTTACAAGCATAAGGAGAAACAGAAAAAATAATCTATTGAATGTATAACATGGACAAGCATTCTTTTTGTAGACCTTTTAGGAGAACTAAAAAACCTGTTCAATATTGTAGTCACCCTCTTCCTCCTAAAGATTGGGTAATTCTCTTTATGGAAAAACTGTAAGGGTATTTTAACTAAATTACCTTAACTAAAGGTAATTTAAAGGTACTCCGTGGAAAGTATTTCAAGGTTTTGTCTTCTGTTTAAATCAGTTGAAATTGTCCTGAGCACATCAAGGAAGATTTAGTATATTAAGATTTCCTGGATATTTTGACTGTAGAGTTTGTTAATAGTGATTGTCAATGACAAGTTAAAGAATGACATAACAAACCTGAAAAATGTCTTATCTTCTATATTTATCTGTACCATCTCTTATTCAGTCTAAATATCAATGTTATGTTGCATGAACTCCCAAGTACTTTTAAAAATAATTAATTTATTACCAAACTGTTGGATCGGTATATACTATGATGATGACAAGACAGAAAAATGTATAGCTGACCAACCTTATTCAATTTTATCAAAATATATTTGAATGATCATATATTAGAAATCAAACAGTGCTAGAAAACAGTTGTATAACTTCGATAGTTTTTATCCAGAAAAATATTGTGGACGTATTTTTCACATGTACTCCCCCTCACTCTCTTCTTAGTATTTCTCTGCCCTCTGTGATGAATATGTTGCATGCAAGCAGTGATGTTGTGTGAACCAGGAGAGGGGGAAGGGAAAGCATTGCATTTGTAAGAAAATGAAGTGAGGAAGAGGTACAGTGGTGAATCAGAACATCTCAAATGCAGGAGGTGGAGGAGGTTTGCAATCAACTGCTGCATCACCTGTTGTGAAGTCCTGAGAAGTTCCCAATTTTCCATAAATATAGGGAATGATGATGCAATACATTATTAAAGGAGAAAGAAATATTCCCATATTCTATTACAGCCCCCCAAGTTTACCATATCATATCCTCTAAACACTCCTTCTTTTGCATGAGGATTTTTAGTATCTATATTTTCACAGATTAAAACGAAACATTCCCCCCCCATCTATTAATGTCTTACTCTAAATATTCAGTATGGTAAGTTTCATCATGATAAAACTGTGAAAAAAACCCATAATTTTGTAATTAAAAAAAAATCTAATGCATGCAGTATAACATTTTCAAAAATAGTTATATTATTTATCATTGTCACATTTATCACAAAATGACACTGAAATAGTGTTATTTTGTGATATATCAAAGAGGGAGCATGCATGGAAAGCAAGTTGTATCAACCTCAGTTCTGTTCACTGTGAGGTATCTGATAAAGTAACAGGCAATGGCAAGGCATAGTATGTTTTGGTAGAGCAAATGTGGATGCACTGTAAGGAAGCCATGAATTAACTTCAATTATAGAATACTAGGTATGTTTCTTAGTTTCCAAGAATAGTATACAGGTTTGGGTTGTGTTTTGGTAATGGACAGTGTTGCTTTGTTCTATGACTCCTGTAATGGGTTCTGCTAACTGTTGGAGGTCCACAATATCCCTCTGCTTACCCTTAGAACTGTCTTTGGCTTCATTCATCCTTTTAAGCAGTGGAAGCAGTCTTCTGGTCCACATGAAAGATTGTTCTATGTAGATCAAATGTTTCTACTTGGCCTGCTTATATCATTAAAATAATAAACCACAAACAGGTTCCAAAAAAAGTGCCATGCATTTCAATTTGGGTTTTTTTCAAGCATAACTTCAGAGATCAAAATGTAAGACAAAAAACAAATCTGGTTGTGTTGATTTGTACCCTTTGTGTATTATGAGAAGTGAGTTATTGCAGGCCTGGCAGGAATACCTTATGGGCTATATTAGATTCTGAGAGGCTGAAGAGATTTGGAGGAATGGGATTTTAGCTATTAAGTCTGTGAGTCTTGTCAGGACATGTTGCTTGTGGTGTGGAGTGTCTTCTACGGTGAAGTGCAGAAACCTCAACATTACAACCCGGTTATGATGAACATATATATATATATGAATTTTAGGAACTTCTCATGGGATCTGAATTTTATCTGAAGCTACTAAGAGACAAGGGATTCATTAAAATATTGATCTAATTTCACTTCATCAAATTCACCAACACTGGAAAAAAAGTCCAGTTTCTGGTTTGGAAAAAAAAGTCTATTTAGAGATATTACTTAGGGAGACCAGAAAGAAATAGCAATTCTCCCAATCTAGGTATTTCCATATTCACTGTAAGAGTTTCTTTATGGAAATTGAGACCTTTAACTGGGAGGTCTGAAGTAGCTTCACCACAGTGAACTAGCACAAAGGGCAGCTGTGATGGGAAAAAATCCTTAATGTTGTTGTGTACATGTCATTTTTTTCCATGCTACACATATCAGTAGGAAAAGAATTCCCATAAAAAGCTGTGAAGCCACTACTTGACTTTCACCCAAACCCCTTATTAAAACATTACTATGATAAGGCTCCTAGGAAGCTAATCAACTAGGCAGGTGGCAAACCTGTATAGCTGTGATTACTGATGCTACCTTGCATAATATATCCATAATTTATTCAATGAATTCTGAAGTTTGTCTCACTAATCTAGTTTGGTTGATCTCTTAGAAGCTTTTGGGGACGGTGGTTACCATTTTCTGGAATTTCAATCAAAAGAACAAAAGATCTATCTTCAAAAGAAGTCATAGTTTTCAAACTTTTCTCCTTTCTGACTTTTGATTAGCCCAAGAATAAATTTACTCACTTACTTTTCTCTCTTTGTAGTCAGAAAATCAGAAAGAAACAGTGATGTTATAATTTCCTGTTTGTGTTATATATTACTGTACTGGACATCTCCCATCACTATTTTGGGAAACTGGTTGAGCTAATATGGCATACTATATTAAAAAATGGGGTTTGGCGTACCAAAAATTATCATTATAAAGTAATTTTACTCTCATTGTTCTGAAAAAAAAATAAGTTACATACCTCTCCCCCCCTTCAGAGTTTTGACTCTTAGTTTAGTGCTTATTTTATTTATGGAATGCCACCACCCTTTTGCACTCCAGTTTTAATTACACTGCTGTAATTGCGTAATATAATCTAGCCTGAGGGAAAAAAAAGCCTTTTCTTCAATGAGTTTAGAATAATACTAAGTGGTGTAAAAAAAAAAAAAAGTGTTACAAAGAGGAAAGACAAGTAATAAAAGGATGGATTGATGGTAATGAGATGAGAAAGGTTTAAGTACAAATGAAAAAATAATGAAGAAAAAATCAGTTTAACTGCTACAAGAAACAAAAAAAAAAACAACACAAACTAATTCCATTCACTAGACCAAAGGCCAAAACCAGTGGAGAACAGTTACCTTGATCTTAAATTTATTCTGTTAATCAGAGTGACACAAGTAGAGACAATATTGTGTGAAGACCTGTAAATCGAAATATAAGGACCAAGCCAGAAGAAGTTCCAAACACCATTTAAGACATGTGAGATGTAATAAGATGAAGAAGTAGGAATATGTTTAGCAATAAGCAATTAAGAAGTAACTTATGACAGCTCCTATCTGTATTTATATAAATTACACAACAGACCATTGGAGAAAATAATCTATAAAGCCATTTTTTCAGTTGGCAAATTGAGCTGTCAGAATTTAATACCTCGGAAACACTTTCTGTAAATAGTGAAATAAATTTTATGAGAAAAAAAAAAGTGATACAAAGACAAAATTAAAAGTTCAGCTGTACCAGTTGCATATGTACTAATTGTTAATGGGAAATTCCTTAGATGCAACACCAGAAATGGCTATATCTAAAGATGCATATCTAATTTGTGAACCATTTGAAGTTAACTATATATAAATATATTCAGAAATCATTTTTCTGTTAAAAGTATAACCAAACTTCTAAGTTGGACTTCTGAAAATTTGAAATCTAAATTCTGACATTAACAACATGAACGCATTGATAGTATGAAGTCTTAAATGTAAGAATGTAAATGGTAATATTCTGGAAAAATAATATGCTGGCATCCAAAATGGGACCCACACAGGATGATAAGTAGTTTTCTAGTCATTATACTCATAAAGAAAAGGAAAGACGGCAAAGATCCTCTTCTAAAATCAAGAATATTAATTCCAGAGTAAGAAGTCTAGTCAAGACATTTTTCCCTTTCCATTTTTTTCCACATTTTTTCTTTCTTAGTTAAACAAATGCTCAGAATAATAATTAATCTTTAGTTACCAAAAGAGAAATTAAAATAATTATTCAGAATTATTTGAGGGGAATGCTGCTGTTTTCATGCAAAAAAAAAAGTTTTACCTTTTCTCTATTTGAAAGACTTCTTTATCAGGGACTTTAGCAGTTTGGGCTCAAAAATTATTATGGCATACATTGCAGAGGAAATGTACATGCTTTGTGCCATGCACTGAAGAAAAAAATACATAATTATTCTAACTCCCTAATTAAATTAAGATTGTTAATTCATTAAGTATAGAAACACTGTATCAAGGGATAGATAGAGAATCTGTGAATTATATGAAGCTCTTTTGTTTGACTGTAACAGGATTGGAGAGGAGAATTGTTTGTTTCCCTTTTTTCAATTGAAGTAAATCTAATAATTAAGCAACTAAAATGAAAGACAATAAAACCAGATTTTTAAACTGCATCTAAATGAAGGACAAACCAGAATAAAAATAAGTGCTTGATTTTTTAAAACATGATCCTTTTGATTCCTAAGTATTCTCTTTCTAACAACAACAAAAGGAATAAACTCCCAGTAACAGTGCTAACACTGAGCAGGACCACTTTGTCACATTAAGCCTTACTTGTTTTGATGAAAATGGTATTTACCAGAAGCTAGAAAACCTTTAATCTGATTTTCTTTCCTTTTAATGAAGATTCTTAATGAAATGTTATGAAGGACCTTAATAACTATTTCAGAGTGTTAATCAGAAAAAATATTGAACTTTTATGACACTTCTGTCAATTTTTAATGTTTTGATTTCAGACCAGCATATTTTTCCCCTACTTTGAACCAATAACTTTCATATTCATATGCTAAAATTCTGAGAACATCAACGGCACTTCAGTAAGTTAATTAACAGGCTTAATTGGTTTTAAGGTCACAGGTATGCATTAATTTGGTCTCTACTGTATTATTTACAATGTATTATTATTTAAAAAACTACTGTTGGGAACGTGCTCAAGGACGTATGTGAAGAAATACATAAGAATGAACTGAGACATAGGAAGTCTGTCAGAGACATAATGTGGTGGTTTAGTTTTCTTGGTTTTGGTCTGGGCCTTCCCTAGTAACCAGGCTATAACTAAGGAAGTATTCCACACCATTCCTTCATGTAATCAGGGGTATATAACACAAGGAGGACGGTTCTCTCTCCCTCTCTCTCTCCCTCTCTCTCCCTCCCTTGTTCCTGTGCTGGGAGCACATAGCCTAGCCCTTATCTCTGTGAGCTGAGGCCTCTCGGAGCAGCTGCTGTCCCAGCCGTACAGAGGGTAAGGACCTGCTTTCTCTTAAGGGGAGTGTTGGTGAGAATTGATTGTATTAGTTACTTATTGAGCGTTTCCCTGAGTTTACGAGTGTGTGTATTTGTTTTGTTTGGTTTTACCCATTTTTGTCCCATTTCCCTTTCGCCCTTTTCCCTTTTGGGGTTGTTCTGGGATTTGTTCTGTAGATTCATAGTGTTTGATTGCATATAATTGTAATATATGTGAATATATATATATACTTTTACTACAATTGTCTTTTTGGGTACTTTTTTACCTTCTCTCTTGGGAGGGGCAGGGGGAATCTGTGTGGCCAGCAGTTGGGCTTGGCAGGGAGCCAACCCAAACCTCAACACATAATAAGTCATGCTTGAAGTTGTTGTGAGAAGACACTCATAGTCTTTATATCTGATACTTTGCAAACTCTCTTGGTATGAATTCTCAGAAGCAGTTAATTCAATAACAAAAACATATATTTTTGTATATTCATAAAGAAAATTAAAGTTAAAAAAGATATTTCAGGATTTCTATATAATAGAATATCACACAGGATTAAAAAAGCAACCAAATAAACCAAAAAAAAGCACACCAAAATCTACAGAAATCTGACAGTAAATATGTCATGTAACAAACAATATAGAAAAATAATTACTGGCATTACATTCAACCAGTCAAGCTGTGCATACTCAGAAAGAATTCTTATAAAAAGGCAATACAAAACATTTTATTGAAATAATTTTATATGGGCCAAAAAAGCAATTTTGAACTTAAAAATGTTGGAAAAATATTCAGTGAGGGGATCACAAAATGTTAAGAAAGGTGAGAAATCAGATTTTCCCCCCAAATCAGACTTAGTCTGGTAGCAGGAGGTAATATCAGTTTCAAAAATGGTTCAAAAAACCCACAAAAGTGCTCGTACAAAAGGTATCAAACAGCTCCTAGGAAAAGTTAATTTCACCCATTGACTGATTTGTTGTGCTAAGCTACTCTTATTCTGTTGGGTTTAGTGTTGGGGTTTTTTTCCAGTATTTTAGACATTAACCATGCTTCAGCACTTGGTGCTGTTAGCTAGAAAAATATAACTTGGCTAATTTTCTGGGGCAAGTGATTTTTCTGCATGCTTGAAACTCTTCAGCAGACTTCCTAATTCACAGCAACCTTTCAAGAAACAAAATGGGTCTATTATGGAATTATGTCAGATAGCTCCTTGCAGTTTCACTTGGTGTGGGCATGAAAGCTTAAACAACATAGCTGAATTGATTGAATCTTGCTTTGAAGTGAAAAGTTCATTTGAACCTAAATCTCAAAGAAAAAGTCATGGTGTACAAGACCAGAATGTACCAAAACTAGTGAGTAGGAGTTATGTAAAAGTTATTCATATCAAATTGCAGTTATGTGGCTCTGCCTATAACTTATTTCCAATCCTCTTCTCATATGTTATTAGGTATTTTTAATTATTGGAAAACAATCTTAAATGCATGATTAATTTATGTTATTCCTCAGATGAACTGGAAACATTTTAAAGGAAATCTTGCAATGATACCTCACAAGTAAGGGATTACCTGGAAGTTAGAAGGCATCTTATGCAATTATTTGTTGGATATTTTTAGAGGAAAATATAGATATTGCTAAAGGAAAAATATATCACTCCCAGATGAGGCTTCCACAGCCCCAAGTCCTCAGGTCCAATGAGCAGGAAGACTGATGCAGGCACAAGCACACAGAGCACACATATAACACCACATGCCAGCCACCCAGAGAAGAGGCAGACACTCAGACCACTCATGTGAACAGCAGCAGCATCAACAGCCTCATGCTACTCCTCAATCTGGCTTATTGATCCCACTAGGCAAACCCTACTGTGCTCGCAGCCTTAGAGGCACAGAGGTGGCTCTGACATGCAGAGTTACCCGGGACTCCCATGGTGATGGAGCTGAGAGTACCCTGACAGAATATTATTTGGCCTCTCCCTCCTTGCATTGTCTCTCTGAGTTCCTCTGTGGATGCGTGTATGAGCTTGTAGCGTATAGCCTACCATGTTGATTCAAAGGTGACTCAATCTTATTTGCAGTAGAATAAGGATCTTACAAATCAGTGTGAAAGGTCAAACTTAGAAGAGTGTGTTAGGACAGTGTTAAATTTTCTTTGGATAAATGCACATGTTTTAAAGAGAGTCTTTGGTCTGAGCGGTTCATCTAATGTAATAGAAAATTACTCAAATTCTGAGATAAAATTCTTCAGCTGTATCCCATGTTAAGTACCACTTGAAGAAACCAGGTTTTCAGGTTTTTTTTTAAAAAAAAAAATTATCTGTAATATTAGCCTGAATTGTTCCCATAAAATCTTTCTTCTTTGTCATGAGACTTTTTTCTGATTAAATAATTTGTCTATACCTACCTACTTACATATGTATTTAGTTGCCTTTTTTTATGAAATAAAGTTTATCGACGACAAAATCCTTCCTTGAAAGTTATAGTCTAGACAATGTCTAAATTTTTCACTAAACATTTTTAACATTCTGTTATTAATGATATTGCAAGAGAGATTTTAAATGAAGAAAGAGATGTTTTTCATTAAAGGAGTCAACTACAAATTACTTACATCAGGGGTTTTGTTTTTACAACTCATTAAAATTCACTGAAGTCACTTCCTCGAGTTTTGTCTAAACAGTTTCTTAGGAATTACATACCTAGAAATTTCTTGTTTCTTAAAACATCCATGAAACAGTGATAAACCATTAACATAGAAAGTTGTTAGTATAACACTACCTCCTACTGCATTTCACTTGCAGTTAAATAGATGTCTATCACTTAATTATTATATTGGAAATCTATTTACATCTGCTTATATTCTCCACATGAGTATTTCACATTCTTCATGTCTATGAATGTGCAAGATGTTAAAGCAATAGGTTACACCTTTAAAATTCATGGAGTTTGGAGGTTTCCCATACTTTAATGAAAGCATTTTCCTTGGAGAATGCACAATACAGAAATAAAACATTTTTTCAGAGTTTGTAAGAATGCCTAAAATATGAAATTATTCATATCACTCCATTTGCACATTTACACAGCAAACATTTTAATCTATAAAACCAATGATATTTCCCAGATGAATTATTTATATAATGGGTATATTGCAAACTTGGTCATTAATGATAAATTATTTTAATTCTGTTTTTGTAACGAAACATTTTTGGCTTTTACTTCCAGGACATGAACACAAATTTGGTTTTCTATGTCTGATTTTTAATATTGATAGTAAATTATTTTCACCAGAAAACACACACATAAATAAGCTAAAGAACACCTCTATTGGACACCTTAAAATGTAGTTACATTTTTTATTCATGACAGATCTCAAATTTCTGGGCAAGTAAGAATTTTCAAATTAAAAAGAAAAAAAAACACAAAAAACCCAAAACAAAACAAAAAACCCACAAAGAAACAAAAAAACCAAACAAAACACTTCATAAAAAACAACAAACAAACTTGCAAAAAAAACCCCAAAAAACTACACTCTTACCCATTTTAGATGTTGATTCCTCTGAAAGGAATTTTCTTCCATTTCTACACCTCACATCTCTATGGAATTTATCTTTGTAATGAGTAACACCTTCTCTGTTCCATAACTATTTTTTGCTAGTATTTATACTTTCTGTCCTGGCTTCGGCTGACAAAGAGTTAGTTTCATTCTTGGTAGCTAGTGCAGTGCTGTGTTTTGGATTTTGTATGAGAATAGTGCTAACAACACAATAACATTTTAGCAGTTGCTAAGTAGCGCTTACCCTAAGTCAAGGACTTTTCAGTTTCCCATGTTCTGCCCATGAGCAGGTGCACAAGAAGACAGGAAGGAGCACAATCAAGATGGCTGACTCAAACTGACAAAAGGGATATTGCATCCTACACAACATCATGTCCAGTACCTAAACTGGGGCTGGGAGTCACCAGTCACTGCTCAGGGACTGACTGGGTGTTGGTCTGCAGATGATGAGCAATTGCATTGCACATCACTCAATGTTTTTGGGCTTCTTTACTCTCCCTCTTTCATTGTAATGATTATTATTGATTTTTTATTATTATTATATTTTAATTTATTATATTGTTCTTATCTCAAACCACAAGTTTTTACTTTTTTTCTGATTCTCCTCCCCATCCCACCAGCAGATGCAGAGGAGTGAGCCAGCAGCTGTGTGTTACTTAGTTGCCTGCTGTGGTTAAACCACAGTAACAAAGTCAAATAACCAAGCCAAACCAAAAAGATTATTGTCCGCATATTTATTCATCTTTCAAAGCATGTTTTTCTGTTTCATGTGTTAAAAAAACAGTTTTATCTATTTGAAAATTCATCTATTTCTTAAATCAAATTGGTTTAATAAAGCTATTGCCTCTCTGTGGGAACTTCATCTGGTTTATGTGTTTTCATCTAAACTATATCAGTGCTATTATGCCATGAAAAGCCACTTATATTCTTCCAGTATGAAAGTCAAACACATATAATCTAGAGAAGTCATATCTAAGAAGCCTAAAAGTTCAGACATAAGATAACTTAACTACATCTATGCATCACCACTTTTTGATGGTCTTCCAGTCAACTTGTTTTTATCATTTACAAACAGGCAATTGGAAAACAATGACATTATGTTATATTCTGAGGTAGATAAAAAATAAATTAAAAGATTCATAAGTCCAGTATATTTTGTCATCTACCAGTATACTTTAAAATTCAAAAATTGTGTCAATTTATCTGTCTTGAAGAAAATTCCTCTTTTGGACCAGTTTTGGGTTTTGAGATTTTTTGAGCCCTAAAATATACTGCAAACCCGATTGGGATAGATTACTGCATAGAAAAAGTACTTGATTAAATTGGTTTTGGATTGACTTTTCTAAATAACATGAAACTGCAATAAATTCAACGTTACTAGGAAGAATTTGTGTCATTAGAAAATACAGATTATTCAGTCTGCATTTCTACAACCACTCTTACACAAATGCCTGACTAGTGCATCTTCAAAATCAGTCAAAATGTTACACCATTTTGTGAAAATCAGACACATTTGGAGAACAGGTGCTCAGTTAAAAGTCTCTGTCTTTGTTAAAATAACATTGCAACATAGTTAGCTAAGGTTGGCAGTAGTCACATGGGAGAACCCAAATTTCTATGTGGAAGCAACTCTGAAATAACTGTCTAAAATTAGCATGTTCTGACAATCCAATTAAGAAACTTGGAGGTTGCAATCATGACATTAGATTTAAAGAATGTTAGGCCAAAAAAGAACAGATTTTAAAAGTCAAATCCAATGTATTAAAGAATTTAGTAATACTAAGTGTTGAAAATCTCAAAAGAGAGAAAGAAAGATATTTTTAAAAAATCCATAGTTTGAAAGAATGTAAAGCCTGTCTGCTGGAAAAGATATTGAACTAGAAGTATGCCATAGGAGCCAAGAAAAGGCCAACAGGACTAGGGAAGAAATTGTTCCTCTGTACTTGGTCCTGGTGAGGTTGCATCTTAAATCCAGTATTCAGTTTTGGGCCCCTTGCTACAGGAAAACACTGAGGTGACAGACTGTGTCCAGGGAAGGGTAATGGAACTGGTAAAGGGTGTGGAGCACAAGCCTAATGAGGAGCAGCTGAGGAAGCTGGGATTGTTTAGCCTGGAGAAAAGGAGACAGGGGAAACTTTATTCTTCTCTACAATTACTTGGAAGGANGTGTTGTTGAACCGGTGATGGCCCATTAGCACCCGTGCCTCCTCAGGCTGAGTGTGAGGGTGCTAACGACTTCCTAAGCTACTGCTGCAAATGGTCCATTGTTCTTGGGGAATGAATAGAGGGTGTAGAATACATAGCTTTAATCACCCCCACACAGTGATAACTGGTCTCTCCTGCTGAACTAGGACAGGATGTTGTAACAAGGTGTGAATGAGTCTCTTCTCCAAGGTAGCTAGAGACAGGAAAAGAGGAAATTGCCTGAAGTTGCACCAGGAAAAGTTTAGATTGGATATTAAGAAAAAATTTCTTCACTTAAAGGGTAGTCAAGCATTAACCAGGTTGGCCAGGGAAGTGGTAGAGTCACCGTCCTTGCAGGTACTTAAAAGATGTGTAGCTGTGGTGTTTCAGGACATAGTTTTGGGTGGACTTGGATGTGCTGGGTTAGTAGTTGGACCTGATGATCTTAAAGGTCTCTTTCAACCTAAATGATTCTATGATACTGTGAAGATGAAATGATGCTGCATCTATTGATAAAAAAAAATTAACTGTCTTCTATCAAGCAATGCGAGATTTTTTTTTTAATTTTTTTTTTTTTAGAACTTGATATAGTGCAATCATGGTTATTTTCTGTCAATTCCACACATAGGTAATGCATTGGCCAGATGAAGTTGAGCATTGTCTTCCTTAATCATAACAGTGTTAAATTATTTCTGAATACTACATGGACTTACAGTGTCTAGAGATACAACTAAAAATTAATCTATGGTTGTGGTTTAACCCAACAGGCACTTAAACACTACACAGATGTTTGCTCACTCCCCTCCCCTCATAGGCTGGGGAAGTGAATTGGACCAAAAGTAAAATTCGTGGGTTGAGATAAAGACAGTTTAGTAGGAAAGGAAAAATCATAGTAGTAATAATAGAATTAGAATATAAAAAGCTGCTGGTTGTTGAGGAATACACTGTTTAGTGCAGTGTGCAGCTGAAGCGTTGTTTAGACAAGAGGCCAGGAGTTGGCACTGACACTTTGTGCAGCAAAAGGAACAGAGTTTGTGGCATCAGCCAGGTGACTGGACACTAAGAGACACAGCAGGAGTTGATGACTCTAGAGGAAGACCCCAGACTTTCATGGGCTTAGACTGCGAGGATATAAAAGCCCAGGGAGTCTTTTGTTCAGGGTTCCTCCTCAAAGACACTCGCTCTATCTGTTATTCTGTTGTTTCATCATGATTAAATTATTTTAAGAATCCAGACCTCTGAGACTCTGCTATGGAAAACCTGGCGTCAAGCTGGCAAGGAAATCTGGTCTGACTTTGAGAGCAGTGTGTGTAGGGAGTTATGGTGGGGCACTTGTCGGCTCACCGGAGCTGCCCACTGTGAAAGGGCTTCGGTCCTAGATCAGGTGGTTCAGGTGTGACTGCCATAATGACTTCTGTATGGTCAGACAGGTTAGGGAGTTTCCCTAACAGTGATATACAATTCAACTGCTCACTACCTGCTGACTGATGCCCAGCCAGTTCCTGAACAACATCCCCTGGCCAGACTTGTCTCTGTTTTATGTACTGAGCAGGATCTATATGGTAAGGAATATCCCTTTGGCAAGTTTGCATCATTTGTCCTGTATGTATCCCCTCACAATTTCTTGTGCACCTCTTTTTCCTCCAGCGTACTCACTGTCCAGGACAGTACGAGAGGCTAAAGAAGCAACGTCTTAGCGGGAGCGTTGCTCAGCAACTGCTAATCATCAGTGTGTTTTCATTGTTCTCATCCTTAATCCAAAACATATCACTGTCCCAACTACTTGGAAAAGAATTAATTCTATCTCTGTTGAAACCAGGACAATAGTGTATTTCATCTCTTTTTTAAAATGAATATTTGATGTTTCAGAGATCTTTCATCATTAATAGCACTAGAAGCCATAAAAGTATTGCTTTCCTTAATGGATACCTATGAAAAAAGTAATTTCAAATATATGATACAAATATAGACCCTTCAAATGCCACATTTTATATACTACCCAAACCCAGCCTTGTATTCAATGGTTGTAGCCACCCATTATCCCTGTTAGAGGTGAAATATCTCTCAGTCTTGAACATCACCTTAAACTTCCTTTTCACCTGCAACCTACTCATAAGACCAGTTTCCACTCTAGCATTTTATCTTTCCTTGCCATAACCTATTGTGCTTTTTTACACTGGGATAGAGTTAATTTTCTTCACAGTAGTTAGTATGGGGTTATGTGGAGATTTGTGACCAAAACAGTTTCGATAACAGTGATAGCTATTGGTGAGTAGTTCTTACATAGAGTCAAGGCTTTTTCTGCTTCTTACAATCAGCATGTAGGCTGGGGGTGCACAATAACTTGGGAGGGGATACTAATGGGACAGTATAGTGGTTTTGGTTTGGGCCCTTCCTGGTAACTAAGGTCATAACTAAGGAAGTATTCCATCTCATTTCTTTACGTAAGCAGAGATATAAAGAGGGGAGTCGGAACTCAGGGCGGCATCCTGCTTCCGGCAGGGCTGGAGGGCAGAGAAACTCCCTGCGGTCGCTTTACTGTGGAGTAGGCCAAAGCATGGATCTGCTGATTAGCCAGTCGGGAGGAGGGGTCCTGAGATTTGGGAACAAAAATTTTTTTTGATAAGAGGGAAGTGAAAACTTGTTTTCTTTCTTTTTTTCCCTCCTCTCTCTCTCCCTCTCTATCTATATATAAACTGCTTTAGTTTTACTGAAATTTGGGTTCGTAGTCTTTTTTTTTCCCCCTCTCTTCCACCCCCCTGCCTTCTCTGTGGCAGCCTTCTCCTGGGGCCTCTGTCCCAGGCCCTTTGGGCTCTTGGCATTAGGCCATTTTCAACAGGTCACAGATAGCTTGCCCCAAATAATCAAAGTAATTTTCCACACCTTATAATATGATGCTCAGCAATAAAAGCTAGAAGAAAAAGAAGAAAGGAGGGGATATTTTCACTTATGTTGTTAATCTTCCCAAGTAACCACTACTTGTGATGGACCCCAGCTTCCCTGGGGATGGTTGACTGTCCTTGGGAAATGGTGAGTTAATTTCTTGTTTCGTTTTGCTTGCACTTACAGCTTTTGCTTTTTGTTATTGCTATAAAACTGTCTACTATCTCAACCCATGAGATTTCTCACTTTTACCCTTACGATTCTCTCCTTCATCCCACTGTGGGACAGTGAGTCGTGTGGGGCTAAGCTGCCTACCAGGGTTAAACCAGAACAACTGTATTCCCCACTCTGGTTCATAGTACTCTATTAGACATCCTGAAAACTTACAGGTACCATGCTGTCAGGTACTCCCACTCCTCTGCATTTACTAGTGAATTATTTTTGAAAGGACAGGACAGCTACTGTTAGTCAGGTACCAAGTTATTTGGAAATATCTGTTCTCTTCCTGTGCTGAAGGGACATAGAGAGGCAGCACCTTTCAAAAAGTTTCAGATTTTCATTAAGATTCTCAGATTTTCACATCAGAAAATCTTGTCCAGATTGGTTAGCAATGAATGACATCACTACATCTCCAAAAGTGAAGGAAAATTATTGTCAAGGGCTGGTGGCAATTTATAATTAATGGTAGTGATTAGAACAGATCCATTTATTACTTTGATCACCTACAAAATTAATTTTAGTATCAGGCTCTGGGACCTTGACCCACAGATGACTCCAGTGGAAGTGAAATAACCATGTTAATTTATTTTTGTCTTAGCTCATGTCCTAAGTGCCCATTTTAAATTACAATCAGGTAGATGAGTCAGTTATGTAAAAGTTAATTGATTTCTTACAATATTTAATCTAAATCCACCTAGAGCAAAAATGCAAGCTAACATCTAAAATCATGCCTTAAATTACAACTAGTCCAATATGTATCAGATCAACATCTAGAGATTCTCTAGAAACATTCTGCTTCTAATCTGCATATCTTCCTCTTTTTACTTTTCTTTTTTTTTCCCTTCAAAATAAGGATAAATTACACTAGGAATAATTGATGTGAAGAACATGTACTGCAAAATGCTCGAAGGTTTTCTAGACCTGCTAGTAAATTGCTAGTATTGCAAATTGATTTCCTTTTTGCATTTCATTTGTTAAAGTGGGACATAACTTGAAGATGTCCATGCAGGAAGACCTGTATATTCTTTCATTTCCACAATGTCTAGGGAAAGAAAAAGGATATGAAAAGACAGCTGGTGAAAGAAATATAGTCACATATGTTTGATACTGACATCCTTTGAGGGAGCATGTGCAAAAAGATTTTCAGAAACTGATGTAGTCATAGTTATCAACTACATTAATCTGCTAATTAGGAAATCTAGAGGTTTTTATTTTTCCTTCAATGGCAGTTTTCCTTGGTAAAATCTGTTAGAATAAAATATTTCTTAAAATACATCAAGATTATTATTAAAACCAGAACAATGTCTACAAAAAATATTCTTTGTACTAGGAGAATCAGGAGAGCTAGGCTACTTCCTGTGAGGCTGGGTAACTCTTTTTGATCCTAATGACATAAATTGAATCTTGTGAATCCTGGTACAGTATTTATGATTAACATATTGGAGGATGAGGTTGAATGCCTAAACTGTTAAGTTGATGCAGAACTGTTAAGCTGATGATGAAGTGCTGAAATTTTGAGGTTATGTGTCAATAAATACATCAGAACACATACACCTCTGTTACCACACACAGATATGATCATTGTCCTGAAAGAAATGGTTCATTACAAAACCTGCAGCTGACTAAGGAATCAAAGTGATTGCTATTTAGCTCTCAGTCTATATCCCAAAAGACTTTCTGTTTCTTATGTGTTTTAACAGGACAAAACCACACACTCACATAATACATAAAACTAGAAAGCAGAATTACAGAACAGCTTTTTTGCCCATTCTTCACATTTCTGCAATACTGTGGCATTTCAAAACTGGTGTGTTCAAAAGTGTTTTGTCTACAATGGAAAATAAACTGTGGGATTTCTAAAAAGCTTTCAGTGGGGGATATTTCAATCTTCTTTGGCTTCTTACTTGGAATAATAAAAAAAAAGTCAATCAGTATTTCATAAGAAATTATTTTTGATTTAGGGAGGATGAGGATAAGAAAATTACTGGTAGAAACACTTGAAAATTGTAAGGATGAGAAAGGACACTTATTTCCTGGTGCAGAACATAATTAAAAGATAGCTTGCTACCGGGAGGATATAATGATAAAAGAATACAAATGTTTCTTTCTTCCATCTTTTTTTTTTTTTTTTTGCTCACTGAATATAGCTAACATCTGTTTTCCTTTCTGCATCCATGAATTTACAGAAAAATACTTTTCTCTCTTTATTTCAGCTGCTCTCTCCAATTTCCTTGTATTAATAAGTATGTATATACATATAAAAATAGGCATTTGTATATATATAGTCACATATAATTGAAAAAAAACCCAAAACATTTATTTGTCTGGCAGATTTAAAACCTTAACATTAAACTAAAAATCCCTAACATAGTTTTATAGAATCATAAACCTTAACGTTTACTTGTATTTTACTTGCCCAAAAGCTATTATATAGTCTCTACTGAAGAACCAGAACCATAAACCAGACAAATAAAATTCTTCCTAATGTAAATCTGTACCTCACAAAGTCTTATTCCCAATTTTGAGATCTCAAGTGCTTTTGAGATCACATTGTAATTATTCATCCAGAAGTGTGAGAAGAGCCTGACATCTATTCCTGTGAAAACATTGTGCTTCATGTTTCACATGAGACGAAAGAGATGTTTATCTCTAACTGAAAATTCTCAATTAAATTTGACATGGTTACATTAATTCATATGAGAGAACAATTATGCTATTTATAAATCAGAATCTATATGAAGAATTTATAAGTATTTATCTACTTTGCATTTATTGATTCATAGTATTGGAGAAATATTTGTAGCGTGCAGGAGTCCAGGAATTTGAAGATGGGAGAAAGGAGGTCAAACCTTGGACCTTCGAGAGTGAAGAGACTGATGTTTAAAGACTTTGAACTGTTTTGGGTTTAATATTGTGTTTTTTCAGTTTATTACATTATTCCCTATATTTTGCATTGTAAGTTCTGGAAAATTCTCTCATCCCTCATGGCACTGAACCCTGACCTCTCATCGGTTGATTTTCACTGCATTGCAGTAGTTTTCCCAGTATGGTTATCCCAACCCTCTATTTTGCATACTCCTCCCTTTCTTTGCCCTTTCTCTACCCAAGTTACATCCTCCTTCTAGAGAGTTCTTGACCTGCCCTGTGTAAGGTGGGAGCCATCTTAATAAAGTGCCATTTCTATCTCTGAGAAGTATGTGGACTCTTTTTTCCCAGCGCAAAGCTGCAATATCATCTACAAGAGGTATAACTACCTGCACTAGTTCATATGGCTGGCAAGGTCTTACAATAACTGATATTGGAAAGGGAAGAAAGTACAGTGCATTTCTAAACTGATATGAAGAATTGGGATTTCAAAGATGAAGACAGGTATCAAAACTTAGACATGCATACATGAGGAATGTGTGATGGAATTCCACAGTAAGATAGTTATCTAAGATATTTGGAATGAATGATATTTGGTGGGGTTTTTTCCTTTATATAGTGAACTCAAACCACAGGTTTTGGGTGTTATTTTCATGTAGCTAAGGTGAGATGAGCTAAACTCCATCTCTGTTAGGCAATCACAGAATGGTTGAAGTTGGAAGGGACATCTGGAGGCCATGTGGTCCAAGCCCCTGCTCAGTCAAAACCACCCAGAGCTGGTTGCCCAGGACATGCCCAGACAGATTTTGAAGATCTCCAAGGATGAAGACTTCAAAATCTTCTGGTCAACCTGTTCCCATGCTTAGTCACACTCACAATAAAAAAAAAAAAAAAAGTTGTGTTCAGGCAGAACCTCCTGTATTTCAGCTTGTCCCCATTGCCTCTTGTCCTGCCACTGAGCACCACTGAAAAAAGCCAGGTTCTGTCCCTTCAGGCATATATATTTATACATATTATGTGATCCCTCCTTAAAGCTTCTCAGGGTGAACAATCTGAGTTCTCAAAGCCATTCCTCATAGGAATCTTTGTGGTCCTTACCGAGGTACAATGATTTGTTTTCCTCCCCAAGCTCCCTGGACTGCTTTTGAATTTCTTTTCAAGAAAAGTGTGCCTTGTTAGACATAGCTTTCAGTCCTAGCTCTCTCCTGGAAAACTCAAGATCCATATAGTTGTGCCCAAGTTAAGACCCTTGACTTTGTAACTTGCAAGACTAATGAGTGTTCTGACA
>WBMV01000959.1:351250-389904 GCA_013396655.1 Campylorhamphus procurvoides | reverse complement strand
GGGGGGGAGGGGGGGGAGGAGATTGCTTACAATTGCTTACAGTTTTAGTACTGGGCACAGGAAGATTAGTATGTATCTTGGGTGTCTTTGCAGGATGTTCCTAAGCCATGTCTATGCTTGAACACTGAGCTAGGTGTTAGGTCAGGAAACTTGTGGTCAAATCTTAATGTGCCCTGAAAGAAAACTCAGGACAACACGTTGCATCAAGCACAACATGTAGAGTAGACAATACTCATGTACAATCTTGTTATTAGCCCACTTACGCCCTTTCAACATTTTTTAAGTACCTGACTTGCCTGGTTTGTGCAGAATTTTTGACTCAGCTGGAAACATACTGTCAAAATCCAGCAACATCACTACCAACACTGACCACAAGACTCAGACCTGAACTTCCCAAAGAACACCAGTTGGGAAAAACATTACATGTAACCCTTGTGAAGGTAGCAGGACAAAAGGTTAATAGCAAGAGGATGCATCACTACAGAATTTGTATGAAAACACAAAATAAGATCAGTATTACATTTCAAAAAGCTGAATTTGTGGCTCAGTGTAACTTGCACCTAAACACTACAAAGCATATCACATAAATTAGACTACCACCTTGGATATGCATCACAGTATATTGATTTGCAGGATCATTCAGATGCTTTATGTTCATTATCAGTCATCAAGCCAACTCAGGCTCCCACACTAAAAGCCCCGTCTTCTCGCAGGGATGTCTGTTTGCCATGCAGGGAAATTTAAAGCTAAAGGGTTCTCTTTCTGGAGCCAATTAAAAGTACTCTGAAACCCCAGAAAACATTTCTGTTCAGACAACTAGGTGGAACAAAAGCAGAATGTTCATAGAAAGATTCAGTTAAGAAGCAAACAAGTCTCTGTTTTTGTCCTAAAAAGTACAAAGAGGGGTAATAGAACAGGGGCCTACATAACTGTGCCCACAAGATAGAGAATTTAATTATCAAACAGCTTCTAAAATTATCTTTAAATAATGTTAAATAAAATAAGAACAACAAAGCCACACATACAGGAAGCTATAGTTCTAAATTACTAATGAAAATAAAATAACGGAATATATATTATGTTTTAAAGGCCTGATCCAGTCTTTTATGCCTATCTATATCTTTAACAGGTGCTTCCCTTGCTACACAGCTGCGCAAGATGCTTTAATGGGTCTGCTACTGTGGACGCTATCCAATGTCTGCCTTTTGCAGGCATGCAGTGTCCTACACTGGCTCTTTTCCTAGTGCCACTGAAAACCACAATGTTAGCCAATGAAACAGACTGTGGGATAATTCTCCTGATGTTCAGAGAGACAGGCTTATGAAAATGTCACAAATATATGCCAGCTTTCTTGATTTTTGTATTGAAATGTAGTTGTTTTACAAAATTCTTAGTATTGAGATTTTTATTCTTTACCTTAGTATACTGTGAAGAACACAACCACCAATTGAAGTCCATTATGATATGAAGTCCATGCCCTACAGAAAGTTCCTGACTAGTGACACTTTGTAAGTTGTCTCCAGTTGACTTCCAGATATTCTTTGCAAGTATCATCTCTTCTTTTTTTGGTATGCTACAAGATACTGAAGATGGTGTAACTCTGCAATAGCTGAGGTGATGCACATGTAATTCCTTAGGAAAATGAAGGGGGAAGGGGGAGGGAGAGAGAGAGAGAATAGGGCAATGGACAAAGAAACAAATCAGAACTGGTCAGTGTCATTTGGAGGAAGGTCTGTAACCACCTAACTCTCTCCTGTGTGCATATGTCTTTGAAAAGAATCATAGTGTTTTGAGGTCAAAGTTGCTTGCTATCTTGATCTCTCTTCATGGGAAACAAAAGAGCATATCCACCTATACTTATGATGACTGAGTTTTTTTAAAGAAGTTACTGTGAACGAGCAGATACTTAGAAATTTGTATTCTTATAGGCTGCAGACATGTGAGACCCTAAAAAGTAATTCGTTAGACTTGAAGACTGCCATTCACAGACTCCTCATTCATTCCAATAGTATGAGTTGAAATTTTGTGTTGTGAGAGTTGCTACCCAAGTACAGCAAGAAGAGCAAGTCTTAACATCAGTCTGCCTTCTCCTTGCATAAAAAGTATCCTAGGGATATTCCCTTAGCCCTTTTAAGCATTCCACAGCCTGCATTCTCTGCCAAGTTAGTCACCATTTTCTTTTTATAATGAAACAGTAATATGCATTTCACATCAGTGTTGAGATGCTGCTTCAGTTTAAGAGGACACAGAATTATCCAAATGCTCACCACCATAAATGTCACCTCTGTTTTCCGATAGATACTCTTTACATCAACATTTGTTCTAGTGTCACACATTTCATTTGCAGTAGTGTCTTGTGTATTCCTTCTTCCTTTAGTGAATACTTCTATTTACTTGCATTTTATATTTGCTCATTTGAGAGCCGTAGGTTGTTCTTTTCCTTTTCACAAAAACAAAAGCTGTACAGAACCCCTCTGAGTACAAAAGAGGCTTAACTAGGTTGCTGTTATCTGAAATTTTCCATGGTATTCTGTAATGAATCATCTATATATTCATTAAAATACTTTCCTTCTGTTTTACAGAGAAATTCACTTCAAAGCACAGTATATTTTTATTTTCTTTTTCACTTTCCAGAAGGCAGAGTCTTCTTGCACTTCATCTTTCTTTTGATGATCTGGTCCCAACAAAAAGGTATAATTAACAGTGCAGAAGAAACTGAGCTTCACTAATGCAATTTTTGCACTAACTGATCCTTGATCACTTCTGCCAGTTCTCAGTTACTTTTTAAACTTCAGTATTTATCTGGACTTCCTTTAAAGTGTTTTTTTTTTTTTTTTGTAATTATTACACTTACAGATATTCTCCAGTTTAACGTTGCCTAAATTAATGGCCTCTTTAATTTGAAATAAAACATGGCATTATTTATTTAATAGGTATCTGTACAGTTCAGACTAATCCAATAAGATGGACTCTTTGTCTTGGTAAAAATTATTGCCTGCTATTTTAAGTGCATCGAAGCATTGACATGTCATTTCTAGCTAACATTGGTAATATGTAAAAATAGGAAAAATATGGCTGAAAAAAATTATTCTACAGAAATGTTTGGTTGTGCAAGAAAAAGATCATCTCCCTACCCACAGAGGCGTGCAGTGGCACAGGGCAGCTAAGGAAAGTCAAATAACTTAGTTGAAGAGACAAATCCTGTCCTGACCCAGGGGTCAGCTGAGATGAACGTATCTGTCCATCTGTGTCTGAGGAAATGGTAGAAGAGCAAAGATCCAGAATCAGCTGATAGATGACTGTATGCAGGATCCCAGTTCCCGAAGGAATCCAAAGTATGTTTGTGTCTATTTGTGTCTGTTTGTGTGTTGGTGCACATGCATGAGGGTGTCTGTACCAGCAACTGGAGTGGGGCTGCAGCGTAGGGGCATAGTGCATGTTCCAGCAACCAGGGAGACTGGGGAGCAGAAGCAAGTACTGGGCAGAGCAAGTGTCTGTGCTAGAGGGATCCCTGTCACACAGTGTATATATAGACATATGTATTTTCCACTAACTGGCCTTTATCCTGATGAGTCCCACAGAAGGATGAGGTGGTTTGAGGTACGTTCATGTGAACTATCTGTGTATCTGTCTGTGAATGGTGTGGCCAGCTATGTATTTTTTTATGTATATGTTGTATATACCTATTTCTGCACATACCCATAGGGAAATCACGTTCACCCTTCTGCCTCATTTGATATGGACATGTGAAGTTAAAGCAATCTTTTCTCCATTGGGTTCCTGGATTTAACAGATCCTTAATACAAAAATGTATATTGAAATAAAGATCTCAATATTTTATTGCAGGTTGTCTGAAGGATTCATTTGTATATCTGATTTAATTTTGTTGATCTGAAATTGTTGTTTTTAATTCTAGCCTTTTGATTTGTTTTTCTTACATTTATATTGCAGTTTTAAATTTTAATGAATATAATTATTTTATTAGTTTTTTTCATAAATTCAGAGGTATTTATTTTGAAGGAACCAAAATGGAGCTGCCAGAACAGTGTATACAGAATACATATCAGAAAACTAATCCAAGATAAAATGTATAGCCTTCTGTGCTGGAATAGTTCACCACACCAACTGGGAAAAAAAAAAAAAAAGATTCCGTGTCTCTCAAAAAATGTTGTTAAATTTTTCACTTTTCCATCAGAGGCTTTTTGTTTTGTTCCTCCACAAAAAGAGAGAGAGAGAAAAAAATGTTTAAGAATATCCTATGCAATGTATTTTGAACACATTTATTCACAAGACTTTTCTAAATGTAGAGCAAACATTTACTCTGCTAAATTAAAAAAGGCTGGGGAAGCACATTTGAGTGATGAACTCCTTCTTCATGATTTGCTTCCTGCTCACTCGTTTGCCTCTGTCTCAAGCTGTTCCAACAATCATCTGTCCAAGATAATGGCCAAATGTGCTTTAGGGATTGTTTCACTGTAGGGATCACTTCTGAGAGGTGTTATAAATGAGGCTGTACCAAATATGATTCCCAGGCACGTCAGCACCTTCAAACAATCTTTTATATACTTAAGCCACACTCCAGTCTTGCAAGAGTTAACCTCAGTTTTGTAGTATGAAAATTATTACTCTTGTATACTGCATAGCAATCCTCTCACTATTCTAGATACTTTTAAATGAGAAAATAAAAAGGCCTACTCATGAAACGTTATTTATGTCTTAGGTTCAGAGAGGCCTTATATGGTTGACAGCAAGGATTAAAGTCCAAGTGTGGGCATAGTAAGTCTGCTCTAATGTTGTTTCAGCTGATTTCAGCATAGTCTACATTTTTGGAACTCATGGACAATTTCCTGGAATTAATGAATTCAACAATACCAAGGTAACTGTCTATGCTTATAAGACTTCAACAAGATTTATCTGCCATGATGTCATGCTGATACAGAGAGCTACAGGACAGAGAAAATGTGACACTTTTTGCAAGTGAAGTCTTGCTCTATAGCAGTCCACTGTGAAGATTAACCTTACTGAGCTGCAATAATAATGCCCAGAATCTATCTTTGCTAAACAAACATCCACATTAATGCTACAAAAAAAAGGATGCTACATGTATAACTTCAGCATTTATTTTAAAGAATCTTTGTACAAAGCTGGGCAAGTAAGGTTTTGCTATGAATATATGACTTTACCCATAAAGGTAATGAATACATCTTACACACTGAGGTGTGCAGTCAAATATATTTTCTCTGACGGTTAGACGCTAAGCCAGTTACTGTAGCTATGCGAACCACCTAGCATTACCTCATACTCTTTTAACACTAATGAACCTCACAGAGTTGTTCCCGGATTGGTTTCACTTATGGTGGTTATTTTCTTAATGAACTTTCATATTTGGATCCAAACAAAAACCTATCTAGTGGAATAGTTTAATTCTGCTGATTTAAGAGGAATCTTAAAACCAGTTCAGACAGATATGCAATCAGGTGTTGATGCAGTTATCTTTACTTAGGATGTTCCCTTTAGTCTGAACCCTTCCTTCCTCTTCTACTGCCCTTCTCCACCCCCCTGTCCTAACCAAAATTTTTAATCAGAATGTTAAGAAAATATGATCCTTGCTATAATTGTAGGTATTTTCCACTAGGTTTGAGTTTTCTTTTCTTTTTCACTCTCTCTTTTTTCATGCATGCTTACCATATGGAAAACAGCCAAAGAGTTCATGGACAAAGTAGACAGACTAGAAACTTTTTTGTACTCATTATCTCAGATGGAATCAAGCCTAAAATACATGATGTTTTATGGTATTACTCCACATCTCATTGCTTACAAATAAACAATGTGATTCAAAAGAAATATACAAAAATTTAAGAAGGCACATTTTATCACATAGTCCCAGACAACCTAATTTTCACTGGAAATGAAAAGGTATCACCCTTAATTTCCTTTTAATTTTTATTTATTTTTTCTGAGCATTAAAATTCTGGAAGACATTTTAAAAGTTATGGGTGTGTCAAATACACCTTACATGTATTTTAACATTTTGAGTTCTGTCTTCTGTCTCCCTACCATAATGCAGTACTGGACTTAAGAATCAACCCATACCAAGGTTAACTCAGGACACAGATATTGTGAAGAAAATTAACTGTACCTCAGCTAAAGCCAGCACAGGTAGATTCTGATCAGTGAGGACTCTTAAGGTGGGAGGCTTAAATAATTGAGGGATATGAGACTTAAGGCAGTTTTTCTTCCTTACTATTTCCGTACAGGCTAGATCTAATAATCTTTGTTATAATTTATGGCTATGTAGCTGCTTCCACGCTCTGTTAAGAGAAGTTGGGCACAAACACCTGCCATGGATTGCCCTTCTGAATGTATATTAAGAGCTGTTGATATGGTTTGATATGATGTATAGTTATCTACTGACATAAGAATGATAATTGTGCAGATAATATATTTCCTTTATTTTATGCTTGAAGAAAATGTCGTTAGTGAAAGTCTTAGAACAGTTTAAAATACATTTTCCCAGAACAGGAGAAAAATCCCCTCAGAGAATATTTGGGGTTCTACAAAATGTTTCAGTCAATCTGAAATGTAATAGCTAATTTATCTGCAGATTGTAAGCAGACTTTTTTTAAATTTCTCAGAAACTGGGAAGATCAAGATGCAAAGCTTTAAACAGTTCACTTGAAGAAATCAGCATTTCAATATTTCCTTTTTATGTATTTGTCTATTTTCATTACTGCATTTGATCCAAACATGTACAATTTCAGTTACCTCTAAACTGCATTTAGAGGAAAATGTGCTGTTAACTTATGAGGAGTCTCTGTCAATAGAGACCATCTTATCAATAGAGATCAAATCAAGATAACATCAAAAGTCAGATATATTCATATAGTCTTCAGAAAAAAAAATACATCCTTGTTTTAAAAACATCTTAGAAACTATGGCAGATATCTATCTGACAATAAATATCAATTCAATTGACTAAATTGATTTAAATTCAATATTAAATTATCATTTCTTACGTAAAACACAAGCATTGAGGTTATTGATACTGAGGACTGAAATAACTTAAAAAAACCTTTAAAAATAATTTAAGCGAGAATGATTTCTGTTTCACTTTCAGAGACCAATAGATAAACTACATAATATCTTCCTAACCTGTCTATTTTTTTTATCTCATTCCACGAATATCTTGTCAAAATGCAAGTGAGGTCTTTAGAACTGTAGTTATAAATGCAGTTGTGAACTACTCATTAAACATAAAACTATAATTAGTCTCATCTTAACATCTAATTGTGTTTTCATATAAAACTTGTGCATGCATACCTCAACAAATCTGACTATAAAACAGAAGAGTAACTGAAGAGGTCTTGACATGTAAATGCATGGAATGGTTTTAAAAGGTTATGAAGACCCTCATACTCCTAAGCTATCCATTTTTGGTGAAAAACTTTTGTTGAATACAGATGACTACTGATATTTTTTGTAAGGTCTCCCAGGTATAAATCACGTACAAAATGACATATATAAGCACTGGTGTGTGTGGTCCACTGAAATAGACAAGAGAGACATTAATAGTAATTAGAGACTTACATTATGACTTCCAGGCCTTGGCTAGTTCTGATGCCTAAAAATCCTGCAAAAAACAGCATCAGTTGAGATAGATAGATAGATAGACAGACAGACAGATAGATAGATAGATAGATAGATAGATAGATAGATAGAGTAGTTCCTTTATTAGAAGTTTCTAGGTGCACACTAAAAGCATGCGCACATGTGCAAGCTAGAGGGTACAGCTTTTGTAACTTTCAGTAATTAACATATGTGATATCTACAGCCAATCTGTAGTGCCATTTTCCCTGGTACCCACCCTTGGAACTCCTCAGAACAGCCCCTTGGACCCACTCCAAGGCCTCTGAGCTTACTCTCTTGTTTTGACTACCAGATATCTTACTGTCTCAGTTGGAGTCTTTGCCGGTGTTCTTCAAAGCAGTGCGTCCTTGGTAAATGTGTGCAAAAATGCTTGGTGACATCTAAATACCACATAAAATGTGAGAAACTTAGGAAAACTCGTTCACCTTATATAACCATATAAAAATCTACAAAATACACATTAAAATCCTTAGGCATTATTCAAAAATAGATTTCTTTCCTTAGTTTTTAGAGCTGTTGCCAGATGAAGAACTGTTTGCACAGCTTGTAGGGAAAATATAATACTTATTCTTAAAAAAAATCACTAGTTTGTGGAACCACACAATATTTGTTTTAGAGGATCATGTTAAACATTAGCAAGAAGAGAAACATGAAAGTAACCAGCCTATGTATGCCAAGTCAGCTCCATATTTGGGAAGTAAAACCAGTTCACAGAGCTGTCAAGTATAGCTTCAGAGTCTATGACCACCAGAGACCACTAGAGGGACCCCCGTGGCAGAAAAGCTCGTGCAAAGGGGTGGGAATACATGTTAATGATTTTGGGCAAATTATTATCATATGTATGCTCATTCTGGGAAAATCAATGAATACGTATGTAAAGTATAATATCTAAACAGGAGCCTTTTCTGTACTCAGTTGGCACAATATTTCAGAGGAAATATCCCCTCATGCATCCGACACTGAACAAACAATGACAGCACCTTAATGCTACATTGGCTTTAAGGAGTTTTTGATTGTTTTTCAGTAACAGAGAGATCAAGACAACTTGATGAGCATTAACCTCATTCATTATTCCCTTCTGAAGAACTAGAAGTAATTTGATCTTAGTGCAAGAGGTAATTGTGGACATAGTTGACTATGATGTTGCCTAAAATGGGAGAAAAAAACTTTCCAGACAACATAAGTATAGACTGAGAGTGGGCCTTTTAATGAAAGTGCTTTCAGGTGTAACATAATACATAAGTGCACCCCCATTATAGGGTTCTTGCAAATTTATAACACTAATTAGCAATTATCTCTAATGGTTACATCCAATCTGAGAATTGTCCACTCCCAGAACCATCGTCAGGTCTGCTCCTTTGGAGCTTCTCCAAGGATTTTGGGCCCTCTATCTTGCTTTGACTACAACTTCCAGGTGCATGTGTCCCAAACCAGATGTCCTTGCTAAAATCTTTTTCCTTGAAAATAATGTTAAACAGAATTTCAAGAATGTGGCACAGACTGTGAGAAAGAGGTCTGCAAACTGTCACCTTCTACCTGAAGTGTGAGAAACTATACAGCTATATTAAAATCTACAAATATATAAAAATCTTAAGGCATCATTGACATATGGTGATATAGAATGATATTAGATGAGATGAGAGAGTCAGAAATCTGAGGTTCATAAATAAAAAATGGTACATATAGAAAGTAAATCCATAGGGATATCCATAGATATTAATGAAAAGTTAAGGAGCAGATACATCTGGGAAAATAATTTTAGGAGAGAAAAAAAAAAAGTGATTCAACATAATGGAAAGTAATAGAGAATGACCAATAAAATTTTCTGAGTTGGCAAATTAGAGAAAAATTTCAGGGAAGTTATAGATCCAGAAAATAAGATAAAATAAACACATTAAAACTAAAATAAAATTAGCTCAATTTGTAAAGAGCTATATCACGTGTAAGATTGTCTACCCCAGGTGCTCTGCTTCTATTCGTCCTTATTTTGAGCTGTCATCAGCCAGCTTGATGCATTCTACTGTTTTCCTGCTCTTATGTTAAAAAACACTGCCCAATAATTCAATAACATAAAATTAACTGCTGTGTCCTTTTCATACTGTTACAAAGGTGGACAAAATACTTACTTGCTTGAGTAGTTCCGAACATTTTCCAATTCATAAAAAGTTTAAAACTTACTGGGATTAACTGCATGATCAATGTTAATGAAAAGTTAATTACAAGTCAGAAATCACGACTGAGTTTTATGCAGTGGAAACTGTTGAAAAAAACCAGGCACCAAATATTTATACAAATGTTAATGACTTGTTTTGTTAAATAAAATAAGATCATAACTTGTTAACTTGAAATAAAAAATCTGGATTTGTCTAAGAAGGGTTGTTTTGATTTTGGCTGAGTTAGAGTTATTTCATCACAGTAGGTGGTATAGGGCTGTGTTTTGGACTTGTGCTGAAAACAGAGTTGATAATATAGAGATATTTTTGTTATTGTTGAGCAGTGCTTACACAGAGTCAACTTCTTTCCCACTTTTCATACTACCCTGTTGGTGAGTAGGCTGGGGGTGCACCCCAACTGACCCAAGGTATATTGCATACCATATGGCATCAAGCTCAACATATAAAGCTGGTTGAAGAAGAAAGAAGGTGGTGGGTGGTGGGTGTTTGGAATGATGCCATTTTGTCTTCCCAAGTCACAGTCACACATGATAGAGCCCTGCTTTCTTGGAGATGGCTGAACACCTACCTGCCCACAGGAAGTGGTGAATGAATTCCTTGTTTTTCTTTGCCTCTGCACATGGCTTTTCCTTCAAATGTTAAACTGTCTTTACCTCCACCCATGAGTTTTGGTTTTGTTTTTATTTTTTTTTCTTTTACCCTTTCAGTTCCCTTCCCCATCCCACCTAAGAGAATGAGTTGGCTGTGCAATGCTTGCTGGCAAGCTGGTGTTAAACCATGACAAGGGGGTATGGGCATTGAAACATTAACAGATATCTTGTAACATTAACAATTATTTCTGCAAATTGCTTCAGCAGTCGCTGTCCCATATCAAATGTACTGGTTATCTCTTCAGCTAGTGTCAATAAATAAATCCATAAACTTCTATATTAAATCATTGTAGATGCTCATCTGGGCTAGTATACTTTTACTGCTCTGCAATGGTCAAAGAGCCCCAAATATCAGGACAGTAACTACTTACTGATTTCTGATAGGATCTTTCCCAACCAAGAACTCTCCAGAACAGTTTGAACAATTCTAGAACTGTTTTTTATAATCTGATAGTTAATGGAAATAGAATCAATTTTCTAACTATAGTACTTAAAAGGAAAGGTGAAAAGCATAATGACCACTACTCATGAGTTATATGGATTGACAGAAATTTTTTTTCTTTATTTGTCACATGCCAGTGTGGGAGGTGATACCATTTGTAATTTGAAGAGCACTACATTTATGTGGCATTTTCTGCAGTTAATGACACAGTCTCTTGTAATGTATGCTGTAGTTAATTACGCAAGACTGAATAAAACTCTAAAGATTTTCAGACAGTATCAGACATTAAGTAACATGACTTTAATGGCAGTAGACTCAAAACAGCTGTTATAGTTTCAAAACTCAGTTGGAATTCCTTCCAAAAAGCTTGGAGCCAACGCCTTAGTGTCGGTAAAGACAGTTAACAAAGGGCACAATGAATATGCATATCCTGATGTTAACTGGTTTAGCCAGAGCCTTTTGTTCTGATCTCTCCCCAGGCTGGGAGGAGGAGGAAAGACTGGCTCAGGTGGAGGAGGGGGTCAGGGTTTCTGTGCTTTCTGCACAGGTCAGGAGCTCAGCTCTCGGCACAGTGAGTGAGGACGGGGACACACTGATTCCAGCATCACTGGATAGCCTGGATTTTGTCTTCCCCTCCCTAACTTGACCATTTCATTCGTGGGTGATTGTGGGCACTACAGAAGCTACTGTGAGGAGGGAGAGAGAGAGAACATGCCTGTTTCCTGCCCCTGTGGAGATGGGATTTCTGCTGCTTTTTTGACGTCGATTTCTCACAGGAACTGACCTGGGGACTGTGCCTGCCATCTCGCCTGAGAGAGAGCCCAGCCAGCCGGGCGCAACATCACCACCTGCTGTCCATAGGTATAATTACACTCCCCCCTTTTTTGGACGGTAGCCTAAAGACCTTTTAACTGTTTGCCTTGTTGTTTTTTAGGGTTTTTTGGTTTGTTTGTTTGTGTTTTTTTTTGGGGGGGGGTGTTTATTACAAACTGTTGTTTGGTTGTTTGGTCCTTTCTGTATATATATATATATATAGAGAGAGAGAGAGAGAGAGAGAGAGAGAGAGTGGTTAAGAGCTGTTATCCTTTTCATATATATATATTGCCTAATTAAAGTTCTGTTTTCCTAAATTTAAAGGAGAGGGATTATTTTTTTTTTCTTTCTTTCTTTCTTTCTCTCTCTCTCGACCAACATAGGTATCTTAGTTCTCCGAACTCTGACAACACCTAAGACACTTCCAACAAAAAGAGAAAATTATCTGTCTATTCTGAAATATTCCAAGACACCTGTGTTTGCTTTATCTCACTTTGTTTCTGACAGAAGCAGACAGACATTGAAAGCTAAGTGGCATCTCACAATGCTGATCAGTGACAGGATTCTCATTCACTTTGGATTTGTGGAGTTTTGTATGGCTTTGTGGTATCAATATTGAGAAAGGAGTAGTGTTTTTCCTAAACAGCAGATGCAGACTCTCTGTGACTCCTACTGAAGTAATCTAAGAAAAGCAACCCCTTGTAGTTTTCCTAAGCAGCTGCTGGGAAATTTCTGTCAGATGGTTACAGTTTTGTGACTGCGGTGAGCTGACCCCAGGTGGCAGATAACCCCTGACCCAATTGCTTGCTCACTCTGTCCCAGTGGGATGGACAAGAAAATTAAAACGGCAAAACTGAGAAAGTGCAATGGTTGAGATAAAGATAGTTTAAGAGATGAATGGGAAAAAAAACAACCCACCAACCCATAACAAAAATCTCAAGTGTTGCTAACGCAATTGTCGCCACCTCCCACAAGCAGACTGATATCCTGTCAGGCCTTGAACAATGGTTGTGTTGAAAAAAAAACAAACAATGAACTCCTCTCTACAACTTTTATTGCTGAGCATGGTGCCATATGGTATAAAATACCCTTTTGGTCAGTTTGGATCAGCTATCCCAGTTGTGTCCCCTCACAGTCTTTTTTCACCCCGAGCATACTCCCTGGTGGGGCAGATTGAGAAATAGAAAAGGCCTTGATTCTGAGTAAGCATTGCTCAGCAGTAGCTAAAACGTTGTGTTATTAACATTGTTTTGGTGTCAAATCTAAAACACAGCCCCATATGAACTTCTATGAAGAAAATTAAATCCAGGCCAACCCAGTGCAGTCATAAAATTCATAATCACAAAATAGAATGCCTGAGGTTAAAGGTCAATGGTTGCACATCTAACACGGAGTTCCCAAACAGCTAATTTGAAAATGATCTAGTCAATAAACTTACTCTGAAAATTAATTTTCTGTTTGTCAAGTACACTGTTCTAAGCCATATGACTGCTTGTCTGAAACAAACTGCATTTTGACAACTTGCTCAGTATAGAATGTGTAATAAGGAAGGGTAACTTAAGAAGTTACACATATATAAAATCATCAAGCCATTGCCATGAGAATAACTAAGCAAAGTTATGGATATACATTAAATATATACAATATCTATAATATATAGATATTGTATATTAAAAAAATCAAACATAACTTGTTTTAGGGATAATTTTTAATTCTAACGAGATCTCTTTTTTTGCTAAAAGTGAAAAGGGATTTTTTCCAACTATTTAAGGATACATTTTATGTAAATTAAAGGAAATGTTTATACAAAAAAGTAAGGTTCAAATTCTGCATATCCTTGTTTTTGCATCTTATGCCTTATAAATCAATCACACACAAAATAAAGAAAACCTTGCATAGGAAAGGGCACTATTTTTATAGGAATTTTACTGCAAAAATAGCTGAATAACTCCTACTGATAATAAAGGAAAAATAAAAATGTGCATACTCTGGCTGCTAATGGAAAAAGAACATCCCCAAACTGGAAATATCTCCTTACCCACTCATTCCTTTGGCATGCATTTCTGATGTTTATTTGGGTCACATCTTTTATACATAAGGTCTGTGCTGTATAAGCTTTCTAATATACAGGTAGTTTTCTCACAGATATCTTGACATAAAGCAGTAAAATAGAACTCATCTAAAAAAAAGAAATAAAGAAAAAAAAACAGAAACGTCACTCAGTGTAATTTGAAATTGGGTTCTTTAACACTATGATTCATGTAATGGCCATAGAATCCTAGATTCACTAAGGTTGGAAAAGAGGTCCAAGATCATCAGGTCCAATCATTAACTTAGTGCCACCAGGTACACCACTAAATCGTGTCCCTAAGTGCTACATTCACATATTTTTTTTTTATTTTTAACACTTACAGGGATAGTGATTCCACTACTTCTCTGAGCAAATTGTGTCAATGAATGACTACCCTTTTAGTGAAGAATTTTTTCCTAACATGGAATCTAAATCTCCCCTGTGTCAATTTGAGGCCATCTCCTCTTGTCCTATCACCTGTTACCTGGGAGAAGAGAGTGACCCCCACC
This sequence comes from Campylorhamphus procurvoides, assembly GCA_013396655.1. Lineage (NCBI taxonomy): Eukaryota > Metazoa > Chordata > Aves > Passeriformes > Dendrocolaptidae > Campylorhamphus > Campylorhamphus procurvoides. Next base: position 375,598 of record WBMV01000959.1, on the reverse strand, counting down.
TCACTATTAACTCCTTTCAAGTAACTGTAGAGAGCAATAAACACCCTCCCACAGGTCAGCCTCCTTTTCCCCAGCTCCCTCAACTGCTTCTTGTCAGACTTGTGCTCCAGACCCTTCACCAACTTCATTGCCCTTCTCTGGATGCACTCTGGTGCCTCAATGGCTTTCCTATAGTGAGGGGCCTAAACCTAAACACAGAATTCAAGATGTGACCTCACCAGGGCCAAGACTATAGGGACAGTATCTTCCCTAGTCCTGCTGTTTTTTTCTGAGCTCCTATGCCATACTTCTAGTTCAACATTCCTTCTGCCAGGCAAGCTTTACATTCTGTCAAGCTTGCATACTTCAGGCAGACAATGAACAGCTCTGCGTTCCCAGAAGTCACTCTAAGAACTAATAGAGGAAGCAAAAACATATTGTGCCCTTGCATGGCTTTTGCTTCATAGGCTTGACACACCGGATAAATACATTATGATGATTTTAAAATAAATAGAGAAAACTCTCTCAAGACTATTATAAATGTTATATCACTAATGGTTAAAAAGGTCCTCCTAATTTCCTGTCAAATATATCCATGCTTTATTTAATAGAATCAGAGACTGGTTTGGATTGAAAGGAAAATTTAAAGATGATCCAGTCCTACTCTCCTGTTATGGAGAGTGAATATCTTCCATTAGGTCAGTTTTCTCATAGCTGCATCTAACCTGACCTTGAACACTCCCCATCGTTAGTCATCCATGACTTTTCTGCACAACCTGTTTCAGGAACTCATTCTTCTTACAGTGTTGTTTCTTTCTTATGTCCAATCTAAATCTACTCCCTTCCAGTATAAAAGTATTGTCAACATTGTCAGCAGCATTGTCCTTCTCATGGGAAAGAAGCCTTGGGAAAAATCTCAGAAGTAACAGTTATGGCTTGCACAACAGGTGTTTCACTGACAACGTGGCTTGTTTCAGCAGCAGGTTTGCTTGCCTCAGCCATAGGGCCTTTCACAGGGGAATCCATGTTTTGAACCCCAACACCCACCCTCTAATCATTTCTGAACCAACTCTAATATACTCATGGGTTTGCTGTGTTGAGGGCTCCAGAGCTGGGCACAGGATTCCAGGTGGGGTCTCACAAGAGCAGAGCAAAGGTGGACAATTACGTCCTTAGGACCTGTTGGCCATACTTCTCTTTATAGAGCACAGGATACAACTGGCCTGCTAGGCTGCAAGTGCACATTGCTGGCTCCAGTTGTGCATCCAATAGTAACCCCATATCCTTCACCACAGTACTGTTCTCAATCTATTCAACTTCCAGTCCAAGTACACTGATACTTGGGATTGCACTGACCCAAATACAAGACCCTGTACTTGACCTTGTTGAACTTCATGAAGTTTGCATAAGAGCATTCCTCAAGCCTGTAAAGGCTCCTCTAGGTGACATCTCTTCCCTGAAGCACCACTCAGCTTGTTGTCATCAGCAGACTTGCTGAGTGCACTCAACCCCACTATGTCATTGATGAAGATATTTAATGATACTAGTTGCAGTACAAAACCTCGGGAGACACCATTTGTTATTGGTTTTCACTTGGACATTGACTCATTTATTGTCTTTGGACACAGCTTAAGTCAAATTCTTATTCATCCAACAAACTCATAAGATTGCTGGGGGAAACATTCCATCTGTTTTGTTTTATACTATGTTATTTTCTCTCTGGCTAGTATTTAGTCTATGATTGTATTCATAATTGCAATCACACCATCTCTGAATCTTTATGTTCTTGGGCTTTCAAAAGAATAATTTTTATTTTCAAGACAGAAAACATTTTCCTAATTCGTCTAGTAACTTGATTTAATCCAGTGAAGATACTCCAACTCATTATCAAGGAAAAATATACCAATATTTGTTTTTCTAATTTATATATTAAAGAAATCAGGACATCTGTAATTTCTAAATAAATTTAATTGTTCAACAGAACTTGTGTTGTTTTAGGCATATTTAAATCACCTTTGTATTTCTAATTTTTCCCTCCCATGTTTTAAAGTCCACTAAGATATACTTACCTGCTTTTAAACTGTATTTCCCTGTTTTTTTGCAAAGTGGTTTGAAACTGAAGGTACAGATAATTGTGCTATCAAAATGTCCCCATCATTTGATGGATCTCTTTGCGCTTTGATATAATTTGGAAATGAAAAACTGATTCAATACTGCATTTTCTACTGCCAACCCCCAAAATCCATTTGTCATTCCCATGGGGTTTTTTAGCAGTTAGCTTCTCTCCTGTGTTTTGCTTTCACAAATATATAGAACTCAAGAGTTTGACATTTATACTAAAATGTTAGCCTAAGGGTGGTAAGCTACATTGCCTAGATGAACACATCTATATTTAATTTTCCAAATGTTAAATTATTTTTTGGAGCACCAACTCCTATACTCATTACAATCAATTTTTCTTATTTAGGATTTTTAGGACATCACAATAGCTACTGGTAATAGGCAAGCTACACATACATGAAACAAGAGTTACTGTGCTTAAAGGCAAAGATTTTTGTCAAGTGCTGATGCAGAACACAATATCCCAAAAGGCACATGAGGAGGAATTTGGCTACTGAAATGCAGTTCCAGAGAGAGCTTCCAACTGTTGAATTGCTGTGCAGAGGAATTTGTGATATGCTTTCAGAAGAGACAGCACAGTCTCATGGAACTTAATAATTTTTTTCTGCCTAATGTAAGGGGAGAAGGTTTGGCATCATCTACACATTCCCATCTTCTTTTGCGACAGTGTGTGAAAATACATAATAAACAAAAGTTCATGTTTACCTAAAAATGTACTGAGTTATGTTCTAGGCAATACTTATGCAGTGCACACAATAAATTTAATACTATTATGCAGTGCACACAATAAATTTAATACTAATAAAAGTGTATTATCCTTAATAAGTATGGTCCAAATGCTGTGTAATAAATAAATAGATAAATATTAGGAAAAATATGTAAAATATCCTTTACCATGCAAACTGAGTTTACTAGCATCCCCTGGATTTCAGGAGTGATTAGTGCTTGAATTCAACACCCCAATCAACTAAAAATCTTTCACTGATTTTGTATAAACAGAGTTTACAATAACAAAATCATATAGAGGAATAGGATTAATATGTACTTTTCAAGCATAGTGATAGTAAATTTTTTTTTATAATTAAATCCATTATTAAGCTGAAGATACTCTTCACACAAGCATACAACTGACCTCAGAAGAATAAGAATTTAATGAGAATTCCTGTTTTTCTAGGCAAATACAGATAAAGTTTGCTTAGAAATAGGCAGAGGGTTTAGAAACTGTTTGGACAACCTCTGTACATCCTTGTTTTTTAAAAAAACCTTCTATTTCTTTCTGGTCTATGTTTTCATTATGTAGACAATGATTCCTGTGGGATATCAGTGTGCTCTATACTATATGTCACAGATATTGACCATAAAAACAAAACAACACAAAACAAAACAAACAAAAAAAAAAAACAAACCAAGAAACCTTCTTTCTTTATGGTTCAAAAGTCAAAACCTTCTGTGTCCACAGAGTAAATTATTTTTTTTCAATATTAATATTATTGGGTTTGATAAATGCAGCTTTTCTTTTCAATGGTCTTCACAAGTTCCTGAAGGTCTCCTCCTTACATGAAACAGGTGCAGGTAATATTCTGTTCTTAAAACAAAACATAATTCCTGTCCCCAGTTCAGAAAGTTGTCAAATATGTATTATTTAAAAAAAAAAAAAAGCTTCTCTTTGGGATTTTCTGTACAGGAATTATGATGAAAGTCTTTTGTACTGGTGGTACAGACACTCTTGAGGAGTAGTTAGAGTGGAAAAAGTAGGGTATATAAGATACTATTTCCCAATCCTTCTGAAGACAATCGAGGAAAAAAACCAAATAACAGCAACAACAACAAAACCCACAAAAATTTCAACAACAACAGCAAAAGATGCGTTCATGTTTAGGATGTCAATTTTGCTTGGAAAATAAAGGGGCTTTTAAGTGCAATATGTCTAATGTAAGCTTCCGTAGGGCTAATATACTGAGAAAAAAAGCCAATTTTACCTTGGGAAGTAGCTGTGGCACAGAATTGCCTTTCAATCTTCAAAAAAAAAAGACAATAATGTGAGACATACAGTCATAGTTGACAGTTTCAGCTCTTGCAGTTGAATATTATACATTTTTTCACAAACCACCCCAGTCATTCTAGCACACCATTCTATTAGCTACAATGATACACTTTTTTGATCTTTAATTTAATTTTAAAAGGGATCAACACACAGCTATTTTCTCATGCTAAGAAGCTATCCTTCACTAGTTTTCTTTTCAGGAGAAATAAATTCCATGGTTTACACATGGGGCAATTTAGCAGCAGTTAGTGCTGCGGTATATTATGTATATTTTATAGCATGGATCCAGAGATAATAATTTAACAAGATAAAATAATAGGAAAGTAGCATTTGTTCTCATTGTGAATATTTGAAATAGGATTTGTAATTACCATTTCCTTTGGGAGATTAAAATATTAAAGCTATGCTTGTCACACAGACCATTCTTACGACACTACTATGTATAAACATCTCAATGTTGATTTTATTTCCCAGCATATTTCATATAAGCTATCCAGAGGTGAACAGCAGATGCTGATGGCATCTGGCCTAAATCAGACACTGAGACAATGCTATTAGAATGCTCAGTCTGTCTGTCCTGATGTTCTACTGCTAGCTAGGGAAAGAACACTGAATCATCCTGGCACTGGAAGATGATTTGACACGTATTGTATAGTCAGAGCCACAACTTTGGGTTATTAGATTGTGGTGATCAGTTGTAAGACAGGACTGGTTTGCAAGCAGCCCCAGTCACCTGATTTGCATTGTGCAGGTTTTGGCTGCAGTAATTTTCTTCACAGTGGCTGGTATGGAGCTGTGTTTTAGATTTGTGCTGAACACAGTGATGTTAATAGAGATGTTTTTGTTATTACTGAGCAGTGCCAGAGAGGCCTCCTCTGCTTTTCATATGCTACAATGGTAAGGAGACTGGAGATGCATAGAAAGTTAGGAGGAAACACAGCTGGAAAACGTGATGCAAACTGACGAAGGAATATTCCACACCATATGAAATCATGCTCAGTATATAAAAGTAGGGGAAAGAAGAAAGATAAGGAAGGTGTTTGGAGTGATGGCATGTGATGAGGCCCTGCTACTTTGCTTGTGTGCACAGCTTTTGCTTTCCCTATTAACCTCTCTTTATCTCAGCCTAAGACTTTTCTAGCTTTACCCTTCTGATCCTCTTCCTGATCCCACTGGTGTGGGAGTGAGCAAGCAGCTGTGCGGTACTTGATGGCTGTTTGCAGGTAACCAATGACAATACCTTACAATTCCCTTTCCCATTTCATGACCTTACTTCTTATTGCTGAATGCCTCCCTTTCTCTGCCCTTGTCTATTCATAAATAAAGTCCTTTGATTCCGGCTTTGATGTGCCCATATCCAAATTTGGTTTATCTAGTGCTGGTACTTAGACCATCCCTTCCTTATGCAGTATCACAGATGGCTTTACTGAGGCACTGCTTGCCTTGCTTCACACTGCACTTCTGAAGGTCCACAGTGCTCCCATACAACCGTCTGTGATGTTTGGCCATTTCTTTCAAATCCTTCCCTTTGCCACATACACAGTACCTCAGAGTGCTATCTGTAAATTTTGTAAGCTTCTCACTCTTTTATTTATAACTTCTAGCAATTTCTCATCTCATTTACAACAAACTCTGGTGTCCTGTTTAGTTAGCTTAATCTCAGGTCAGTGTTGAGTCAGTGCCCTAGACAATTGCCTGTAAACTTAGCATAAATATCCACATTCAAGCAACAAAGAAAAAAAAACCCAACCAAATGCTGTATTGCAGAACTGTATTTTAAAATACATGAGTTTGAATTATAAAAAATAAAAATCTCTAATTTAAATCTAAGAGGAAATATTTACAAGACAAACTAAACCAGTAAGCAATCAATTCTTCATAAGAGATAGTCTTCCCTAAGGAAAACACCCACAACATATTTCTTGTACGTTTAGAGTTGAAGAAGCCATCACTATTTTAATACAGTTTTATTCTTTCGTAGAACATTACACATACTGAGATATATGTATTTTTTCAGTAAAATAACAATAAAAAATAGAAGAATGGTGACAATGAAGAATTCATTGTGGGACTCACACTGTAAAGGTCTTAGAAATAATGTTTTACAGGAATGCTATGAATCTAAGTTCATTAATGTTAGTAAATCGCTGATGGGGTCTAAGTCTCACAGCAATAAGTGAAACAAACAAACCATCAAAATATAACATATCCTTTAAGTTAATTTCATTTTGTATTATAAAGGGTAGAATTAATACTGGGGTTACACTATATTTTGACCTCCAGGTGATTTGAGGCTTATTCTGCATTTTTATGCCTTCCATCTGTAAGCTGAACCTTAAAGTGAATTTGTGGCCAACCAGCCTCAAGCCAGTGAGGCTTTTATCTGTTCGAAATTATAACTCATCATGTAACATTCCTTATTAATTAAGGTTACACAACTCCAAGAATTTGTATATTGCATGTTCCCATTTTCCTTCTCTTTGTCTCATATTTTAAAGAAGTGTTAAATTATTTTTATAATTTTATTTTTTTTTCTTCTTTTGATTATGTTTCTGATTTAATTTTTATCTCTAAACCTTGAAACATACAATTTCTAAAAATTGTTATTTTTCTTCTATCAGAATTTTAATGTTACACTTTTGCATAAACTATAATGCAATAGAAGTTGAAATTTGGATTCTTTTAATTACTAGTCATTCCATATCTGTACTATATGAACCGTATCTAGTCTTTTAACATATATCTAGCCTACAAAGTGTCCTGAGGTTTTTTTTGATTGTTTGCTTTTGTTCATTTGCTTGGGATTCATGTTTCTGGTTTTGGGTGATTGGATTTTTTTTCCCCACTTTTAATAGAGAACAAATCATAGTACCTGAAAAATGCAGAAGCATAGAAATTAAATTTTATGACAAATGGGTAATCTATTTAAGCAGGTAAAAAGCTTACCAAACACTGAACGACCTATGAATTTACATTCAATTAGCTGTAGAACTTCTCTTTCCCAACTGAAAAGCTAACACAGTAAAAGAAACAGTGCTGTAGATGGATAATTAAAGTGCTAGGTGAGACATTCTTTTAACTATATTTAATTACCTCGCTAATGTTACAGAAAATGAATTAAATGAAAATTATTATAGTTTGGAAAAAAGGTCTTCTAAAATGTCTGAATTCAATCATTTTAACTCAGGCAATGTCTCCTTGGAAATCATCACAAACTTTCTATGTGTATCCGAAATGCACTTTCTAGGTTATTTCAGGAACATCAACTTTACAAAAGATTATATAATTTCCTAATTAATTTCTGTGAGTTTATTAGTTTAAACTGTTATATATGCAATCATACTTTTACACTCTAAAATGCGAACAAGACTTTGCATGGAAAATCAGCTTATGTAATGAAAATATAAAATATTGGTTTGTAACATAAGCTTACTATCAGTGCCAATAATGTTCATAATTAAGTTATAAGAAAACAATTCTCATCCCTTTTTTATCTAGGTACTTGTATTCTCTGTGTTGTATATGAACCATGACTGTGATGTAAGTCTGGAGACAAACAATTTACTTTTCCACATGGAGATTTTGATTTTTTTCAGTTTTGGCAGAACAAGACCATTCCTCACTTAAAAGATAGAGTTTCTTGACATCAGAATCTTCAGAAAAGAAAAAGTATCTGAAGTCTGTTTTAGCCCTTTATTCTAGGTATTTGTTTTATTTATTTTGTTTGTTTGTTTCTTACCAAAAATAGACAACATTCATGCTATTTTATTGCTTTCTGTACTGATATTTAAATGACATTTATGTGTCCAAAAATGCCAAAGGTTCTTTACTTCAGTAATATCCAGTAATAAGCATGTATTATTAAGTGTTTTGTAAGTTATGGCTTTTCTCATTAAAAGGGGTAGAAATCTTTTCGTAGTCTAAACTTGAGCTTCAAGTCTTTGATTTTTATGCCATTCAAGATAGTGACACTAAGAGCTTCTTGTTTCAACATATATTCTAACTAATTAAGACACTCCATCCCACCCTAATCATTCTAGTAAGAATGATACAGTAAGATAAAGAAGATTCCTTGAATCTTTCACAATAAAACCTGTTTATTAACATTCGACTTTGTTTTTTGTTCTTTTTTGAATCTGCTTCATATATTTTATCATATATATGTCCAAAAATGGGGATACAGGGCTGTAGCTTACAGCATGGTACTTCAACTAATTGTATGAACTGCTGCAATTTGGTAATATGCTCTAAAAGACGAGGATCAAATGTTGTATGGAAAGACATTAACTCATCTCTACATATAGCATAAATTGGGTTTCTGTTTACAAAATCATAGCACAGGCTGCCTAGATAAATTAGCAAAGGTCCTGGTTGAAGTGGTTTTGTGAATCATCTTTCAGTAACAGTGCCAAAGACAGGATATTGATGTTAATAAACCAGTAATCTGTGCAAGAGTCTGAACTACTGATTTACATCCTGGGTTGAATCAAAGACATCATAAATTGTTTGTATTGTCTGTCTCAATTGTCTTGTCTTCTGTAAAGCATTATTAATAGCTATTTTTAATTAATTAACTGCCAATCATGGATAATTTATTCTGATAAATTATGATTTTCTAATCGATTGCTATATAATTTTATTTTCTGATAATACATACTTTGGCAGAATAGAAAAAAAATCAAAACCAGAGCCTCATAATTCATAATTTTACTCTATATGCAAAACAAAACATTGCAAGTGAATTTCCCCACTACCATAAGTAGATCAGTTTACAGTAGCTGGAACTGTAGAAAAAATATCTTTTGGAAGAAGTTGGCACCCCAGGCACCGTTATATTGGGGACCAACTGTTTGAAGAGCATTTTGGCAGAAAAGAACCTAGGAATTCTGGTGGACAACACATTGACCATGAGGTAGCAAGGAGAAGTTGCAACCAAGGTAGCCAACAGCATTCTGGGCTGCACAACTTAAAGAATCATTGGTAGGCCAGGGAAGATCATCTTCCTCTTCTAATCAGCACTGGCGAGGCCACATGTGGACTCCTTGGTGCAGGTGTGGACTTCTCAGTACAAGGGAGACCAGGATATAGTGGACTGAGTCCAACAAAGGGTCAGATTTAGGTCTTGTAGCATTTGTCATATGAGGAGAGGCTCAGAGACCTGACATTGTTCAACCCAAATAACAGAAGGTTCTTTGGGAGCTTATCAGTGTGTTTAAATACCGGGGAGTGAAGAGTAAAGAAGACAGAGCCAGACCCTTCTCAGTAGTGTCCAATTAAAAGACAAGAGGAAATGGGAACAGAAATACAGGAAATACAACTTAAATATGAGAAAATACATTTTTTAAATGTGAGAGTGGCTAAGTGATGGAGCATGTTGACCAGAAAGGTTGTGGTGGAGTCTCCATTTCACTAGATACTCAATCCCTGACTTGACACAACTTGGGGCAACTTGCCCTGATTCACTATGCTTTCAGGAGAGGGGTTGAGATAGAAAATTTTCACAATTTCTTCCCAACTTCAATAATTTTGTCATTCTGTGAAACCCCTTTGCATTAAAAATAATAAATTTTCAGAGCAGAAGACTATTTTTTTTAATTAATGAAATAATTTATTGTAATAACTTTAATGCAAAGTTGGAAATATATACATGTGAGCAGGCATCCAAAAGTCAGATTTTTAGGAAGCTTTAAAGCAAGTTAAAAAATGAAGCATGATTCTGGCCCTTCATCATATCCCTTTCCATGCTTCTAATTTCTGGAAATTTTTCTTTAATGCATTGTCTGTTCAATTAATCTCATTCAGCTTTATTTATCTAAAAGGTAGTTGTGAGCTAGCTTTTGAATCTATAGTTCATTTGTGAGGAGTTGTAGGTATCTTCACAATGTAATTTATTCTATCTGAGTAACATGTCTAAATTAGTCAAAATGTGTCCATCTTTTCCCTTTTACAGAGAGACTATAAAGACTAAACAGCCAATGAGTAATAGACTTCTAACTTTTATGTGGATCATAAAAGTGAGTATGCAGATGTGGATGATCTGTTGGAGGTAAAAAAATCTACAAAATCCTATGGTGCTTTCAGTGGAAGCACAGATATTATGGGCATACCTAAGTATTCAGAATTATTTGACCTACTGAGGGCATCTGAGACATCCTCAAGTAATTTACAGGCATTTTATGGTGCATACACTGTTAGATAATCCATGCCCTTCTGTAGGCCATGAGTCTCACAAGAGGACTCTGACAGTTTGTACTGCACCAGATATTTCTGTCTGTGTGACTGAAGTGACTCTGTCAAAAGAAACAAGCATTCATGAACTGTGTCACCATATTTTTGAACATGGTTCAGAACATGTTTTAAAAGTTACTCTTACTTCCCTCCAAGCACTCTTGTTATTTCTGAAGCTTGAGGGATAACTCTCAGTGTTGCTTCTGACAGATCAATCTAAGAATGTCTTACAGGCAATTGTTGCAGTGAGCTTCAAAATGTATATTTATATTACATAAATTGAACCAAAGAATTTAAAAACCTCATAACCAATGAACAAAAAACCCTGAACCAACCAACCAACCAAAAACCTCCAAACCTTTGATAATGGAACACTTCTACAATGCAATCATGAACCTGACAGCTATAGCTTTTCTAGAGCATTTTTAAGAGGCTGATGACCATATCTTTCATTCTTTAATGGTCTAAAGCCATATGAGCCTCCTGGGAGAAGGTCTGGTCTCCCCAGTACAAGGGTGAGTTGAGTATAGAGGAGTGAGTCCAGAAAAGTGTCAGGAAGATGATTTAGATCTTGGGGAGTCTCAGAAAGCTGGGACTGTTCAGCACAAGAAAGAGAAGGCTTACACACATGAGAATTAAGTTTGATGAAACTGGTAATTCTAGCAAGCCAAACTCATTATTTCTAATACTTTTAAAAAGCTTCTGGTTGCTATAAAGCATTATCTCAATTAAATGTTTCATAAAGAAAAGTATTTTTTCAGATATAATTTGGCTTTCTGTTTATTAGTTTTATTATGTTGTTCTTGTCTATTTAAAAAAATATTGATATGTATTTCAAATCTATATAATTTGAAATATTTAAAATGTTAATTGGAACAAGTATGTTTATATAAAACATATTTGTATGATCAGGTCCACTATTTCTCTTGAAATAACTTTATATTATTTTCAGTGTGCTGAAAATGAAGTATTTAGCTTAAAAAATATTCATACATATTGAAAGCAAATTAAGATTTTAGATTTTGACAGAATCAAAACCTGGATTTCCTTTTAAAGGGTCACATTTGTAAAAGACAATACTACTCTAAGACCACACTTTACTTATAAACTCTATCTCCTTCTGATTCTTTCATTCTCAATTTAAAATTGGATTTTGTCAGACCAAAGATCCAAATTTTTACCTTTGTGTAAAACTAAACGTATGCGAGAGAAAAATAAGAATGATGGTATTAGTTTAAACATATAGCCTTCTGTTATTAAAATAAGAAATAAAGACCATAATTTGTCCCCAAACACTTTTTTTTTAAAAAAAAAGACAGATGTTTTAAAATTAAAAAATATTATTATCTTCTGTTGTTATCACAAGTAAATCTGAATTACTATTACATACTTATGCTATGGAAAATGACTTAGGGTGAAATTAATCAGCATATTTTAAAATTCATTGAAGTCTATATTGTTTTCATCATGTTTTCAAGTGTTTAGGAAAAAAATCATAGTCAGAATGGAGGAAGCATTTGGGTAAAATAAGTCCCTCATTCTGTAGCCAAAATACAGTTAAGACAGCTGTAAATTGAAATGCATTTCTCAAGAAATACTTAGAATTAGTTAACCTTAATTAAGTGTAGGCTAAGTTTCTGTAAGCAAGAGCACTATATAAACATGGTATAACACTTAGAGATCCTAGTCAGTCACAACATTTAAGAGTGTTACCTAAGTATTTGTGCAAGCTACCACCAAATGAACAAAGGTGCGTGTGGCTTTACATAAGGGATTCAAGACACAAAATGTTGTGTAAGGACAAAATAAATGCAAGGGGCTGCAAATAAGTAGATTGTGCTTCCAAGAACTCAAGTAGGATAACTAGAAAAGCAAAACAAACAAAATATGTAGTATGAGCAGCAGATGGGATACGTCTTTTGGGAGAGAGACAGAAATCAAATCAGCATTAGTCATAAGTGAAGCAAATTTGAGAAATTAGACAACAGCTCACTTCAGTTCTGGCTTCCCTCATGAAAGGACTCTAGAAGCTGATCACCATCCTTTTCACAAGGAAGGAACAGGTAGGACTATTGTCATCAGAGCTGGATGTATCAGCTCTTTGTTATTGTGTGCTCATAGTTAATACAGAATACATGCAATAAGGATTAATGGTTTTATCTGTGTTGTGTTTAACAATTGATAATGTGGAAGGAGTATTAGAAGGGAGTGTGCTGTAAATTAATTAATTTAACAATGTTTTATTTCAAGGTTTAAGACTGATTTGACAGTGTTGTAATCACTCCCATCACTCTAATTCCATAACTGGTATAAATAAATATATCTGATTGCAAAAATTTGTAATGGTAACCTTTACAATTTTTTTAGCTTTGTCAATTAGAGTAGGTTCTATTAAAAATATTTGGTAAATATTGAATATATGCTATTGATATTCATGTTTTCACAGCAGTTTTGTTTAAATGTTTAAGACATAAAATACAAAGTATCAATTATGTATAGTTTAAGATTGCACTTGAAGGAAAGAACAGGTCAAAGTTTTAAATTCTCCACCTGACATGGTACATAAATTATTTCCTTGATTTCTGTTGCCAATATTTGGAAGTTGCTCTGCTTCAGGGTTGTTAAAGCAGAGTGTTTTCATATTTTTATTTTTTCTTCTCCAAATATTATTTATGCTTTGCTATTCTGGAAAAAAATATTGTAGAATGACATATGCTTCTTCCAAGACATACAGGTTTTTCCTTTTTTTTTAAATATTTTCCATATAGAAGANTATTTTTTTTTTTTTTTTTTTTTTCACAAAATGTGGACTCTTCATACAACTAAATAACGGGAAAAATCACTGACAAGGTTTCAATAATAAAACCAGCTAGAACTGCTAATAGCAAACAAAATATTTTATTGAATTTAAATATTTTCCATATAGAAGACTTTATGACATTTCCTTCTATAGGGAAGGCCTTGTTTTGAGGGCTTTTTAGGACTATGCTATTTCAAAAGTCTAATGCCAGACTTTATAGAATCTACAATGCTTAGAAGTCATTCTACAGAAGGTATAAAATTACCCTTTTTATCTTTTAATTTAGTGAACATATTTGGATAAACTAATTGTTCTACTAGTTGATAGCAAGTCTATAATTTCAGGGTTCATATGATGCATGTTTCAATCCCAACATTTATTCAGGATACATTTATGGCATCATATATGTGTGTCAGATATTTTTTCCCTACAGACTTTGGAAGTACAAAGAAGAGTTTGATAACATGATCATCTTATAATTCACATAGCAGCTGTGATTCTATAGTCAGCCTGAATCTGTCACTCACAGAAATTAATTGCCCTGTATCTTAATGCACCCAAGACATCCTGCTCAGGCGTATACCTGCTTTAATAGCAGGTATCAGTACTGCCTACCTTTTTCTGTGATGTTTCCTTAGGGTTAACAGTGGGCTTCTCTTGCCCCCAAGAAAAATAAAGCTTACCACTGTTACAGATTATTTGCAAGGGAACATTGGCCTGTTTCTACTCTGAATGAAAAAAGGGCTGGAGTGTAGGACTGAAACCTTAATGACAGGACTAAGAAGAGCTTGTGATACTAAAAAAAGAAACCAAAAAAAACCTCCAAATCCATTAGCACATAGGTAAGAAGAAAACATGAAAATTATTTTGAGCTCTATTCTGCCCTGCTGCAGTGGTGGTTTTAAAAGAATGAAAAATTTCATGTATTAAACTAATAAATTTTCCCATATAGATGGTTCTTCTTTCTCTCTCTCTGAAAGCTAGTTGGAAAACATAGTTTTCTATCTTGTCCCATAACAAGTATCACATCTTGCATCTGAAGCAAAATTATTAATATATTTTATCAAATTTAAGTCAGTAAATCTTTGAAGGTATTTAGTAAATGGAATGATTTAGTTTTCCCTATGTTAGAGGAAATCTCTCATGAACACAAAAGCATTCCTTCTCTTATTGCTATACTACAGTAGCTCCAAAACAGATAAAACCTTCTTTGGCACATTTTTACTTTTATAGATAAGAGCAAAGTAGTTGTTTTCTACCTGGAATAAAATTATTTCCAGTACAGCTTCATTAACAAGAATGAATTCTTTGGCAGACTCACAGGATAATTAATTTTAGCTCCTCCAATATCATTACACTGTGATAGTGAGCATTTCATCAAATGATATGTTAATTTAAAGAACAAGCTGAAATAAAAAGATTTTTTCCCCCTCTGAAACAGGAAAAAAACCCCAAACATGGTATTCCTACATTAGTCATCACAAACATAATTCTTAGGATTCTTATAGAAGGTTCTTTATAAAATCAATATGGTTTGGATGTTCAAAATTATCCACCCAAAATTGCTTCAACAACTCCAAAATCAAGGAAATAATCTTTTTATTGCTTTAGCTTCATCTAACAGTATGAGATACAATATGCCTATGGCATACACCTTTTCATTGAGTGGTATGATGTAGACAGGTTTACAAGGTTTACATTGATTTTGATCATATTCTAATCTCTGAATAAGTGATAATTTTGTGTTAAGTGCTCTTCCAATGACACCTATAAGTTGGTTCATTAATCTTAGGCCCATTAATTAATGTTATTAACAGCTTTATCCGAAACATTTTTTCCCAAACACTGCATCATGAGAACCTTTTTATACACATACAAATGTGTTCTAAAAAGTAACTTCTGTATATACATTGCACACTTTTGTTGGGACTTCTCTGGTAACTTTCTGTTGGACCAACAGAAGACCATGACAGTCCAAATTTATCTTTTTATACAGCATCTGAGTAGAATTCGTAAAATAAATTACAGTCTATGGTAGAAATTTTGATAGCCCTTCCAAAGAAAATGTCCTTTCTTAGAGCTGTATTTGAAGGCTATAAGAAGAATTAGAATGGAAGTTATGAATCTGAAAGTATCACAATATAGACTATCATGTATTAGCTCATTAATTCTGGTTTTATGTAGAGAAGTTGAACTCATCCATGTATGACTCCACAACACAGAATTCAAGGCTGAGTTTTGTTTTACTGTGCTGAAAAAAGTTTATAGGGATATAAGTGTCATAAAGACATAAGTTATATCAAAAGTAAACACATCAAGGGGTTTGGATATAAATAGACTAAAAATAGTTAGACCATATGAATTAAAAATATATTAAGTTAACCAAGTGAATATGTAATGATGAACAGATTCTTGCTATAATAGTAAACACAATACCTATAGCATTGTTTCTTCTTATAAGTAGCACTCAGAACATCACCATATAAACTCAAGAAAAGAAAGCATTGGATAAAGAGTCAAAAAAACCCATCCAAATCAATGTGATCTGCAATTCTTTAAATAACTATCAAGGTAATTTTGTAAACTACTACTGCTTAACAGTTAAAATGTGAAATAATTTAAAAGCAAGGGAAACAATAACAAAACAAAAAAATGTAATTATGGTGTGTTAAATAAAAGCCAATCAATAAGAATTAATGAAAATAATATGCAACATACACAGTAATCTACATATATGAATATTAATAGAAAAGTCTCAGGAAAACATCAGAATTGTAACTGGATTTTAAAATACAAGTACATGTGTATTATTGAAATTCTGAACCAGTTATTAATCAGAAACATAAGACTATAGAGGAATGCAAAATTGAAGAAAGGTCATAGTGACATAATTTAGCATATTAAATGCTGGACATGAATATAACCTTTTGACATAGGATAATATCTATGAAGAACATTTAGGGGGAAAGACTTATCAATTATTTAAATATTATACTATGCAGCTGTCACAGCAAATATTTCCATCAGTAAGATAAATGAAAACAATATCCATCTAGACTTTCCATGCCAGCTTGCCACTGTAGCTTGTGGTTTATGAGGATAGAGGAGTGGCTTAGTTTTTGGTTGGGGTTTTTTGTGTGTGTTTTTCCTTTTTTTCTTCTTTTTTTCTTTTTTTCCTTTTTCATGAAAAAGGACTTGTGTTTTCTTTCCTTTGGGCTGGATGGAACAGCTTAGAACAGTCTTCTCAGCTGTGTTTTGTATAAAACTCAGCAATTTCAGCATTTCCTTTTGGTTTTGAAGTTCATTCCAAATTAAAATTAACAGCAAAATCAAAGGGTTCTTAGCCTACTTGGATTGAAGACACTTTAATTTAAATTAAACCAGTGATATGACACAGAATGTCAGTGCTCTTGGATTTCCATCCCTTTGTTCACCATATTTGAGATAGCCTTCTTGATTTGAAATGAGACAGGTAGAAGGGAATCAGATTTAAAAAAAGCCCCCAACTATATATATAACTTTATTATTATATGCAGTCAGATTAAATATATTTCCAAAATACTCATGCAGTGAAATGCAATAGCTTTAAAAGAACAGGATGTGCAAAAAGATGCACTGCCATATGAGGTGCACTGAGACATCTGAGACATGACCATGTGGCTAGTTGACAGTTGTGGACACAAACTTTTGCAGAGAAGAACACAAGATCTCTGGAAGACTGTTCCATAGGCAATAATACTTTGTATAGACAAATGGTTACTCACATGCAGCATAATACAGTTTCTTAGGGCATGCAGTCAATTTCAGTCAATGCTTTTTGGTGTCCAGATACCTGTACATGGTTGCCAGAGATGACATAGGATTTACAGGAAGGCAATACCCTTCTATATTGTCATCTGGAGTCCAGAGAAAGCTATTTTAAATAGGAGTGACAGTAGATACATATTTATAAGTGATTGAATACTGCCCCTGCAAAAAGATATCCAAATTTCAGCAATCCTGCAATGAACTGAATTCCCATTTCAGACAACAAATAAAAGCTACACCTGTACACTGCATCTGAAGTAGAAACTGAATAAAGACAGCAGCAGAGAAATTACACTTTCAATCTTTCATCTCTACTAAGTTCTTGAGTATAAAAAGGCATAATAATATGTATTTACTGTGGTATGTGTTCATAAAACAGTTGACACCAAGTGACATATCACATGTATTATGACCTTGATATTTTTCCTCATATCTTCAAAGCATGACTGAAGATTATCTTGCTTTTGGTGCTGAACACTTTCAGAAGTACAGAAAATCTCCATTGTGTTCCTTTCCGTAGGATGGTGATCAAGACTTAAGTTTGTACATACCATTGTGCTGAGTATGACTATGAAAACAATTAAAACAGTTTTCTGGTCCAAAAATATGTTAGATCTACCATTTTAATACAAATTTATTCATTTCCCTAACCTGAAAACAGCATAAATAGCAGAAATATAAAATATATTCATTGATACATTTTACACATATTTTATATTTATTATGAAAATATATATTCCAATAATTTCCAACTCCAGTTAAGCACAATACAATTAGAGAAAAGATACTTTTATTTTAATGTGAAGTTGTCTGACATATTTCCTGCAGAGTTACTGTGGTATCCATTTCTAAGGAGCTTTTTTCTCCAAAGCCAGGTGGGAATACTAATTAAAAATGAAGAACACAGTATGTCTCTAAGCTGTGTAAAGATCATACCATTAAACTTCTATTTTTTTCTTTCAATTCAGTTAGTGTTAGAGCCTTTCTTTAAATATTATATTAAATTATTCTAATAAATAGTAAATAATTGGAACCAAACTAATTTAATTTTTTAAAAAAAAAACTTAAAACTTGCAGCCTTACATGAGTAAACATTGTACAGGTATTTTGGACACAGCTTACAGATAGTATTTATATAAATGTGTACACACACGTCGCCCTCATTGTCTTTTTTATCTTATTAAATAAGTCTCAATATGACTACTGGAACTAATCTCTTTCCTCTACAATTTCCACTATGCCACAGGTTCCAGAAACACTATGACTGAAGGAAAAAAAAAAACACACACAGGACAAAATATGAGCATATTTAGCTCTGAGTACAGTGAACACTTCTAGGCTGGTTTGGTTTGGTTTTTGGACTGTTGTTTTGGTTTGGGGTTTTTTTCTTTGTTTGTTTTGTTTTTAGTTTTTTTTTTCTTTTAATCAGATGAGGAAAAGGCTGAGTACTTAAAATAACTATAGTGAAAAAAAGATGGAATAGAAAAAGGAGTGAGCACAACAGATGATGGTCTTGCCTAAAATGGGAGAAAAGAACTTTCCAGACAATATTAGTACAGATAAAATAGAGTGGATCCTTTAATGAAAGCACTTTCAGGTGCAACAAAATATATAAGTGCACACCCAGTATAGGGTTATTGCAAATTTATAACATTAATTATCATATCTAATGGATGCATTCAACCCAAAAATTTTCTGCCCCTGGGGCCATTCTCAGGTCTGCCCCTTTGGAACTTCTCCAAGGGTTTTGGGCCTTCTGTTTTGCTTTGATTACAATTTATCTTCCAGGTGCATGTGTTCCAAACAAGATGTTCTTGCTAAAATCTTTTTCCTTTAAAAAAGTGTTAAAGAAACCTTCAAGAATATGGCACAAACTGTCAGAAAAATAGTTTACTATTCTAAAGTGTTAGCAACTATACAGCTATATTAAAATCTACAAATATATAAAAATCTTAAGGGTTTTAAGGCATCAGTGGTATCTCTCTAGATACTTAGAAATTCCTTCAGAGTACATGGGAGACAGGTTCAAATAGTCTTCATTTTTGTTCAGTAGAGACATTTTTCTTCACTAAAACAAATATAGTTATATTTGAATATCTGAAACTCCTGGGAGGAAAGGAAGTAGAGCAACAGTCCCTCCAGCATGCTGGTATCAGAGAGATCATTACATTGCTCCACCTTCTCCTAACTGATATAACTGGAATAATATAGTCTGCATGTAACCTTCTGATGTGGGTTAAGACTAAAATCAGTTATGCAAGGTAACCTATATAGCTCCCAGTATTCTATATTGACCACTTTCAAAATCTTAAAGAATTTATTTTCTTACCTTTTTGTGAAATATCTATGTTTCATTATATACACTCACATGCAGTTAAACTAAGAACATCACAGGGGAAGAGGTGGTTAGGACTCAGATTTTTGGATAACTTGCTGTCTAAAACATAAGTAAGCAAGCTTATTGTACAAAAATATCAGGTATTTAGGGAAATCCTACTCATGTTTATCTGTCTTTACATGCTCAATGAGCTTGCAAAGATTGGTCTTATACATATAAGCCAGTGTAATATAAGGAGTTTACAGCAGAGTAAACAGGAGTTTAATCTAACATTTAGCAAATCCAATTTTGCTAAATGTTAGATTAAGTTCCTTAAGCACTAGAAAATCCTTGCTTTTGACCAAAAAACCTATTTAATGCTACACCTTGGCTTAAGAAAAAAAAAAACCAAAACCAAAGAACAAACCAAACATCATTTAAGGCATTCTCTGCAGATTTATATGACTGTATCCTCAACAGTAGGGAATCTGAAAGGGTAATTTTTTATTATTATTATTTTTTGTAAACTTGTAAACATTTTAAATAGATATGCTTTCTAAATATAAACTCAGTTTTTCTATTTAACAGTACTTTTTAGGGACTCTGCTAAGAATATGTGACCAGATTATATTTTTCTCCTCATACCCCATGAATAAGCACTCCTGTGCTTTGCCTTTTAACATTCCTTGTGGTTTCTTTGCCAGCAGGCATTCAATGCTGCAAATTGAAACACATTGGTAATCCATTTCACTTGCACGTTCAGGCCCTTTCCTCTACATGGAGCTGAGAATGAACTGCTGGTCTAGCTGAGAGTATCAATGTTTATGTAAGTGAAAGAAATAATTGCATTGAACATGCATCTTTTCTGTATTTGTGAGCATAGATTTCTGTGAGCAATTAACTACTCTAATTTAATTCTGAGCATGTTAATCTATAAGAAAATAGAGGCAAGGTCACTGTACTCTTCAGCTACTGTGAAGAAGGCTCTCTGGGATATTAAAAGCATATTCTAGTTTTTCATTGATCTTACATTTTTATCATCACATGGAGTTCAGGAAAAGGAAAAAAAACATAAAAGTTTGGTATTCAAATGGGAAGGCACTAAAGCATTATGTTTCAAAGTGTAAATTTCTTATTGGATGAGACTAGTTAGGGAAGAATCTGATGTGTTCTAAATGTCTTATATGTTTTCCTATGGCTTCATTTGTTGATCAAGCAACAAACAAAAACTGATAGAGGAGTAAAGGAATTCTCCAATGTGTGACTTACATAAGCAAGGCTTCAGGGAGACTTTTCAGTACCAAGAGGTAGGCATGGAACTTCTTCCTTCATTATCCAAACTGATTATTCCAAATTAACTAATACAGATAAATTTGTTTAGATTTTTCTTTTTTTTTTTTTTCCCTTTTTAATATACAGATGAAGTAATAGATTCCTTTACAGAAAAGTAGTGGTTGTTGACAGAACGTTGACAGTGGTTGGTTTCACAGAATACCCTAACTGCAACAAGGTAACTTCTTGTATCCCAAATGTATCAAATAGGAATGACAGGCTACCACATTACAACAAACATTCTGCCACTTTTTTTACACATTTTAACTGAATAACCTTTGTTCAGCATTCTTCAGTTCTTAGTTTTAATGTTATGCTAAAAGATTTAGACAAATTCCAGACAGAATTTTTCTTTCCCCCCCCAGTGAATTTGTGTAATAGCCAAAAGATGCTGCAGATATCTGAAATTTATATAACAACCTGAGTAACATGATACATAATAAACTATTTTCCTTCAAATATGATAGGTATTCAGGATGCCTTTTCCATATTAGAAACTTGGAAGCAATCTCAAAACTGCAAGACTGTGAAAAAGTTGACAGTCTATAACACAAACATATAAACTACAGGCCTGCCACAAATATCAGTGTGAATTCTGACACTGACATTGATGAGTTTTGTATATTGACAGCTCAAGATGAAAGACTGAAACACAGACAAAATCCTCTAGACTTGAGTCCCTTGGCACCAGACTATTTGACAGCCCTAACTATCTTGACTGGTAAATGAATGTCTAAGATCTTATATGAGTTTGGATATTTTACTAGAGTTTGTCAAAACCTTATGTCTAGTTAAAGAATGTGAATCTATTTTCCTGGGAAAAAGATTGTCATTATCAACATAGCATAACTTGAAAAAATATTGAAAATGCCTTACTACAAACTAATTATTTTTTCTCTAAAATTATTTTTTTTCTAAATAAATTTTAAATGACGTTAGACTACTGCTTATGGCCTCATCAGGAGGAACTACATACAAAATGGGTGGATAAAAATATTGTAATCTAAGGCCAAGGGCATAAATATAGGTGCCACAAATCCTGTAGTTTTTAGTGGCTTGCACAGGAAGGGGTTTTTCAACAGGGAAGAAGTCACTCCATGATCAGGTAATTATATTTATGTCCTTGAGAGAATTTTCTGAACTTTACAATTAAAGTCTTCAAAAACCCTAATTTAAGTATCTACCATCATGATGGTCAAATAGCATTTACTATTGCAGTTCAGATAAAAATATGTAAAAAGCATTTTATACGCCATCTATATTAATCTGTGTTATTCACTGTAAGTGTCACTATGAAGCTAGTTAGAACAGACTCATTAACAACATGGGTGTTTTGTAAATACATTTTATCACATTTCTGTGATAAAGATTTGTAGTAATGATAAAGTAAAACTTAAAACCTATGTGTTAATGTATACAGAAATCTCGTTAGTGCTGTTCTCTTTTTATTCTTCATTTCCTTGATTGTGTAAGAATGAAGTTCCCCTCTACTTCCACCATAAAATTTGAACCCTACTTTCAAATACTTCTATACTTCTCATCAAAATTCCATTGGTATCATACTTCAATATGACAATAGCAATACTTAAAATGTTTTTGATAACACTTCAAAAATCATCTATCTAAAATCCATTTAATGAAAAGGTAAGATAAATCTTGGTGGTTTTGTTGCTTGGTTTTGTTTGATAGTGTGTTTTTCCCAGTGCCAGAGAGGTTAAAATTTCTAACTTGAAAATAACATTCTGTTGACATAAATAAAAAGGAGCCATTTAAAATCAGTAATAGGTGCTGACATGCTAAGAGAAGGTTAAAGTGATAAAACTCAAGACATGAAAGCATCAGAAAATAAAGTGGGCTCAAATTACAATATGTTGCATGACCTTAAAGACCAAAATAGAAAAGTATAAGATGAAGAGAAATAAAAGTCTGCCTAGTAAAGAAATGACAATTAGTATATGTACCTTTAAATCAATTTTACTTAAGGAAGATTAAGCAGCTAAATGAAAACTAGGTTGTAAGACAGATGAGCACAAGTTAAGTTAATACTAAAAAAGCAAAAGGTGAAGAGGCAAAAAATATATTAAAGACAGCTGCATTTCATATTTATGATGTTATTCACTGAGATAACTGGCATATTTTGTTGTTTCTGTGGCTTTCTGGGTTTTTCTCCACAGTAACCACCACGTTCCTCAATCATGGACAAGTGTTTAAATGGATTAAATGACTGTTTTGGGGGTTTTTTGGTTGGGTTTTTTTTTCTTTTTTTCTTACTCGTGCCTACTCTGATATTTAAGCAACACAGATGTTACTCTTTTTCAATCTGGATTTTAAATGGGCAAATAACTGCATCAGTGACAAAATTTTCATACAGCTTATATATGAAAACCCAACAAAACAAACCCAAACAGAATATACAGTAAAAAAAAAAATCTAGGATACTAGAAATTTCAATAACATTTATTTTGCTGATGCTGTTTTAGGGAGGTTTTTTTTTTCTTAAATGAAAAAAAAAAAAAAAAAAAACAAAAACCACCCCCCCCCCCCCAAAAAAAAAAAAAAACAGTTTTTTTTTTTCTTTTCTCCAGATAGATCAGTTGCTTTGATTAGGACTCATCTGAACTAACCATTCTCAAGCCTTTTTTTTTTTTTCTAATGAAGCATTTACAGAATGCAATTCATATGATCCTAAAATAAAAGTCTAATGCTCAGATTAAAAAAAAATCTTAAAAATGTTCTTTTTCCCTCTCTATTATTAAAGATATCTTAAAATGATCAGCTCTGAGTTTCTCATCTACCCTATAACCAATCATGGAATCATAGAATGATTAAGGTTGGAAGAGGCCTTTCATATTATCTAACCTTTGACCACCAAACCAGTCCACCACCATGTTCACCATTAAATCTTGTCCTCAGGTGCCATATTCTCACATTTGTTTAATACCTCTAGGTAAATTAATTCCATCACTTTCCTCGGCAATCTGTTCCAATGCTTTACAACCCTTTCTACGATTTTCTTTCCTAATATCTAATCTAAAACTCCTCTGACAAAACTTGAACCCCTACCTTGCTACAACCTCCTTTCAGGTAGTTGTTACAACACAATTCAACTGTACTGAGTGTACATTTTGATTTCAGACCTCAAGAGATTTCACTCCCACAAACTCTTTTAAAGCTTTTGGTTCTTTGGAACCTTACGTTAACATCTAGAGAATAACTACACATTTTTATCTAAGACATTCTTTTTAATTTAGTGAGAAAACACACATTTCAGCAAAAAGGATTTTACAGAAATAGACACTCTAGTTCACAAAAGCATTACAACAGATTACCAGGACTAACAAGCATTGTTATAGTGGGGAACCTTTGCCAGACTCAAGTTCCATGGCACTTAAGTTAGGTACAGAAAATAAGTGTTTAGGTTACCAATGAATAAAAGAAAATAATAAAGGAAGAGATATTAAGAGAAGAAAGAGTAAAGACAGAAAAGGAGCAGGCAAAAAACATAGTTACCACTTAGAAGGTCACATATTGAACACTTCAAGGACACCAAGGCCAGGATGAAGATGTGTGTGCCTCGCTATATACTCTGGCTATTGTGGCCCCTCCCTCTAGGCAGGACTTTTGGTTCAGTGGTAACTCACTGTCCTCTTAGTCAAAGCGACAGGTGCCACAGCCAATCAGAAGCTTGGGGGGGGTGGGGGGGTGGGGGGGGGGGGGGGT
>WBMV01000959.1:269948-351239 GCA_013396655.1 Campylorhamphus procurvoides | reverse complement strand
GGTGGGGGGGTGGGGGGGAGTGGTGTTAGCAGGTTACCAGGTTACCAGGCTGGCATTATTGATTAACAGGTGTCCCATGCAGACTTTATGCCATATGACCAAGCCTCAGAGTGTGGACACTCTGCTAAAGGTTTGGTCAAAAGCTTATCTCAAATAATGGAGGAAAATAGTTGGCTCTAGTGTATGCACTACTGTTAGGAAATTGGGTTCTGACCTCTTGTTAGCTGTATCTTTTTGAAATGAATAAAAGCAGTAGAATGAATAAAATGCAAAGTCAAATAAAAAAATATAGATATATGTTAATTTAAAAAAATCATACATGCTTTTATATTTTTTTAAATCTATATTATATAAGCAGTCCTTTATATACAATATTATCAGAGTTCTGTTGGAAGCCGTAAATCATAGCAATCATATCTGAGGTTGAGTTCCTAGAAATTAACCTTCATGCAGGACAATCATCAGTTAACATTATTTGTTTACTTTACCATTAATTTTCATTTTTAAAGCAGCTATGTCAAAGGACAGTTATTTTACTGTCACATTTTGTTTTCAGGCACCTGATGTGATTCTTGGGGATATCCTCTCAAGGGCCAGGAGCTGGACTTCAATGATCCTTGTATGTCCCTTACAACTCAGAATATGCTATGATTCTACTATAAATTATTTCAATTTTGTGAACCCCTTGTTGAAAGCAAAATACATTTTAACACAATAAAAATGCAAAACACTCTCCTCAGCAGGAGGTTGACTTTGGCTGGCTGTCAGATATACACTGCTGCTCTCTCAATCCCCCTCCTCAACAGGACAGGGAGAAACTAAGATGAAAAATTCTGTGGGATAAAGACAGTAACTGGGAGAGGCAATATCATAGAACAGTCATATAGTGAAGGACTACAGATAGTGAAGAGGACCCACAGTGGAACAAGAGAAAAATGTGAGGAGAAAGGAGTGGCAGAGAAGTATTATGAACTGACCATAAATTCTCGTTCCTGGGGGTGGGCAGACGAGCTGAGTGTGTAGGAGTAAAACAGCCAGGGAAAAATGGTGACTGAGGGATGTGGGAAAGTTTTGTTTTGTGTATTTTTGGTTTGGTTGGGATTTTTTATTTTTTCCCCTCTCTACCTAAATCTACTTTTGTTGGCAATAAATTAAGTTCTTTTCTCCCAAGTCAAATCTGTTTTGCCCATTTCAGTAGATGGTAAGTAAGCCCAGTGTCTTTATCTCAACCCAAGGCTTTTTTATTTTATTCTCCTGTCCTATTGAGAAGAGAATTGACAGACCACCCATGTAGGTATCTAACAGCTGGCTAAGGTCAACCCACCACACTTTTTTGTGAGTCGGAATATACTTTTTGTGGTAATGCTGTGACGCTTGATGGACTAAAACAACACATACAAGCACTTGTGTGAGAGCCAGGATTTGTATCTCACTGGATTATTTAATTATGGGGTCAAATCAACCACCTCTGTGAGAGAGGGGGAAGGGTGCCAGGCCTCTAGTATTGGAAGGCACATGGTTTGCATCCAACATGGCAGCTCAGAAGGTACATAGTTGAGCGCACAGGAGCAATGTGGCAGAGCCTGCCAATCCAATAAAGCCCACCTTATTGTAGCCTGCAACACCACACCCCTGAAGCCTCTGACTGGCTTACTCACCCCCCACTCTGGATAGGAGGGCATTGAGTGGTCAGTGAGCCAGATGTCCCGCCTGGGAGGTGTGATCACTGCGGCTGGAGCACATAAATAGAGGCACAGAAGGCTTCCTTTTTGTTTTGTCTTTCTCTCCTGGGACTTGCTGTCATGTGACTCTTGGTGGTAACTATTTTTCTCTTCTCTTTTTTTTTTACTTCTTTCTTAATATCTTTTTTTTTTTCTCTTGCAGGTAACTTAAAACTGATGGGTAGCAATTCACTAGGTTGTATGGGGTTTGTGTTTCAGTGTAATGCTTCTCCTTGGAAGTGTCTTGGGGAAAAGTGTGCATCTTTTTCTGTCTATGGAAATTCAAGTATTATAGAGTTAAAGGCTCTGCAAAAATTTGTGGGCAAACTTTTGAAATCTAAAAGTTAAGTATAACCACTGGGCAGTGTGTGGCTTGGATCCAAGGCTTTATGAATTGGTAAGAATCTTTTCAAATGGGAAACTACCAGTCTGTGTTTGCTGGCAGTGAGATGATTTCTAGAGTTTTCTTGTAACAAATGTCCTCAAGCACACTGCGAGCTGTGATCAGTGGGGGTTTACCTCGATTATTTTTGATATCTAAAAGCCAAGCACTGTTTCTCAGTTTTAACAATCTCTGCAACATTTTATTTTTCATTAGACATTGAGGCATATATATTTCCACTCAAATAAGTTAACTGTTATGGATGTGAGGTTAAAAGGCAGTCTCAATAACAAGAATAATGAGGAAGAATAACATACTTCCAGACATTTACTTTTGTATCTTTTCACTTAAATAAAAATAATTAAATCAAATCCATCAACTTAGTTAAAATGTAACACTTCCAATATCTAAATATTTATAGAAATGTTTCTGTATGTTTCTAATGTTTTCTATAATTTTATTGAAAATGATTTAAGAATAGTAAAAATATTAGAAGACAGAAGAACATGAATGTTTTCACAACATAAAATTATTTCTCATTCCTCTAATGGCATGAGAGTTGTCACAATTGACTGATACATAGTTATTAAATGTTTTGCTGAGTAAAAGTACATAACAATGCTGGGTAAACTAATTCAGGTAGTGAAAACTCCATTGCATAAACTATTCAAATTATATTAACTAGAATCCATTTACTATTGCTGTGTTAAGAGTCTTCAATTGTCATCTGTTTTAAGATGTTCCAACCCCACTGTAGAAACTCTACTCAAACCTCATTTAATATATATATTTTGCATTTATAGATACATAGATTAGCTATATGTGTGTGTGTACGTGTGTGCTTGGGTGTGTCTCTGTGAGACATGCTCAACTTTGCTCCTAGCTGAATATATAAGCAGGAAAGCAGCAGCCAGTTCCCTCAGCCTGTGACAGAAAATCCAGGTCCCTGAGAGCACTGGGATGGGCTCCAGCAGATGTGCAGCAGAAATTGTCTCCAAACACCTCTTAACAGCAATCAAATAAACATGTTCAAGGGAAGGCACATTCTTTTCCTTTATTTTTTTTTCAGCTGGTTGGAACCAAAGAACAAAAGGAAATTTACCTACAGCAGAGTTCATAACTTCCTGATCTGTGTTCTGTGTATTAGCCACTTTGCTATTTCTAATTTCCAAGCAGGAATAAATATTTTATTTTCAAAATAAATTTGAACAAGGATCCATATTTTTCTCAACAAAGTAGAGCCTGTAGTTTTCTAGCACAATGACAGACTGCAAAATCGATGTATGTGTACTCCTACTATAATTTACGAATGCAAAAGTGAAGAAAAAATCAGAACCTATTATAAATTAGTCATTCTTTTTTTTCAATTGTGTTTGGGCTGCTGGTTCAAGCTGCAAATGGATAAATTTGAAACAATCTATGAAAGGGCAGTTATGCAAAAAAATATTGTGTGATGAATTAGACTCTTCCTGTGCAGCATCCATCTGATTACAAAACAAGGATGCAATTTCATGCCTTTATAAATAGCATTTCAATAAAGGTGTAATTTGAATTTCACACTTGTCAGCAGTGATTATGATCTACCTTAGCCTCTTCTTGGGTGAAAATGTTTTGTCATTGGATTCCTAAGTTTATTAAAGATTCTGTCCTTTTGACATTAATTTTACTTTTGACAGCCGCTTCTGATTAACTCTGGCCCATCAAAGAGTATTAGACATATCTCCACTGGTTTACCAGAATGGTTATTTTCAGTTTATGTTCTCTCTCTCACAACACTGAGTAACACCACTCAGTTCAGTTGGACTACTTGTCCTATGTTTTCTCAGTCTGAGTTAAGGTATTAGAACACATGTGCAGACTACTGTTTCCCTTGCAGCATTATATGCGTTGTCTAGGTGTTTAAGCAACTGTTATATTCCATGTAAATACAATTAATATTTCCTTGAAAGACTGAGAAGGAACTAGTTAACTGAAATATGTTACGCTGTTTGAAACCATGACAAATAAAAAGCATGTATGATGCTTTGGTAGACAAGGTACAATTAATGGGCTTCCCTTCTGCAGTTACAACTGAAATAGAGATGGCTATCATGGAATGTAAATGCACAGTGAAGCTACATGAACCCAAGAGACAGGTGAGAATCCTGCTGTCCAGCAAAACCACTCTAAGGGGAAAATGCCATACAGAGAGGTCATATGATTGATCCTGAACATAAATTTCCTTCATAAGGAAATTGTAACTTTTATTCTGTTTTTATAAAAACATAATTTATTAATTTAGCACTTGGTGCTGTGAGATTCTGAAGAACACTTAATAAAGAAATAAACTTAGCTGTCTCTTGAAGTAATAAACATTCCTCATCTCATTTAATATCTAAAAAGATGTCACAAATGAGGAAGTGAGTAGACCAGTTCTCACAGTATTTTATTGATTATGCTACTATGTACGTCCAGCAATAGAATAATGTTAGATATATTATTACAGCTGTTATTTTTAAAAAAATTCCTTCCCAACAAATGCTGTCTACAGCAGCTTTCCCTAGTGCTTCTTTGGTGTCTTTCATACTTTTTTTTTCCAAGTATTAAGTTCTTATTCTTAATGCTGTAAAGTCTTCTTTTTCCTCATTTTTAATTGATATTTTTATTGATTTTTTTTCTTTGCTGTTTCTTCAATAAGTTCTGTACATTGAAGAGTTCTGAGGTCAGAAAAACAACAAGAAGTCGAGGTCTTGTCAACATATAATGGTGAAAATGAGACCTGAACTGTAAATATATTTTAGTCACTGACATAGTATTTGTTGTGATATGCCACCACAATATTTTATATTAAATAAAAGTATATTTTTTCCTAAGCTGGTATTCATTTAATATTTAAAATGTTACCTTCAACATAACTAGTCAATTATGTCCAGAGATTTGTAGAATTCAGGCATTATATTTTTTAAAGGAACTGAAAAAATACAGTTGGTCTTAAAAAGTCCTGCCTATTCTACTCTAAAAGAAACCTATTTAAGAATCTCCAAGTAGAAAAAAAAAGTGAATTAAATTAGTCATCCCAGTTAAATGCCAAATACTGTGAGAACTGGTCTACTTCTCACTTCCTCATTTGTGACATCTTTTTAGATATTAAATGAGATGAGGAATGTTTATTACTTCAAGAGACAGCTAAGTTTATTTCTTTATTAATTTAGCAGTTGGTGCTGTGAGATTCTGAAGAACACTTCCCTCCAAGTACAAAAGGACACTATGCTGACACTTCACTTCTTACATTT
The DNA here is from genome assembly GCA_013396655.1 of Campylorhamphus procurvoides. Taxonomy (NCBI): domain Eukaryota; kingdom Metazoa; phylum Chordata; class Aves; order Passeriformes; family Dendrocolaptidae; genus Campylorhamphus; species Campylorhamphus procurvoides. Next base: position 345,864 of record WBMV01000959.1, on the reverse strand, counting down.
AACCCAAAGACCTGTGAGGAGTTAATCAGTTTAAAAATAATGATTGTAGGTCATACACAGAGACAAGGAGAAACGTATTTGTTATAGGTTTCAAAATCAAGGTAGCATATCTGACCTTGGGAGAAAATTACTCATTTGCATATGAATATTTCCTAAAAATTGCTTATTAGGGTTATACCTTGTAAGAGTTGATAATACCACTTTTATTATCAAAGATTTTTTTCCCCCCGAAGTCATTGTTCTCTTCCCCTTTTTTTTAGAGCAAATGTTCTAGGCATCATTTTGTTAATGGCAACTAGATGCTAATGTCAGTTTTAAAGTTCATGTAATTTTAAAAGTAGACAGTATGGTTCTCAGCTCTAAAGTTCATGTCATTTTTTTAAGTAGACACAGTCTGTTTATTTATTTTTTGCTACTGATTTTCCCACAAAAGGAGTTCTTCAGCTCCCCTTTTACCTCTAGTGTTTGGAAACATTTCTCTCTGTATTGAAATCTGAAATTTGCGTAGCAAAATAATCCACTCTATAATATACCTTTAGAGCAATATGTTTTCAGTTCTTTTCTTGTACAAAAATCTTTAATCTGAATTTTCAAAATTAAATATATATCATATTTACAGAAAAGTTCTGTTTATATGAATATGGTTTAATAGTATGAATTATGCAAACATACAGCATCCATTTAGGGAAGTTTGAAGGAATGGTAGATAAAATACATCTGGCAAGGTAGATCCCGCTGATACTGACAATGAGAAGAGGAATTATTTCACTGGACTACACTGGTCTTGCTTGATGTCAAAAGTGCATATTAACACCAACCATATATAACAGTGATTGGCAAACAGAGGACATTCATTTCAGCTTCTGTTGTCAAAGAACCCTCATTCTCAGCCATCTCAATATTAGAAGCCAAAAACCATCAGCAACTGTAATGATCAGAACCAAAGTGGCTCATAATATACCTAAATATACCTAACTATACTATGATTAACTAATAAATATATTTGATAAATTCTTGATTCTTAGTTGTTAATAGACAGGTTCAAGTAGTAGTTGAACTAAGTGCTTGCTTGAAATTTTGAGATTTGGCTTGTATTTCAAATCTTTTTGAATACTCCAGTCACCAGAGTCAGCTCTTCTCCTATAACAGAACAACACTGGAGTTTGGTATTCTTCTCTTAATTGTTTATATGTATTTCAAATTAATGCAGAATAATAATTCTATGATTTTATCAGCTAAAGATACTCATAAGCAAACATACATTTTAAAGCCCTCTGATCCTCCATATAAATTGCTATCACAATATTATTAATTTGCTTGCATAGAAAAGCTTAATGTAAGAGTCAAAAAAATCCCTCTAAAAACATTTTAAAAGATCTACATTTAAAAAAAATTCTAACGTATTAGTTTAGTATTAAAAATTCTTGTCTTTCTGCTGAATGTTGTTCAACAGAGTTGTAAATGTTCTAACTTTTATTTATCTCATACTTTGAAATCATAAAAGAAACAAATGATTGACATGGATACCCTGAGAATGAATATTTAATTCCTATTATATTTATTATTTATTGGCCTGCATTTTTTGGTAATTGGCCTATGGGTTGGTTTAAAGGTAAACCAGCAGGAGAAATGAACCCAACTCAGAAAGAGATTACAAGTCATAGTTACAAATTAATAAAAAGATTTCAATAAATACAGTGATACAGAGGAAGATTTGGTTTTGACTCACAAAACCCAGATGTATAACCCAGCAGCCTGGAACATGAACAGAAAGTAGTTTATTAATCCCTGTGTTGAGCAACATGTGGTCCCTCTGAGTACAAAGTAAAAGGAAAGGAAAACCTGTTGGTGAAGATAATGGTTGCAGTCTGGTTGAGAATGATAGTCGCAGTCCTGTTGAGGTTCTGGTCCTCCTCTGGATCCAGCGAGTGGTACCAGAAGTCCCCAAACCTGAAGGTTGTGTATGCTTAGATTCAGGTGGGAATGCCCAGTACCCAGTACCTCCCCCAGGGTGGGGAGTTTTCACAATGGGTGATTTACCTGTGAGTCATGGGATACTTTTGGAATGTGTGATGGCCCATTAACAGACATGACCCCTCAGGCTGGTTGTGAAGGTGCTAATGACTCTCTGGAGGGGATTTATCAGACCTGAGTCATTGGTGTGAAGACAGGAACACTCCCTTATCTCACAGAGTTCTTTAACACCCAGCTTGTAGCCTGAGGCGTCAGGTGTACCCTGGGGGGCTACTGCAAATGGTCCATTATTAACGGTTCATAAGAAATGACATAGAGGGTATAGAATACACAATTTTGGTTACACCTACACAGCGATAAACTGGTCCTGGCCACTGTAAGTAGGACAGCCTACTATGTATTACATGGTCTGCAGCTGCTGACTTGAAACCAGCACATTCTTCATGAGACTAGATTTCTTGTTTGATATTCCCCTGTTCCCCCCCCGCCCCCAACATGAACCCAGCATCCCAGCATCACCTGAATAAGTGAGTAGAGTGAAAACCAGCTCTGCAATAGTCTGGTAATACTGTGAGTTTTGACTGACATAAATAACTAGCTTTTCTATCATGAATACTTGAATACTTTAAAAATCTGAAGTATCTCTGAAGTAAAGGCACTGAATTTTGCAAAGTTACCCAGGCAGTCCAGCTTTTCACAACATACTTATAAAAGAGAAGATGATGATGGTTTTCTTCAAGAGTTCAACTTTTACTTTCAGAGTTCTGTCTTTCTGCTCTGCACATCAAGCAGGTCTTCTGACCAGCCAATACTTCTGATTCAACAAGCAGTCAGTGGTTCAACTCAATCAAGAGATGCCATAGCAGAGTAAGCACAAAAGAAAGGCCAAGGTGAAACTCATCATACATCATCTTTATTAAAATTAATTTAATTTAATTAAAGGTGTTTGATTATGGATATTTTTAGCTATTGTACAATCAGAGTCATACTTCTTAAATTGGCAAAGCTTATAAAGTTCTTCATACTTTCTTCAAAAATGTTCAGTAAAAATTTAATACACTTGCTGTCACGGTTTTCATTTTCATTCCATAATTGCCAAATGCATAAATCAAATGTTCTGAACACTGGCTCTAACTCTAAAATAGCATTTCAGCTCCAAGTGAAGGAACATAATGCTCTGACAAATATGCACTTACATTTTAATAATATTTCTAATAATAGAAGAAAGCTCATTGCAATTAAATTACAATCTGTTTGTTAATACCATCATATCAATCTTATTTCTTATTTCTATGTCTTTTCCAAGAACACAAGTGGATGAGAGACATTAGTTCCCTTTTTTGAACAAGAACAGCAATAGACTCATAGAATCATAAAATTATTTTGGTTGGAAGGGACTTGAAAGAACATCCAGTTCCAGCCCCCTGCCATGAGCAGGGACACCTTCCCCTAGACCAGGTTGCTCAAAGTCCCATCCAATATGGCCTTGAGCTGTCTTAAGGTCAGTAGATACTAAAAAATTGCAACCAATATAATTTTGGCAGATCTTCACATTTGTAAAAACCATTTCTTTTATAGCTAATAACATTAACTTTATTAAAGTATTTTATTTTATCTTAGACAGCAATAAAGTGATACGCTGGAATATATCCTAAATGGAAGACAAAAATTACCTCTCAGGTACATTTTAGAGCAAAGATTATATGAAGTAGACCTCTCAAAGTAAAAACTGACTCATAGAAAAGTGCTTTGGATTGCAACATGTAAGGATCAATGGCAGTAAATCTAAACACTACTGAGACATCTGTGTTATAGTATTTGCCTGGTAGATGAAAAACTAGAAGAACCACCTTGTATTGTAGTGTACATCTGTTCTGCCATTATTTTGGTTTAATGAAAGCCGACAACTAATTACCACACAGTTGTTCACTCACTCCGCACTCCCTGGTGGGATAATGTAGAGGACCAGACTTAAATATGTTTTGTCTCAAACATGATGAGCATTGCTATAGGAAAGGTGACAAGGGGAGAGGAGCAGCATTGTTCTGAGCCAACTTCCTGCTCCACCCTGAAACTTGTTCTCAGTCTTTTCCCCAGAATCACTTCCTGGAGAAGGGCTGGCTGTGCATGTGAAAAATCCAGTTTATGTAAGAGACATGCACCAAGTTAACTATAAATGTTTATATACTGGGCAAGATGTTCTATGGTATGGAATAACCCTTTAGCCAGTTTGAGTCAGTTTTCCTGCCCATGGTCCCTCCCAGTATCTTGTGCACTTTCTCACTGGGAGAGCATAGGAAACTGAAAAGTCTCTGACTTAGTGAGCACTGCTCAGCAGCAATGAAAACATCAGTGTGTTCTCAGCATTATTCTCAGTCAAGATGCAAACCACAGCACTGCACCAGTGACTAGAAAGAAAATTGACTGTATCTCAGCAAAAACGAGGACAGCCGTATTAAAGTATGCTCACACAAGGTTCGTGTAGTGAGTCAGAAAATGTGGATCCTTGTGAGACTCTAGATCACTCTTTGAAATGTATAGTGTTTTAAACATTCAAAGGTTTGGTATGACATTGGATAGTTTACTAAGCATAACCATGCAGGCTGTTTGTGAGACAAGCATATGCACTGATGATGAATGTTTGATGATGAATGCCTGATGACGAATGCACCACCACTTAGCCATGTTCTATTTTAGCAAAGGTTTTATAGTAACCATAAATTTTCTCCCACTGACCACTAGAGCACTTAAAGTAAAGACAAAGGTCAGTAGAGATTGTTGCAACTCAGTTCAGAGGTTTATACATCAGTTAGGGAATTGAAGATTATTCTGAGGGCAGAGATTAGAAAGTTGATAAATTAGGTTGTTTCAACCTAAACAATCTTCAACCTAGCAATCTTTTACTGGCCTGATAAGCATTAACAATACACACTATCATTTGCTACTCAATCACTAACAAGCATTATCTCTGTGTAGATGAAACAGTATTTAACAAATTTGTCCTAAATGAGCCATAAAGTATATAATACCATAAAACTCACATTTTTACTTAGCACTGGTGGCTGTGGTCCATGATCATTCTTAGTCATTAAGATAAGGTGATCATGCTTCTGTCCCTATCCTGAAACATAAAGAAATTACGTCATCTGATCTTGGTATATTATTTTGTAACTTCATGATTAGTAAAAGTCTGCCTCCCTTACATGCTTAATATTTCACATTTCATATAAAAACATAGTGGTTATGTTTGTTCTACTGCACTACTGAATGCAAGACCTACGTTTATCAAGTCCTGTCCCCAACATCAAATGGAAATTTATTTGGTTGGCTCACATAAATGATACTTGAACCTAGACTCAGTCCTACCAAGTTTTACATGAGAACAGTTACTCCAATTAAAACAGAAATAGAGATTAAGATACCGGTTGAGTACTACTGATAATCAGGAGTGCTTGGGCTCATTCCTTAACCTCATTATTATAGTGATAAACACATGCTCACCAGCTCCAATGCTGGACTTTATGAAAACTTCAGAGAAACCCAGTGTAGAAAAGATGGAATGCTTATCCAGGGCTTGTTCCCATTTAAGTCTAATGGCAGCAAACTTCCATGGCCAGGACTACTTGGTTTTACATTGTGCTGGGGGAATTATTTTCACTGTTGCTTTACTTGCAGCAAAATATCCATACTCAGTTGTTGCAACAGCTACCACAGCAACCCTCTTCTATTTCTCATTCCATTTCTTTCTGGATAGCATTTGCTTTCCTCTACAGCAACTCTGTCTTGCAAATGCAATATTAATTGTTTTCTGAGACCAATGCCTCAACAGTTGTATGCTTATCAGTGTCCTCTCCCTTTAGTTGCCTTTGTTAAATTCTAAGAATTCCATCGAGGCTTCTCTGTGTCTGCCTTATTCCCAGAACAGGGTTTTTTTGTTTGTTTGTTTGTTGGGGTTTTTTTTTGGGGTTGCCACATTTATGTATAAAGATTTGAATTTATTGAAAATTATCTGCCACTCACAGAATTCCCATTTGTAGTTCTCCTGCTACAATGTGTTTTAGACCTAGATGAGGGAAATTATAACAAGAACAAAATGAGAAAAGAAGCATCTAGTTTATTGGCAGCTCACTTCTTGGTCACTATCTATGCTTATGATGTGCAAAGGGGGTTAACCTCAGAAACTTCTTTGTGTTCTCTATTAGTCAGGTATGAATGGCTCTTTTGTGAGGATTATAGGTCAGGAAAAAGTCAAGAGAATTAGCTTTTTGTCTTTTTGTTTAGCAGGACAGTCACAGCTATATTAATTTACCTAAGTCAATCGAAATTATCTAGTAAAAAATGGCTATGTGTAAGATAGATAAACTAACAAGGTCCCAGAGGAACCTTGACAGGCTTGAGGAGTGAGTCTGTGTGAAACTCATGAAATTCAACAAGACCAAGTGTGTAAGGTCCTGCACCTGGGTCTGGGCAGTTCCAAGCACAAACACAGGCTGGGCAGAGAATGGATCAAGACTAACCCTGGAGAGAATGCCTTGGAAGTGTTTGTGGACGAGAAGCTCAACATGATTTGGCAATGCACATTCGCGGCCCAGAAAGCCAACCGCATCGTGAGTCGCATCAAAAAAGGTGTGAACAGCAGGTGGAGGGAGGTGATTCTCCCCCTCTGATTGCTCTTTTGAGACTGTACCTGGAGTATTGCGCCCAGGTCTGGGGACCCCAACACAAGAAACATACCTGTTGGAATGAGTTCAGAGGAGAGCCACTAATTTCATCAGAAGACTGAAGCATCTTTCCTATGAGGAAAGACTGAGACAGTTGGATTTTTTCAGCCTGCGGAAGAGAAGACTTTAGAGTGACCTTATAGCATTCTCCCAGTACCTGAAGGGAGCCTACAAGAGAGATGCAGAGGGACTTTTTACAACAGTCCTCTAGTGACAGGACAAGGGGGAATGGCTTAAAACTGAAAGAGGCTAAGTTTAGATTAGATATTAGGAAAAAATTCTTTTCTGTGAGGCTGGTGAGGCACTGGAACAGGTTGCCCAGAGAGGTTGTGCACTCCTCATCCCCAAAGGTGTTCAAGGCCAGTAGAATGGGGCTCTGAGTAACATGGTCTAGTGGAAGGTGACTCTGCTTCTGCTAGGGGAGTTGGAACTAGATGATCTTTAAGATCCGTTCTAACCCAAACCATTCTATGATTCCATAATTCTAACAAATCATTGTTTCTTCAGTTTGATTTACCAAGATAAGCTGCCAAATCAAACAGAATTAACTTAAATAAATATTGATCTGATTCATAGGGTTTATACTTATTGAATTAGAATTTATCTATCCCATGCTTTTCAATAGTTACCTAAATCTACAATTTTTTGTTGTTATTCAGTTTCTCTCTTCCATCTTTCATAACATTGAGCTCTAAACACAGATTGCCATCAGTTTGTTTTAAAATGCATAGCAGAAATAACAAATATTCTCTAGAAGAGTGTTTTGGAATCTAGCTTCTAGATATGAGAATATTCCTTAGCCCTTGAAGTATCAGGTAGTTGGAAGTCCCATTCAAAATGTGTCTAGAACATGGAGCATGGAGGGTTGTGAAAAGACAGGTGGACTGGAGCCACCATTTTCCAATCCCTGGCATTAGTTCTAAGGCCAGGCTAGATCCAGGGAAAATTTTGAACAGGATTTGGCAGGCCCCAGATTTGACCTGTGGTGGGTTCTGTTTTTCATAGAGGAAGTCCAGGTATGCAGAGAGGTGATCTAGTCATGAACATGACTAGAACATGACCTCCCCCGCCCACTCCTTTTGGGTGTCCAATAGGGAAGGACAGCAGGTGTGCCCACCCACCCACTGCCCTGTGACAAAAGAGGGCTGTTGTTCCCCCTCCATGCCAGGATCGATCAGACTGGTCCCACTGTCTATTTACTTCATTTACCTTTTACTCTTTTGCCTTCTTAGCATGTATTCTATATATTGCCATTTCTTTCCAATGCTTTCGTAACACACAAAACTGTTGAGTGTGACCTTTCTTCTCTGGTGTAGCTGTGAAGTCCCATTTCATTTCTCTGTGATCTAGTTGTTTACTTCTTTTTGCAGAGAAGATTTAATAGAAGAAAGCTGCAATGAGAGTTCATACTACTTTGAAGTTTTGCTTTGGTAAGATACACATCCCTGATTTATTAGCTCAATTTGCAATTATATTGTAAGTAATTAAAGTAAAAACTCACTTGTCAAAATAAATGAGCACAGTATATTCTGTGTGGAGGCAACCTCAATGGCTAATTGCATTTGCATCCTTAGTCATTTGCAAAACAGAAAAAAGTCTCTGATGAGTTTCATAAGTATTACTATGAATTAGAATTTTTTTTTTCTTCTGGACTGTTTTGCTAAGTGTCATCAGAGTTTCATTTTATTATCCATGTCTTTCAAGACACAATTAGCAAGTTCCAATTCTACACATTTTTAAATGAATCTATGAAAAACTGAAATGTATTTTGAAAATATTTCTTGAATAGTTTTCTTTGGATTTACATAGCATCAGCTTGTAGGAAAATATAAGAATCCAGGCTAATTGCCCTCAGGCACAAAAATAATCTGTGTATAAGAGGAGAGTAGTGGATGTCATTTTATCTTGAACCTTTAGTGAACCTTTTTACCTTGTTTCTTATATTTAAGTTGATACATTACAGTCTGGATGGGGAGGCAATTAGACAGGTAAAAACCTGTTTTAGGTAATAGGTCATGCTCTGCCTGGAGGCTGGTATCCAGAAGAGTACTGCAGGGGTCTGTTCTGGCACTTGTCCTGTTTAACATCTTAGGCAGTGTCCTGGAGGAGGTGATACTGAACTTTCTTGAAGTCCATAGGTGGTATCAAATTGTGAGTGATGCGGCAGTTACACTGGAGTGCAGGGAAGCTATTGAAAGGACTTTAACAGTCTATGGGAATGAGCCAGCTGGAATCCCTTGAAATCCGAAAAGGACAAGTACAAAGTTCTGCCCCTGGGAGGAAAGCAGCTCAAGACATTGGGTTTGTCTAATTCAAGGAAAAGGGGTGACATTGCTTTTCACAGATTCCAGAAGAGGTGAAGTGGAGAGGGAGCTGCTATCCAGTGCTAGGATGTGTGGGAATGTCTCAAAGCTGTATCAGGGAAGGCTGAGACAAGATTAGGAAATATTTCTTTACTGAAAGGAAATCAAATACTTAACACACTTCCCAGAAGAGGTAGTTGATGCTCCATTCCTAACTGTGTTTATGAAACATTTGGCAAAAGTCCTTAATAACACACTAACTTTTGGTCATCCCAGAGCTGGTCAGACAGCTGGAACAGATGATCAGTGTAGATCATTTCCAATTGGCACTACTCTGTTCTCGTAAAGGGTAGGGAGAGACAAGCTTGAGAAAATCCCAAGGTCCAGAAGGGCTCTGGGGCACTAAGTTGAATGTTAGCCAGGTGCAGAGATGCCTACTATATCTGGGGTTTCATGAAGAGCGGCACAAGGCAGTGTGTCCAGAAAAGTGATTGTGCCCCCTGCCTTTTACTAAGGGCCTTTCACTTGACCATGCTGAATTTCATGAGCTTTTCATAGGCCCGTTTCTCATATCTGTCACAAAGTCCCTCTGGATGGCACTTTTTCCTTAGCCACATCAAGTGTACCACTCAATTTGGTGTCACCTACAGTATTCCTCCATAACTGAAGTTTCTGTATCAGTCTCTGTTTTATTAAGGCAGTGTAGTTGTCCTTCTTCAGTTTTGCAAAGTTATATCTAGATTTTAAATACACAGATTGCTTGTATTTATTCAAATTTCCCAGAATCGCAGACTGTTCACAGATTCTGTGAATCTGTGAAACGTTGCCAAATTATTATTAAATCTTCTTCTGAATCAATAACACATTCCATAAACATGCAATGGAACATGCTCCTTATTTTTTTCTCTTATTTGATGATCAATGACAATACTTTGTAATCTTTTTTCATAGTTTCCTTGTTTCTTTAGAAAAAAAAAATCACCACAACCCTGCAAGGACCAGCTAAAGAGTTTTTTATTAGTTGGGTGCATATTATAATTAATTTATTCTCCATCCAAAATACTTATCCAAATAACTTTAGAGATCAAAAAGAAATATATGACAGTTGTTCATGGTTGCGCTAATTTATTTAATTCCATTTCAATTGCTTTTCTAACTCCTGATGGCAAGATCAAGATCAGCTGATTATAAAAGCATAAAGACTTGTCAGTCAACACTGTGGGGACAGTCAAGTTCTTTTGAGGATCCTTGGCAGAATGATGACAGTACTGAGTTGTTACAGTTAAATATTATTTTTTCTAACAGATTTTTCTGATAAACAGAGCATAGAATTTTATAATCAGAAAAGGATAGATTTTTATAAGCAGAATCAGTGTAGCCTAATTTTATTAGTATAGCACAAAATTTTATAACATGGCTTAGCCTACAGTTCCTAATCACCTGGACCCTTCACAAATTAGGTCAAATCTTAATACTCGGCTTGCTGTATCATTATAACAATCTTAATCTATACTCAAACCACAAAATAGAACATGAGTCACTTAATCCTAAGAGGAAGCAGACAATAGCTGAAGGGTTCACTGACCACAGGGCAAATCATGGGTTTTGCCATGCAGCAGCAGTTCTGATCCAAGTCCCATTTGGACTTACAATTGCTTGATTTTATAGACCATGCTCTGTGTGCTGCTACACTTCCTTCCTCTGTGATGGGGTCTTCACCACCTGGTTAGTCAGGTGCCTGGAACCTTCATGCAGGTAAGCAGCAGTTCAGCTAGCCCAGTATTTTATCTACAGGAATAACAATGGGAGAGACCATAAGAAGAAGGCAGAAAAGCTTGCCAGTTTCTGGTAGACCTTTGCCATCTCCCCAGTCCACAGCAGTTGTATGAGGGTTTTAAGACGGTGCAACCCTTGCTGTTCTTTCTGGTATTTGCTGATGTCTGACTGTTGATTGATGTTTCTAGTGCCATTTTGAACCAAGTGGTATTGTCTCAATCTCACAGAAGTTCATTACCTGTTCTGCAAAGAGATACTTCCTTTTATATAATTAACATGTATTGTTGTTTTATTTGCCACATTCAGTAGTTTTTCAAGTTTGACTAAATTCCTCAGCTTTCTCCTTTCTCAAGTGCATCCTAATTGTTTTAATGTTTCATTCTCAAAGCAGGTGCTTCATCTCCTATGTAATTCTGGTTGTTATTCTCTGTACCTTTTCTTACCCTACTGCATCTTCCCTGAAGCTCAGAGCAGAACTGTGTAGTGTTTAAGATGTCAACACAAGGTTTGTACAGCAGCAAAATGATGGCCTCTGTTGTATTCACTTTCCTTATGATCCCAAATATTTTGTTAGTTATTGTTTTGTTTTTGGGTTTTTTTGGCAGATGTTGCACATTGAGTCAGTGATTTCAGATGACTTGCAATAATGACTCTAAGCCCAATTTGTAAATGCTAGCATTTTTACCACTCTGTATACATGTGTATATATATAAAAAATAATATTTCTTTCATAAAAATATTATCTTGAGGTCATCTTTTGTGACTTCTCAGGTATGTCCAGTTGTGCTGATCTGAAAAATTTTGTGTGCTTTTTGAGTGAAACCACCGCCTCAAAAACCCATTAAAAAAAAAAAAAAAGTTGTACAGTTTTGGAAGGTCTCTCCACAACTGATTCAACACATCAAGGTGAGGAATATTTTCCAAAGGTTTGGTTTGGTTTGGTTTTTTTTTCCAGTGATACAGAAAATTATCCACTTTTATTAAACCATTTCACAGTAGTGTCCAGGAACACTTATTACATTCACAAATGATCGCTCCAAAAGTAGGGTTTTTTTCTAGGAAACCTCCTAAACCAGTCACTTTTCTTTTAATTCTCTATGCCTAAGAAATCTGTGATCTGTGGTTATTTGCTATCTTTTTGTACTTCATGGTCCATCTGGAAAAAAATTCTCAGTTTTGAAAGCTGACTTTGAGTTCAAGCAGTTGCTATCCAAGAGACAATATTGAGAAAGAATATTGAATTTTGCTTCTTCTGTAGATAGTAATTTAACCTGGAACTCTGCCAAGATGAAAGGAATAATAATCAAGAGCTAATCACTTAAATCTAACGAGACCGCTAGCTTTACTTGTCTTAGCAATTATTTTTTTTCCTCTTTGACCAGTGAACAGGTTATGCAGTGCAGCATTTTTTATGAATTATGCATTTTGTTCTATTATTAGTCTCAAGTATTTTTTCATCCTTTCTCTGCATAGTTGTTCATTTCTGTATACACCTGTGTAAACACTTGTACATTATTATTTCTTGACTTTAATATGCAAAAATATGTTTTAACAGCTTTTTCTTGACATTGTCTCATTTGTGTATTTCATGATCTTTTGTTTCTTTATTTGTTTCAGATTTGAATATGTATTATTGCTAAATTTCTTTTATATCTCATATATCTATTACTGTGTCCTAAACTTGTAAGAATTAATTTTGCTTTGTTAACTAGTAATATGGAAACTGGTACAAACTGTAGAGGTTTATATTCTCTGTTTCTCTGCAAACTTATCATGAATATGTAGTTTTTCAGGGAAGCCTTTGTTACAGTTTCGAACCCAAGCTGGAATTCCCTCCAAATAGCTTGGAGCCAAGGCCCCAGCATTGGTAAAGATGTTTAACAAAAGAGACAAAAGACATGGATATGCTGATATTATCTACTTTGGCCAGGTCTTTTGTTCCGATCTTCCCCCAGCAGGGGAGAGAGGGGGAAGGGCTTGGTGTTTCTGGCTTTCTGCGCAGATCAGTGAGCTCAGCTCTCGGCGGAGCGAGGAAGAACGGGACACAGAGGCACTTGGATCCCAGCATCACTGGATACTGGATTTGTGTTCCTTTTTTTCCCTTCTCCCTTCTTCTGCCTGTTTTCATCCGTGAGTGATCATAATCACTACAAAGCTTGCTGTAAGGAAAAGAGGTGGGAGAAAGCCCCGGTTTCCCTGCCCCTATGAAGACAGGATTGTTGCTGATCTGCTTTCCATTTTTCCTCTCATGAAAACTAGCCTGGGAACTGCCTGCCACCTTGCTTGAGCGGAGAGGCCAGCCGGCCGGGCGCGACATCACCACCTACTGTCCGTAATTATAAATGCAACCCCTTGGAGAGAAGGAGCCGCCAGCAGCGGAGGTGCCACAGTGCCACCTGCTGTCTATGGGTAAATTGCATTCCCCTTTTTTGGGGGTCGCTAAGAGGACTTTTTTTGACAGTTTTGCCTTGTCATTTGGGGGTGGAGGGTTTTGTTGCAGACTGTTGTTGTTTGGTTCTTTTTTCTGGGTGTATATATATATATATATTGTGGTTAAGAACTATTATCCTTTTCTTTATTTTTTTTTCCCTAAATAAAGTTCTGTTTCCTAAATTTTAAGGAGAGGGATTATTTCTTGGCTAGCATAATATCTTAGTTCTCTCTTGAACTAAGACAGCCTTCTACCAGATTTACTTCAGGATTACTTCACTCGATATAGTGATAGTAAGAGTACAGTTCTACAGTACTAAGAGTACTACATGGTACCAGTCCGAGAAGGTGCTGCATGGGGTTATTTCTGTAAATAGAAGATACTTCTATAAATAGAAGGTACTTCTATAAATAGAAGCAGCCTGCCTGAAGCCACTGCCTACTTCTGTAGGTAGCTACATCTTTCAAAAGATAAGATAAACAGAAAGACTTCATGGTCCTGATACCAAATGACAACAATTTTTTCTCATCCATATTGTTTACAGTCAGCTCCCTCTGCAGACACATCTTGAAAGGAAGCAGCTGGAACAACTCAGAAATGGGGAGAGAGCTAAAAATCAAGTTTGGCCAAGACTAGCTCATGAGATTGCCTTGTTTGTGCTGTCATTTCTCATGTTTAAATACTAGTATATTTCTATGTATAGGCATTCCCTGAGGCAGCACCCATACTGGTGTTAACAAGGGCATGGGACTGGTCCAGAAGGCATCATGAATGCAACCACCCTGAGGAAGGAAAGAAAAGGAATTTATTCATAAGGGTGGGAGCTGTACTGTGCTGCCGCCTCTCTGGGCTAAGATTTAGTAGTGTCCTTATGAAGTTTGTAATCATCTACATTTCTGTAGAATTTTCAGGGAAAATTCATGTACAAAATCCCCATGTCATGAAATTTGATATGAATAAGAAAACAATCAAGAAACATTGTACAACTACTTTTCCCTAACTTGGCTGTCTTCTAGTAACGAGTTGAAGAGACTGAAATTACTAAGTTGGGAAAAATACATAATTTGTATCAGAGAATCTTTGTCTATTTCCATGTAATTATGAGAGATATTTTTTCTTCACTCTTGATTTGGTATGTGTCAACACATTCTTAATGTGATTATATAGTGAGATAAGCTTAAACCACCTCTGTTCATGTCTTTAACTAATTCTAACTTGAAATAATTTCTTGAGGTCTTTAGAATCTGTTCTTATCTAAGAGAAACAAAATTGTGTGTGATACAATTTTATATAATACAGGTTATTTTTGATTAGAATTACATCTGCTATTAAAACCTCCTATTTAAATTACTAAAAACAGTTGGGAGCATTCTACACAAACCGCTCTTTGTAAACAATTTTAATTTTTTTCTTCTTGCGCTCTTGAGTTCTAGAACTGAATGTCTATGTTTTTATCCTCTTGTATGGCATGGATACTAATGTTCTTGCCATGTTTGGTTTTATTGTTGAGCTGACATACTTAAAGTTATATATGAACTTTGTCCTCTTATTTACTATTTTAGGATCTATGCATGTGGAAGACAGAATGAAAGAAAAAAAAGCATTTATTAGACTTGTGGTTGAAGAAACTGTTCTTCATAGTATCCTTACCATGTACCTTAGTCAAATTTGAACAATAGTTTTTACAACTCATTTATTCAAGTTCCAAGGTAGAGCATAAATTCTCTAACATTAAGAAATGTTTTTCTAGGCAGATAAGAGAACATAGGAATTCCAGCTTCAGCTATAGTATGACTTTTTTATTCATTAATTTGTTCTACAATTTTCTATGTTATCATTTTAGTCATCAGTGCTGTATCCCTTTTATCTTTAGTTCTTTAGACAGCTTTATTTCTTTAGCCTCAAACCAAAACTCTTCTTTTTTTGAAAGATATTTAAACTTGTGGACACCTCTCCCCTTGCTTCCATTTCCTTTCTCTTACCTTAATGGAAAGTTCACTTTATTCTTTTTGTTGGCTATGTAAGGAGAGATTACTTGTTTTTTATTACCTTCTCCTATCTGCTAAAAGTGTTAGTATGTTTGACCTCTGTTGACCTCTTGCCTGATCAAAGGCTTCAAAATGGTATTTCTACTCTGCTCCTCAAGTCACTTCTTCCTTAGTAAAAGAGCAGGTTTTGTTGTAGAATTAACTGTGGAATAAATTAACCTTTGGAGTGCTGTGTTGTTTGAAAGTTTCTTTCAGCCTCAGAGGCGTTCTCAAATTCTTTCTTAATTTTTTTTTCCTGTCTGCTACAATTAGTGCATCTCTTTTCACATATATCCAATTAGTGAGTTCAGGAAACTCTTGACAAATTTTTATGCCAATATTTTTTGCCTTGATTCTTTCGATACTTTTGTAAACTATGTTTTCCAATTTTTCATTTCACTATGAAATGTCTTTATATAATCCTTTATTTGGTATTTTTTTCATTGCTTTTAGTCCCAAATGTCATTTATTTTGCCTGTTATTTACATAGCATTTTATCCAGTCTTAGTATGTCTACTTCTGCTATTGCAGTGTCTCATTTATGTATGATCAACTTGAAATAGGATTATATGCCCCTTTTTTTTTAAAAAACTTTTTGCTGCATTTTACAGTCAGGTTTCTCTTCTAAGGTTTAATATATAATAATATGAAATATATATATATTTTTAATATACAGTATGTTAGAAATAAGTTAAATAGCTGGATGGATGACATGGAATAACCCAATTCTGTAGTAATAATTTTTTTTTTACTCTCTAAAGCAGGAAGGCAAATATAAACTCTCTGCTGCAAATGATGCCTGATTATGATCAGAATTTATGGACCATGCCCAAGATTTTTTTGAGAGACTGATTGTTGTCAAAGGCCAAAAGGATACTTGGGACAATTTTAACAACCAGGAGTGGAGCTGATTGAATTCCAGTGCCAGGGAATATTTTATTTCACTATGTAATAGAATAGCATTAACATGGCCACTGTACACTTTTTTATTTTTTTTTTAATCTTATGAAGTGGTTTTTTGGGCATTTTGAAGTTGTGGATTTGTTAGGGTTTTTTTTTTTGTTTCATTTTATTGTGGGTTTGTTGTAGAATTTGGTGTTTTGGCCTTTTTTTGTTGTTGTTTGTTTGTTTGTTTTTTAATTATTACTAAGATAACAGATATTTCTTGAACCATTTTTGGTAGTCCCAGTACTTGTAGCTCCACAATTTAGTTGATTCATTAGTCTGGGAAGTGTCAAGTCTAGTTATGAACTGCCTGTTTAACCTGCACACTGCCTGACCTAAATATTGGCAATTTTAGTTCTCTGTTACATTCCGAACTTCAGTATGCTGTTCATCTTTCAACAGGAGAAGGAGTTAGAGTGACTTCCTTCAGTATGCTTTCCAAGACGCACTTTCAGCTCCCTAGCTATAGGTGGCTAAATGAAATCTAATCTAATTAAGAGCCTGAAATCCTGTAATAGCCTATTGAGATATAAAACTCTGAAGGATGATACTGTTGCAGTGCTTAAGGCTAAGAAATTCAGAATATTAGAGGTAAAATTCCTATTATGTAAAACAGAAACTTGAAGTTTCAATAAATGTTAGGAACAAAACAGACTTTTGTAAATCCATTGTGCAGGTACATGCACAATGTTGAGCAAAAGGAAATTGGTATGTTTAAAGAGTAGTCTCTATAACAGTCTAGTGACAGATCTCTTCTTCAAGACCTGTCCCATTCGAAAGCATCACCTATTCAGCTTTAAATCAGCCTCAGTGGGGTGGGTCCATTGACATCAAAGCAAAAGATTAGGCCCATGACTATCCTTCCCAATACATTAGATTATTCTCATCGATTTCAATTGTCTCACATTTTTGATAAAGTATGCAAACTGTTGTCTTAATCTTGAAAAAGAGCAAGTCCCCATACATGACTCTGCTGGGAAGAGAGAATTGCCCATTTTCCTTCTGCTTACCTACTGTAAAATTTGAAATGAAAAAGGCAGTCCAGCTAGGAGAGGGGTCAGTGCAGGAGCTTCATGGTGATGTGTGCCAAACTTCTCTGCCTAGAATTTGCCTGGATTCTATACCAAGAACTTGGTTGTTTTAGAAAAACCCAGAGAAAACATATGACTAGGGGGGTTGGGTTGTTTTCATCTACTTAATAATCACATAATTTCAAAGAGGCATGGTGCAACTAATCAAATCAAATCATCTGTTACGGTTAATATCCTTGGGAATTCAGCAATCAAGCCCACTTTTAAATTACTGCTGAAATCATCAGTGCTAGTAATTTTGCTATATATACCTAATCAATGCTTTATGAAAAGTGTGTAGGAATGCTAAGAGAACTCTAGGTACATAAGATAATATCCTGCTGGTAGGAGCATATGCTGGGAAAAACAGATTTTGTTTCATATGTTAATATTTTTACAAAGTCAACCGAAAAATAAGACAAAGCAAAGAAAGAACTGGAAGATACACGCAAAAAAATGAACTTAAGGTTTCTGTCAAGTTAAATAAGTTTTACTACTAAATATATATATGTATATATATACATATGTGTAGTTGTACCACATAAATATTCATGTGATTTATTTGATGAGCAGGAAAGACTGCCAACTGTGTTCCACACTACCTTCTGGCTGACTTCTTAAGTAATAGCTTAATAGACCATCTGTATAGAGTGCACCATGTCCATCATTCATGCTTAGATAAAAATAAGTAAAAAAAAAAATCACTGAAAGTCAGTTTTCATCCATGAAAGAAATACCTATCTCCTTGCTAGGTGTGACAATTTTTGGATACACTAGCAAATACTAGAAAAAAAAGTCATAAAATAAAAATTAAAAAAAAAATGTAGTATTGCAATGCCTTATTCTATACTTAAAAATTAATAATAATAAAAAGATGTCATAGCAGCAGCATATTAGGTAAAAGAGAAAAAAATTCTGAAATCCTTTTTCTGCAGGCTTCCTAAATGCTGCACTTATTGTAACAAAAGATTACAACAAATAAAAATAACTTTTCTGTGTTGTTCTTCTGTGAGTACAGAAGTGTCAGAATGCTTGAAAGAGTGTTTAGAAAGTCTTGACAATTCAGTAATTTAAAAAAAAATGTGGCAGGAGCAAGTAAATCTTTGTGGTGTAGTTGTTTTGTGCTTGTTGCTAAACACAGCATATCAAGGGGTACAAGGGCACTACAAATAACTTGGAGGAGAACTCAAGCTGTCAATCACAGCATCCAGCTACATTTTAAGTACTGTAACTGGTTCTGAAAGAGAGAAGTGTGACACATCTTAAGCTGATGGTACTCTTCAGATGCAAGGAAAGTGGAATGAACAGGAAGAAACAACAGGAAAAAAAAGTACTTTTTACCTACTATTTTACCATTATGGACAGAATTTCTGCACAGAGTTTTGGGAATCAAATAAGAATGAGTTTGGAAATGAAAGAAGTTGAGTTGTAATACTGTGGATAAAATTAATTTCTGACAGAAAGGGATGAAAAATATTTGTGTTTATACACATATAAATGTATATGTGAATGTATTTACAAACATAAATATACACCAGATATTAAATGCATATTTTAATTTATTACCCTGTAGGCCTTTTATAGGAACTTCACTACTGTTATATAACACAAAAACATGAATTTCAGTTATACTAAATAGTATAATTATATCAAATATACTTTAAGAATTCTGAAATTATGTATAACTGACTTTGTTAGATCTGCATTAGAAATCACCAGTACAAATAAGAACCAACCGTAACAGTGCCCAAAGGTTCTATGCAAATCTGCATGGAAGATCAGGCTAGTTTATTAATAAGGAAGAAAGTATACAAACCAAAAAGGCTTTCTTGAAAATGGAGCTATTGCCTGATGACTCTCAAATAGCCATCTAATGTTTGAATGGTGGTTGCAGGAAAGTAAGAGACATTGCTCAAATTCTTTGCTCAATGCCTTTAGATGGGGAAGGATTTTGCTTAGAAATTCCTTAGAAACCTTACAACAGACCAAATATATTGGGACAAAGGCAGTTGGGGAAAAAAAATCACTGTTAGGAACAGATACTAAGTGCTGACAATATTTTATTAATAATTAATTTGTAATTATTCATTTGTACTCACCGCTAACCAACTAATCTTTTGCTTTGCTGACAAATCACAAATATCTTTCTAGTCATAAAAGACTTCAGAGAGAAAACTGTACCTGTGGTCTTCACAGCTTTACAAAACCCAGGCAGAAGATCTTGAATCCGTGAGAACTGACTTAGAGGAATGGTCACTGTGATGCAAAACCAACACAGAACAAATTAAAATAAAATCAGGACTGAAGCAGCAAGTTTTATAATTTTGTGGAAAGCTTTTTATATAAAGTAAAACAAATAAATTTTAAAAACTGAAAAAAAAATACAACAAAAAGCACCAAGACCTTTAAGGTTCATTTTGTATTCTGGCCTATATCTTATAATTTTCGCATCTTTTGCACTGTCTAAAAGAATGGCTCTGAACACTGCTTGTTAAACTGTGGGACAAGAGGAATGTAATTCTTGATCAGTCTCTTTATTCACATAAAACTCTATCATAATCACAGATGACTGGACAATTCTTAAATTTGGCTGGAGGTACTTTAACACTGGATTTGTCTAACTCACTGGTCCGTCATGTCTTATTTATTGCCTCTGGGAACAGAAAGTTGTTGATTCCTCAAAGCAAGAAGAAAAAAAATAAAATACATGTACACAAATCAGCAACATTGTACCCACTATTGTCCTCCTGGATGAGCGGTTTTGTATAAGGAATGGGAATTTATTACTGCATGAGCATGCTGTTATTATCAACCAAAATACCAGCAGATTACGACTCCTTCTTTTGTCTCCTCCAGGACATCAACAAGACTATTGCATAAATGCAGAGCCAGCAGTAAAGTGTGGATAATCTAACTCTGAATATGAAACATTCAGGAAATATTTGTAAAGATCTATGCTTGTCCTGTTGTCTGCATTTTTAAAGTAACAAGCTGGTTGTAGCAGATATATGTAGATTAGAGCATTAGCCTATTTCAGCTAAATGTTCAGGAATATGACTTCTCTGATTTCAGGCAGAAGTGGCTGCTGCAGTCACTTTGTTCTTTTTCCTCATGTGGCTGATCTCTCAGAGGACTAATTGATCACCATCATGAGGATGCTGCTTATATCCAGTACCTTTCTTGGGTAACCAGCACTGAAGCAGAGAGGAACATTTCACACCACAGTAAACCTGAGATATAGCATTAAAATGAATTTTAGAATTTCAAATAGTAGTGGTTAGAGCTGCAGCAATTTTGGAATGTATGATGATGGTAACTACATGACTTGTTGTCATTATGGTGATGAGCGATGTTGTCTTGCACTGTGTATATAAAAAGCAGAAAAGGGTTCCTGTAGCAACTGCTGTTTACTGGGAAGAAAACAACTGAAACAATTTAATTATGCCTTGGTGAGAATCAGAACAATCTACAAATTTTGCTGGTCAGAAACCTGAAAATGTGGAGGGCCATTGTTCCCTTGCATGCATCTAGAATGAGATTTAGAAATATTGAGCAGTGAGTACTATGTATTGAATTCATAAAAAGAACTATTTCTAGCATCCACACAAATTGAATCTCACAACAACATGGGTTTTGAGGATTACAAATTAAACATTACACTAGAGTACTTATTTTTAAGCTGTTAATGAGTTCAGAGAGACAGTGACAACAGCAGTGGCAGAGAGCCACATCCCTGCCTGGCACAGCCCCTGTTGCCTGCACAGCCCCTAGATGGAATCCTGTGCCTGCAGCAAGCAGTGGGCTCTCCACAAGGAACAGCCCTCCTGCTTCTGGCGGGTTCTCTGGGCCCTGCACAAGCTGTTCTGGTGTTTCTACATGGCAGGACAGACTGAGGATTAATGTCCTGATGGAAGCACCATGCCAGTTCCCAGAGATGGTGGCTAGCCATGAACCTGTGTGGCTTCCTGAGGATGGCTTTGCCATGGACACATTAATAAAACATACTGATTTCCAGCCATGCTCACCTGTGACTAGTCCATCTTGGGAGCAAGTTGTATACAGGAAAGGCAACAGAGATTTTAAATTTGATGACTGCATGGTCACTGTCCACCAATCACCATTTCATCCATGAGACCCTCTCTGGGAACAAGCCTCATCAAAGAGTGCATGTCTCTGGGTCAGCTCCCTGAGTATACCTCTACCAAGAAGTTTTCATCCAGGTGTTTTAGGAATCTCCTGGACTGGTTTATAGCAGCTGTATGGTGTTTCCAGTTAACACCCAGCAGTTGAATTTGCCCACAAGGACAAGGGCAGTTGATTTGAAGCTGTCCCTTGGTTCTTTTAAAGGATAACTCATCAGTGTTTTTGTCCTGGCTGGGCGGCCAATAGCAAACTCTAAAAATGACACTCACTTCATTTATTTGTCCCTAAGTCCTTTCCAGAGGTTCTTATATATGCCTTCGATAATTACAGCTCTGGACATTCCAGCCTTTCCATTACATCCAATGCTCACAACACTGCCCTGCACCCTCATACACTGCCCTGTACCCTCACATGCCTCAACTGTGAACTACACACTTGCAACAGTGTCTTTCACACTCACACGCTGCACCGGTGCCTTGCACACATCACAGCAGTGCCCTGCACACTCACACACTGCAGCTCTGCATCAGCCATTCATGACAATGCTGTTCACACCCTTGTGCTGTCACTGTGCCTTCATACACACTCTGCACTGGTGCTCACAACAGTGCTGTGCACACTCACACACTGGCAATAGGGCTGCACATGCTTGCATAATCCCAGTTATGCCCTGCTGGTACACAGTTGATCCTTGACATTGCCAAATTTTTTAAGAGAAATTTAATCTGATAAATCTGATAAATTAAATCCTGATGAGGATTTCCTTCCCTTCCTTCCCTTCCTCCCTTCCTTCCCGTCCTCTCTTCCTTCCCTTCCTTCCCTTTCTTCCTTTCCTTCCTTTCCTTTCTCCCTCTCTCCACTCCTTTCCTAAGGCAGCTTCAGAAAAGCTGCTATGGAGACTCATTATAGAAAAGTAATACCTACATTACACTGATCACAATAAATCACCTTTATATCGCCCCACAGTTTCACATAGCACAGAGATGGTGTACTCTTTGCGTCATTTCTTTGCTTACAAAGCAGAAGTATCTCATTATAGATCATAACTCATAAAATACAGCTTTCAGTGTGATGTAGTTAGCTGTTAGTGCATTTGAGTAGTTTCAGAAAATTAAATGATATGTTCCAAAATATTTGATTAACCCATAGGTTGTTGGGGAAAAAATGCAGGTTTATAAGATGATGGTTTTAAAGAGAATTTCCTTTGGGAGTAGTTTTTTTGAAAACGCTCATATTGAATAGGAACCCTTAGGGAGAATTGACAAATGCTGCAGATCTATATTTTGAAATCCTTAAGTAATACTGAAAGCCCTACAAGGTATATAAAGTACTAAAATAAGAGAAGTTATTAAAGATCTGAATGGAGAGGGATAAAGGAAGTATGAAATATAAATTCAGTGGTTTAAATTTCATTGCTACTTGGATGAAAGAAATGACATCCAGGAAAATCACATTTCTTATAAAAACACAGCCATGTTTCTCATACACTGATCAAGATAAATAGAATTTGTTACATGTTAATATCTGTCCCATAAATATTAAAAGTAGATCTCTGTTGTTAGAATGGTCTGTGAGGGATAAAACCAAAACAAATTAAAAGACTCTTGATTGCCTGTTTGAAGGTGAGACACATGACTTTTTACAGTTGTCTGAGGAAAAATGATAAAAAGGGATTTCAATATACGCATTTATAATTTAAACAAAATGCTACTGAAAACAGTGACTCTTTCTACCAATGTCAAAAGCCTCAGACCTTACCCAGTACTTGTGCTTAAATGTAATGCTTTGTCATAGTTGTGTTCTTTTTTTGAAAGTGGAAAGATGAAATTAAAGTAATTCTAGTTCAAAGTATGCAATAGTACTTCTATTTGAATAAAATAAGTTCAGCTAAATACTTTCTACTTGAATTAGGGCTACTAAGTCTTTTGCTACCAAGTTTATTGCAGGGAAAGGCATCTCAGCTCACCTGTTTTAACTCCAGTTAGGACTGGTGCAGTTTATTCATCTGTTCATCATGACATAAAATTAACTAGCAATCAATGAACCATACACCAGGATTACTATCAGCAATCCAGTAAATAAAACATAACCCTAGGCACTTACAAAATGTTAATAATGCCTATGCTTTTCTGAACACCCTTCAATATCGAACACCTTTCAACAAATATTATTCATAATATTCTACTCTTCTCTTTCCCACTTCCTGCCTCCCATGCTTAGTGGCATCATATATCCCAGAGGTGAAGAGGTTACTGGAAACAGAGCTACTTTTCATGTGTCCCATGTCTCTGAAGACCTGACTCAGTTACTTTTTTGTAATAGTTGGGAGTATGGAGACCTTTGATTTAGGTTCAGCCTACAATAGAATTTTACAAAATGATACATTTTCCATAAAATATAGTACATTTTTTTCCACAAAGATTAGCACTTATTTAAGTAAGCAAATATACCCCAATGGAATATCATCAAGGAAGCTTAAATATGCTGTTTAAATTAAAGTTAAAATATATTTCAACTTCACTATGAAGAAAAGGTTCTGAGAAGCAAACTGTTCAAAAATATGGAAATGGATTAGACCTTGAAGAAAGAGTAAAAGCTGTCCTGGTATTAAAATGAAAAATAAAAATGAAGAGTATTATATTCTTATGTATGCTTTGACTTGCTTTATGCAAACAAAAGAACTATAAATTCCTTTCTTGACACAAAAAAAATCTATTAAATTTCTCTAAATAATTATTTATAACACGAGCCAGATATTAAGTGCTTACAGCAGTTTGAAAAGTTTTTCTTTTTTTTTTCTGAAAGCTAATGAAAATAAATGATAGAGTTGATTTCTGTAGAAAATACAGGGCTTATATGTATTTCTAATATAGTTAATAGCTATGATTTATTTTTACAAGTCTGAAAAAATTTAGTTGAATGAGTTCAATTATAGTGTATGACGTAACATGCCTCTAATGTCCCTAAAATATTTACGCATAATATTATCAGTCAAAAAGCTATTACATAAAAGGGAACTTATAGGATCATAAAACAGTTTGAGTTGGAAGGGATCTTAAAGATCACCTGGTTCCAGTACACCTCTCTTTGGTGTGGAAGGGACACCTACTACTAGATCAGGTTGCCTAAAACCCTATCAACCTAAACTTGAACACTTGCAGGGATGGAAGTGGCATCCACACTTCTCGGGGCAACTTGTTTCGGTGCTTCACTACCCTCTGAGGAAAGATAAATCGACAAAGTATGTTTTCAAGTATATATTTCCTAACTCTAAAGAAAGGGAGCATTAATTAATTTAAGAAAAAAGTTAGTCTTACAATGCTATGTTGAATCATAACAGGAGTGTTAGTAGTAGAGATATCTGATTTCCTGAATGTGTATTTATTGACTGAACGTGCTCAGTTCAGTTATTTATACACTGTCTTGTGCTGTTTGTAGTGTCCTGAGATGTCTTGCCAATGTCACTCAGATACCTCTGGATAGTGATGGCACTAAATGTGTATGCCTGTGTGTCCTAGTTCAGCAGGAGGAACCAGTTATCACTGTGTGGGGCTGATCAAAGCTATGTATTCTACCCCCTCTATTCATTCCCCAAGAACAATGGACCATTTGCAGCAGCTGCCCAGGGAGTCGTTAGCACCTTCACACCCAGCCTGAGGGGGTGTGGCTGCTAATGGTCCATCAGCGGTTCAACAATACCCCATGACTCACAGAGTTAATCACCCATTTTGTGAGTCCCTACCCTGGGGGAGGGACTGGGTGCTCCCTGAGGGTACATAAGTGGGGCTCAGAAGACTTCAAGTACGTCTCGTTTGAGTCAGAGGAGCAGCAGGACCTTGACAGGAGGAGACCACCACTCTCGACCAGCCCACAGCCATCATCTGCACCAACGGGTTCTTCACTTCCTTTTGCTTTGGACTCGGGGGAACCACACAGGTCTCAGCACAAGGGTTAGCAAACCCCTTTGGGCTTGTGCTCCGGGACACTGGGTTATACTCCTGGGTTTTGGTGAGTTGAAAGCAGTTTTCTCTTTGTGTCAGTGTATTTATTGTAGTATCTTTCATTAAATTGTAACTCTGACTTACAATCTCTCTTGTGGTGGGTCCATTTCTCCTGCCGGTTTACCTTTAAACCAGCACACTGTGTCACTAGGCATCCGAGACCATACTACTTATTTTACCATTACAGCTTGATTATTTAGTACATATCTGTACTTCTGCCTGTTTCTAGTCACCCTGCTTTTTTTTTTTTCTGTTCATACCATCAGACTTATGCTTGCTATTTGCAAAGAATACTTGTTCTATCTGCTGCTTTCCTATGTGTGTGCCTTGTGATTACTGTATTGATTAATGTCTATCACAGAGGATATGAGAATAAGGTACCACTTAGAGAAATTAATAACTTCAAAAAGTCATCATCCACTTTACACAATTTCCGAAGAAGCAAAGGGATTTTCATTGTACAAAGGAAATTACTTGAAAGCTGTTTTCACTATATAAAGGTGGTTTTCCTTCTCCTGTTTTAAACCTTATCCTGCTTTACTTCTGGCACTTCTATTTAATGGATTGAAAAGAATAGAAAATACTGATTGAAAACTTCCTTCTGTCCTTTACCAGAAATCACAATCTCTCACATCTGTAATCCTTCATATATTGCTGTTTGTAGTGTTCTTATTTGCTCTACATATTGTGAATTGCATCTCCCTGGGACAATAACTCCTCTGATCAGAATGACCAACTTGCATTGAACCTCTGCTATTGCTCTCAGAACTACTCTAATTATTTAAGTGTTCCAATGTACAGTTAAATTGGCTGTAGGTGGCAAAGTTTTGGTAGGAAGGGAAGGTTCTGTGGGGGGAAGCTGGGGCTACCCTCTGCTGGACACAGACAGTTCCAGTTGGCTCCAGCAGACCCACCACAGGACATGGCTGAGTCCTACAGCCATGGATCTGGACTTATTTAGGAATGGGCAAATTGCTGCATAAGCAATGAGGCATGAACTAAAAAATAGATTTAAGTAACCATGTGAACACCAAGGTCAGAGAAGAAGGAGGAAGAGGCAGTGCTCCAGGTGCTGGATCAGAGATTCTCCTGAAGCTCATGGAAGGGACCATGGGGTATCAGGCGGATATTTCTTGAAGGAAGCTGCAAACCATAAGAGAGGATCGGAAAAAAAAAACCCAACAAAACAAACCAAAAAAAAAAAACCCAAAAAACCCCCGACCAACAAAAGACAAAACAACCAACCAACCAAACAAAACCAAAACCCATAAAGGGTCTTGTGACAGGAACTACAGGCAATGGAGACTTCAGGTTTATCCTGCAGAACTCCATCTCATGGAAAGAACCCTTCACCGAAGAAGGGGAAAAGTGTGACGAGGAAGGAGTGGCAAAGAAATACAATAATAAACTGACAACAACCATCCCTTCTGGTCTCCTCTGTGCCTCTCCAGGCAGGGAAGGTGAAGGTAAATGTGTGAAGTTGAGGGAAAACTGTTGTAGTTTCTTTGTCTCTTGTCACCCAAGTCTCTTTTAATTTTTTATTTCTTTTTTTTCCAAGGCAAATCTGTTTTACCCAAGAGAGTTCTTGGAAAGTGATCTCATTGTCTTACCCACATGATTTTTCATTTTAGTTTCTCCTCCCTGTCTTGCTGAGTGAGAGAGCCATTGAGTGGGGAGCTGGCAAGGACAGATTGTCTGGACAAGGTCAACTGAACAGAAAAAGTATGCATAAACAGTAACAAAAAATGGTCAGAAATGGCATAACAAGTTAGTATTTTGAAACAGTTATAATCTTGAAAAACTTGCAATATAAGAGTAAGAATCCAAAATTTTTTTTTTGTGGTGTGTGTGAGTTATGACATTTATTTTTATTTTCATGAGTAACAGTGATACTTGTTAGATCCCTGCTTTCCTGAAGAGGATAGAACGCCTTCTTGCCCATGGAAGTGGTGAATGAATTCCTTGTTTTGCTTTGTTTGAGTGCACAGCTTTTCATTTACCTACCTCTCCACAAGTTTTCTCACTTTTACCCTTCTGATTCTCTTCCTCATCCAGCTGTGGGGGGACTGAGTGAGTGGCTATGTGGGGCTTAGCTGCCTGCCAGAGTAAAACAATTTCATATATTAATTAGTGACAAATTTTCACGATACATATCACCAGTATATATGTATTTTTGTACAAAAGAGTTAAGATTCATGCAGCTAGTTTAAAAATCTAGCTATTTTCTGTCTTAGCAGTTATCTAATTTATAATTTATGCAAGGATCACCATGTGGCAATTTGTCCTTCCTAAATC
Source organism: Campylorhamphus procurvoides (assembly GCA_013396655.1). Taxonomy (NCBI): domain Eukaryota; kingdom Metazoa; phylum Chordata; class Aves; order Passeriformes; family Dendrocolaptidae; genus Campylorhamphus; species Campylorhamphus procurvoides. The sequence continues at coordinate 318,178 of WBMV01000959.1, read as the reverse complement.
ATTAGATAATTTACCTTCCTTATGTTCCTCTTCACTTTCTTTTAGTGTAATGGGAATCTGGATAAGTATTTTAAACTTAACTGCTTGATGTGAAAAGTTCTGTGAAAACAAACAATGCAATATGCCATGCAAGTTAATTTTGGAAAGAGATGGAAAAGGAAGTGAAGACCTAGTTCCAAACACAGAGGTGTTGCATTTATAAACATAATATGCCTATTTTATCCAATTATCATAGATAAAATCATAGGGTATATTTCTAAACCACTGACCCCGACAACCACCTACAGGATTCATGAAGAGAATGTGCACTTTTGATTGGGATTTCCAGTGTACTGTACAAAAACCCAAATGGATCTAAAGAAATACTGGGACACAATATTTCCCACTCAATCAGAAGTAGGAATCAAACCTCTGCCTACTTTCAGATGAGTACTTTGACTCCTCAATAAGAAAATTAAATTATGTTTAAACACAACAGTATTTTGTCAAAAGCTGCGTTTATTAAGCATATTCTAAGAATGACTGCCAGAAGAAGTGCGCGATGTAATTCAAGAAAAGTCTTATTTCTGAACACATTTGAGACTTTTTCCAGAACTCACTGCTGTTTAGTATGTGAATTGAAAGAACTTTTCAATGAGAACCATATCAATTAAAATAGTAGGTGTTTGCAGAATATTTTGAGTCTAGGCAATGATTGCACATTCCAGTAGTTCTTTTCAGGACACTCTCTTAGGTATGAACACCTCTAATTACACTTTAAAATCTCCTAGTGAGGCACATAAAATTTTTGTACAAGACATAAAGGAATAAGTTACATACTCAATTTAGAGAATAATAAATGCAAACAAATTTCTCTGGAATGTTGTTCTCCTTTTACATGATTTTCCCTTTCATTTGGTTTTGCCATTCGTTTTTCTGTAGCTGAATATTATACTATTTGTACTAAGTGCCTAGACATGCAAGTGTGCTGCCTTATATTCATTGGGTTTTAAAATCCCATACTTTTTATATAAATTCATAAATTTAATAGTATATTATTAAAATTGTTAATGTATAATATGCACTCAAATTAGTAATTATATCCATGAAGACAACAATCTGGTGATATGATGTTCTCATTTATGGCTGAATTTGAGCTTAACAAGAAATAATCATAGGGAAAAAAATTGAAACTGTATGTTCTGCTATAAGTAGAGTGAAATTTGAAATAAAAGTCACTCTCAAGAAGAAACACAGTATCATTCATAGGGACATTTAAAGGTCATATATATTGTCAACAACATAAGTATTATATGAAGGTTCTCAGTATTGATTAGCCCTGCAGACCCAGAGCTTGGATGAAGAAAAAAATTAAGAAAAAGGGCAGAGAAACATACAGAAGAAATTTATTTTAAAATATGCTCTTTATCTTTTGTTGGTAATCACTTTAGATTAAAATGCATCTGATTCATGGTTGTCAAAACACTCAGAAACAGATTATCCATCCCCTCCTTCAAAAAAGCTAACATTATAAAGTATTTTAGTACTAATTTTTGCTTTTGATAGATGGTCTGGAAGTACTTAGTGTAGCCTAGCATGTTATCATCTAATTTATGATTTAAATATCTATTAAAACTAATACATATGTAAAATATTTTCAGATTAAGAATTGCATGTAATCTCACAAATAGCATATTGGTGATTATCTAGCTAAATATATGTGAGTAGTAACCATGGTTACTTTTATGTCATATATCAAATATTTGAGGTTTATAGAATTGATATAAAAATAAAAAATCTAACTCTACATCATAGGAACAGTGGTGATAGCAATAGTCCACTCTTCTGTTGAGATTGCAAGGAGCTTGAGGAAGAGGAGCTGACACAACAGTTTGTACTAATGAATTGTTGATAATCTTGGAAGTATAGACTGACATTATCAGCTAGGATGCCAGTATAGGAAATAATTAAAGTTTTAAAATTAATTTTCTGAAGATCTCCTGAAATATGTTAAATGCTTTGTGTATAAAAAAGGAAAGCAATCATGTTCCTGGATGAAAGGGATGAAGATTGTGTCATCAGCAGAGCAGATGTTTGCCAATGAAATTCCTGTTGTGGGAATGTGATAGACAGACTACAGTAGATGTGTTTTTCTCACATTACATTGAAACATTGTTATTTTAATTGGGAAAGTCTTCAAAGATATTTTATCTTTCTGATCTCACATAGAATTAGAATTATGTTAAAAGGATTTTAGGGGGTTCTGGCAGGAGCAAGTAATAAAATTTTAAAATAAATATTTTATTATTTTTTATGGCTGTTTTGTTGTTTTATTCCCTACCAATTCTATTTCCTACTAATGCGAAAAAAAAAAGAAAAAAGAAAAAGGAGTCAAGCAATAATTAGTCCAGTTTCAATTTAGTAGAAAGAGAAACAGATGCAAGCACCTAAACAGTTTTTTGTCTGTTGAGCTGCCAGAACTACAAGGACATCTTGAGATGAGATATGCATTTGCATTTAAAAAAAAAATAAAAATCAAAGTCCAAAAGCAGCTAAATTGGCTGTTACTGTTTTTCCAATGTAGAAAATGAGATCTTTGTGATCTTAAAACTGCTGAACAAGCCTCTGAAAATCTGTCCGATTTGTCAATGATGCTTACATTGACATTCAAAGACAACAAAAGACACTTCAATTATTTTGTTTGAATGATTGATTAGTTGGTTAGCTCTTCATTTTATTGCAGTCATTTGGATTTCCACTCTTGGCTTTATAATCAGAGTGAGGTGTATTAGGGAAAAAAATAGTTAAGAGGATAGAGGGAAAGAATCATGTAATTCATTAATACCAATATGCTGGTTATAAGACACTAATGGCAGAGGTGGTAAGTTCCAGGAAACAAAAAACAGTAAATCCTTTATCTATGCTGTAATATTTTGTTTGTCAGAGCAATGAGCTATTTAGTTAACAATGAGATTAGAAATTAAATCAACTCTCAGTCTATTTACTTTAGCTGCTACACCTTTCTTCAGTGTCAGTAATTAATTCTGATTTGTTTTCATCTGTTTTTTTTCAAACTGAAGCAAATTTCATTAGGTAGGTAGGAAAACAGAAATTTTGTGACCAGGATATTTAGAGCTGCACTTGAGCCATCTTAAATGGAAAACTGAGTACTTTTGCTCCAGGTAAAAAAATGAATTAGCAAGAAGCCAGGGGTGTGTTTGGCATACTGAATCAAGTTTAGTATCATGAATATTGTTTTTTAAGCCTATTGAAGTAATTATCAATCACATTGGTACATATATATTATTTCAATTTCCTTAAGTTTCCCCACAATAAAGATGAAATAATTAAGAGCTTTCTTTGAGAATTACTGCTTTTTAAATTTCTGCTCACTTTTGAAAAATGTGTCATTATAATATTATATACAAAGTAGCATTCAGCACATCATAACTCAATAATTAAAACCTGTATAAAAAGATAAATGTAGAAGTTACCAAAGTAGATTGTTCATGAATGTTAAATACTGTACAAATACTATAATAAGCCATTTCAACATATATTTTAATATAATAAGTAGATAATCTTGTTTTATAAACTTTTAAATCTGGGAATTTCATATGCTAGGCCATGTTCTGTATTTGTGAAAGTGAAAACCAATCCTCTTCAAAGTTTTAGAAATTGTAAATAAAATTGTAAATAAATTATGAACAAATGAGCATATTTTCTCCATCAGAGCATGAGTTTTGTTGTATTTTATTAGTTTAAATCAGATCAAATATGAATAAATGTGAAACGTGATTTGAGTAATAGACCATTAATCTTGTACCCTCATCTGTGACCTGAATGGGTGTTAGTGCTTGTGATCTTTTCCCAGCTGCAGCCATTTCAATTTGAACTACTGCTGGACAAACATACTGTTTTACTCTGGCCTTTTCTGAACACTGTAGACAAGACTTATTTTTCCATACTTATGATGTGATTAGTGTTTATTATAAAATGTGCTTACTTTTTTTCATATCCTTTTTTAAAAAAAAAAAAACACGTGGTAAAGGTATCAGAAGAAGTAAGTTCTGATTCCCACTTTCTGAACTTTGAATATGTCTGCAGCACTTAAGGTGGCATAAATGCAGCTCTAAATAACCTGGTCAAAATATTTGTATTTTCATAGATGCCTGATGTGGTACTTTGTGAAAGACAAAAATATTTTGTCTTGTAAGTTTATGGTCATTTACTAATTTCCTAACAAAATAATAAGTATAAAAATTGAGAGAAAATAATAAACCTCCCCCTAATTTGAAGTGACACAGCTGTAGTGATCTGGGATATTATATGTCTATGTTATGTTTCCATCTTCATATACAGACCAGATGCAATTTACCATCATCATGCATCACAGCATTTTGAATCATAATGGATATCTCATCTCCAAACAGTAAGGTGTGTATTATTTGAAAAATATAGTTTAACCAAGTATTTCACTTAATAATCACAAAGTTCATCTGACACAGCATTTCAGAGATATGCTACTCTTTTTTAGTTTTTGATCTATATGTTCAGAATTTGAATTTTCTAATGGACAAAAGTATAAGTGCAGTCAAATATATATTTTCTAATATATACTTACTGTATGTTCGAAAGAGCACAGCTGATATTTTTAAAGGTTCTTTCCTCAGAAAACACATGTAAACATGTAGTATACAGTATATCAAATATGAAGTATATAGTATATGGTATTTGTCATATATTACTTGGTATTTGGTATGTGTACTATATACAAACATACGCAAATCATATTTACACGAGGAAGCGCTGGTTTATTATCAGTCCAGTAAATAAGACATTTAGACTCCTTAAAGCATCATTTTAAATTAGAACTAACACTACAAGGAAAAAGACAATTCTATAGAAAATGCTACATCCGTTCAAATACTGAGAAATGCCTGGGCTTCTCAGCATTTATTGGGCCTTCATCCAGAGTGCCTCACAGTGTGGATCCCATCCATGGAAGGCTTACCTGACATTTTGGTCTTTTGAGCATTCACAGAACCTTTGTGAAAAAAAAAGTTCTATTCATCATTACTAGTTCACAGAACTTCCTGCATTTTTAGAAAAATACATGGGCACATAGGTGGTATAATTGCTGGCTCTAAATGGAAGCTGCCTACAGATTTTCCCCTTAAGATTCGCTGGAGAAATTTATCCTAATGCTTCTACAATTTTATGATCAGTAGAAATATTAAAAAACATTGAATTTAGGTGACTATTTACCTTTTAATTATGCTTTTATGTGGTTAATATAACAACTGCTTAATGACAACAAAGTTGTGAAGGAAGCAGATGTCACTTTTCATAGCTGATATGATTTCATCTTCTTTACCCTACCTTAACCTTTAAATTAGCAAATCTTAAAATCTAATATTTAGGTAAAAAGGCTTTTGATCCATCTTGTTGAGTTCAGTTTTTGTTGTTGTTGTTTGGGGTTTTCTTGTTTGTTTGGTTTTGTTTTGTTTTGTTATATGCTACTGGTAGTGTGTAATATTTTGCCTGATGATTTATTAATTATTTTAATTGCTGATCTATGTCAAGAGTAACAGGTCAACGTTGCATTATTTGCAGTGCAGAGTGACTCAAGGATTCTTCTTCCCTGTATCTCATGGTGTTACTGACCCTTCAGCTGATCCCCAGGTACTGAGATAAATCAACTAACCAGTCAAACTTCTTAGCTAAGGAGAAAGTCATATTATAGTACGATTCACTTTGCTTGGTACCTGTCTTATGTAAATTTTGCATTTCCATTCTTTCCAGCTGTTGGAAATAACTGGAAACTTGAAAACTCAAGAAATTTGAGTAATTTCAACTGTGCAATTAGTGTTGACATGAATAGTGAGAAGTCTTCGGGCAGTGCTAGGAAGGCAGAAAATCTTGTCAAATCAGTCATCTGTAGGATGGTAATGTAACTGCTTTTAAAGCAAACAATGTATTAATTTACTTAAAGAAATATTACTTTGGATGTTTTATGTTTGACTATAACTAAAGGGTTATCTCCAAATGTGTGAAATTAGCCAAAGGAGCTACCTGAGAAAAGATAAGATTTTCCAGAAAATCTGTCCTAGGAAAAGAAAAATGAGCTTATTGCATAGAGTTTTTGAAACATTATTTTTCCTGACAAGGATAATACAGTAAAAGTAGACTTAGTTCATCCTTCATTCCTTCCCTAGGCATTGATTGATGTTCACAACTGCTGGCCTGTTTACAATAACTGTGTTTCTGAACTCTATGTATTAGCTAGACTACAAATTCTCTCTGTCATTTTCTCTACCTGTAAAAATAGCAGTTGGATTTGGAAACTGTAATATAACACTCTGATAGTTACATATGAAAAAATATTATTTTTATATTCTGATGATATTACTTTGTTTTATTAATTCATTAATGGGTCATAATAATCTTGCAGTTAAAGCTCTTTATGTTGGCAAATGATCTGGATCTCATGATGGTTTGGAGATTCAGAAAATTAATCAAATTGAAATGCAAAGATGTGTGAGGGATAAAAAAAAAAACTTTCTTTCAATACTGATTTTTTTTTGTTTGTGTTTTGTAAACTAATGGTACATAATGCATATAAATTTTTACAGGGGCAAAGAAAAGAAATGTAGGCTATTTACGGCTCAAAAATGAAAGCCAATAAGTACACATATTGCTGAGGATGAAAAATATTGATTTTAAAAAGGAAAAACAGTAACAATTACCTGGGGTGATGGGAGAGCAAAAGCACTCTAGAAAATTCAGGCAATATCAGTAGGGAAATTAACACTCCTTGAAGATATTAATCTTTCGGGACTGCTTATACCTGGAATTTATATAAATGTCTTAGATTACTAGTTTTAGACTATTTATAGATAGTCTACTCATTTCTGTCTAGATTTTTATCCATGGTTGCATTATTATTTAAAGTGGACACATGGAAGACCATACACAAAATCAGAATTAGGGGAGTATTGTAATACTTTTGTTATACAATAAAAAAAAGAAATTGTAGCAACAAAAGAATTCAATTAAGTGATACTCAGTGAAGTAGAGGAAGGGAAGGAAAAAAAATAGAGGATATTAGTAGTGTGATTAGAGGACATGTCTTCAACACTTTTAAATACTTTATGATAATTTCAGTAATTTACAACGTGCCATCAACTGTAAGTTCAAGACCTTCTCCCAGAATAATAATAATGTACGGGTTGATTAATACTAGAAGAGTCTTCTGGTGAGAAGGTGAGAATAAGGTGTCAAAGGTGAAATAGAATGTGAATTGGAAAGCAAGTCAGTTTTATTGGAAAGTAAGACACTGAGGAGATGGAATAATAGAAAACACAGATATGGAAAATATGTGTGCAGAAAATACCTAGATACAGGAATGTTGGTGAATTCCTGAGTGGAGATTTAGGCAAAATATAATCAGGATCCTGCTAAAATGATCCTGCTAAAATATTGTTTCTCTTTTGAACCTGAAAACGATCTTGAAATTCTTGCTATCAGATGATGCTTGCTATTAAAAAGCCATTGCTTTGATTAATGAAATTAAAAAGATTATTTAAATAGCCCACAACAAAGAGAAAAGAGAATTGAAGCACAGTAAACATTCAGCTCACATGATGTTGAACACTTTGTTCCATATATTAGTCTGGATAAAAAGTGTTTCACTGTAACAGATCAAATTGTTTGCACTGAACTAACACTGATTTGAAGCATAAACTTTCTTTGATGTTTTTAATTTTGTTTAATTTTCTTTTCTTGCTTGTTTATTTTGGTAAATTTGATAAACATTGGTAAATCTTGTAATCTCAAAAAATCAAAAATCTGAGCAGTAGGAACCCCACCCAATATATAAGAAAATTGTAAATATCTTCAGATGGTAAGCTAAGTGCAAATCAGCTTATATGCCTCATTCTTAAGATAATGTTCTTAATCTACATTGAATAAATAGAGAACCCAGGCAAATTTTAGAACAAGGCTATTAATGTTTTACATTACTGCATTTGGATATATGGATTTCACTATTGATGTTTATCCATACATAATATATCCTTTTGGAAGTGGGTGAGTTATATGCACCATGTAATACTATGAACACAGTTTTGCTATTATTCCTCATTTTCATCAGTGTTGGTTTAGAATTAATTTTCCCAGAAAAATCCTCCTCAATTTCTTTAGAAGTATTTTTAGATTTAATTCTATTGTGTTGCAGTCTTAAACGTTTACAGCTGCATCTTTTTCTCTCTCTGAAGGTTAGAATTTGGGGGGAAAAAATCATTTTCGTAATTAGCAGATGAGAGAATCAAATGTTATAGTTGTGAATAAAACAGTTGAAGACAGATCACATTTCAAATAGTATTTGGACCAAATGCAAAGACAGATACAATTTTCAAAGGATTATTCTTCTTGCTAACATTATTCTGTAATGAAAAAAACATTTTCATTTTCTGTAATTCTGTAATTGGCATATAGTTTTATAGGTTTTCCTTTAATCATGCTCATTATTCCTAAAATCAGAAAGCAGTAACAAATTTATAATTAATAATTCAGTTTAATCTTATATTTCAAGATGAAGTTAATTCAGTAACTTAGTGCGTAATAAAAATTGTAAACCCATTTGGTGGTTTTGTTTCCTCTTATTGGAAAAAAAAGAAATCATTCTCAAAAAACCCCAAAATTTAGCATGGTGAATTCTGAATTGAAACTTTGAAATATTACTTTTATTATTTTAATAAAATTATTAAAATGATTATTTTAATATTGCTTAGAATATCTGAAATTATCAAGATAGAACATCTTCCATGAATCATCACAGTATGAATGCAAAAGCAAAAATAAATCTTGGACACTGATGCCACTGATGCAAAATCACAACACAATGTCAGCATAACAAGGAATACAGAAAAATACTTGGGGGAAAAATATTTGCTTGGATCAAAGCGAACACCAACATTTTTTGTTTTCAAAGTTGTGTGTTATAAATTCCTGACTTTTTTCTATCTGATTACTATCCCTAAACTACTTAATTTTATTTGTTGATGGGAAGGCAAAACACCATAATAGTGCCTGTTGCTTCCTAGTGAATAAATGTGTTTAGCTGTCTTTCACTTGAGTGAATGCAGCAAAAGATGGCAGATGACCCCACGTCAGTGCATAATCTGTTGAGGACCAACTATGCTAGAAATTAGATGATTGCAGGGTAAATATTTATTTAATTAAAGAGAAGCAAAGTTTCTTCCAGGGAATGTACATTAAAAATTAAATTTATAATAGTCCCCCATAGATAATACAAATAACTTTGGAAAAAAAGAAAAAAGTCAGACTAAATATTTTAAAAGATTTCATATTAGAGCCAGAGTTAGTAATGACATTTTTATTTGGAGGTCATGATTATTTAAAAATATTGGATGTAACAATTTCATTGTAGTCTTTATTTTATATATATTTTAGCACCAATTTTTTTCCTAACAAGAAGTCATTCAGAATTACAAACTTTTTTAGGTCATCTGTTCTTTTAGTCTTTTAAACTGATGTTATTCAATCAATCAGTCTAGTAATGTATCTAAATTTCTTTCCACAGATTTTTTTTTTGTTACGGAGGGACTGAAAGTCAAATACAGAATTTATGACTCTCAATAGATTCTTAGGGGTTCTTAACAATATTTAACCAATTAGTTACCTATCTATTTTAATTCTGGTAGAATCTAGAGATTAATATCTCTGTGAGAAAATGGCTGTCAAAAGGGCAGCTTTGTATCTAGTAGTGCAGATGTACTGAATCGAATCAGGCACTGACAACCCAAAGACAAACAGATAATTTTCCTTTCCTTATTATTGAATAATTTTCTGTATGTTTAGGTGTTGGAAATTAGCTTTTTTTGTGTAATTGCTTTCTTAACATTTTGTTTTATTTCATTTAATTTCTTATAAAATCTTGGGTTATCATATTTTATGTATTATTAATTTTTCATGGAAGTAGCTTATTTCTCTCAAATATTAAATGAATGATAAATGTTCAAATAACAGATTTTATATGTTTGCTTGCCAGTAGGTAAAGAAATATATTATTTCAGGATGTTAAGGTGCTAGAGATTAGTTTTGTTGTGTAATTGTGTTCTTAATATTTAATTTGTCTCATTAATATTTTACTTATTTTTAAATGTTAGTTTATAATATTTTATTTAATATTAGTTATTCCTGGAAGTAGCTTATTTTTCCCAAATTGCATATAAATAATAAATGTTTAAATAATAGATTTTTTTACACATTTGCTTGTCAGTACATAAAGAAATGCACTATTTCAGGTTGCATGATAATAATTAACCAATTCACATATCGCCCTTTTGGAAATATTCTATTTTTTTGGTGGTTATCACTGCTATTAGAAATAACCTAGATTCCAAACAAAATGTCATTGGAAACAGTCAAAGCTAATTATTTTTAAAAAGTGAAAAAAACAGAATTTTTTCTATTAATTTAATTAATTTAACAAAAACTATTTAGCTAAGTTTATCTGAAATACAATTAATTTGCTCCCTCTTCAAGTGATTTTTTGAAGGGATGAGAGAAAAGAATCAGTGTTTCTATTATAATGTTCATAGGTAGTCATACAATATTTCATGTTCTATTACATTCTAAGTTAGATGTAGTAAATTTTAACTGTTTCTTACATTGGCTAATGGAATTCTACATGATTATCTTAATTTTTCAAAACTGTTTAATTTCTGATATAGCATTAGGAAAAAAAATGGCCCATGTTAAAACATGTTTCTAAAGGTTTAAGAGACCAATCAGAAATTGTCTGTGGAATTAGGTATAAAAATAGCATTAGATATTCCCAAGTTACAACTGTTCTGGAATAAATTGTCTAGAATTCTTATGAACTAATGTTCTAATGCAATAATTATGTTGCCTTTATCAGTGGGTAGTACAATGAAATAAACACTCTTCTAAAAAACCCTTCATTATGAACAAATTACTTCAAATTAATATATTTTCTTTGAATTTTCCTTGTTATTATTGAAGCAACAACTGTCTCTTGGCATGTACACTTAGAATGTTTTTGTTTAATTTAAAGAAGGCATACTGTATGAATAATTTTGAGTTAAATCAAATTAAACATCTAGTATATTTTCACATTGTACACAGAGAGAGTACACCAAAATCTATTGTCCTACACAGACCTCCCACTAAATAAGGATTCAGATGCCTTGGTACTTTGCATCTCTTTTCCAAAAGTATAGAGTTCACTAGGGTATCATGTACTCCTGTATTTTTTGATCTAATGGTCACACAGAACCCTGCTGGTTGGTGTTTGACCTAATCACCCCAAATTTGTGCAGGATTTCATCTTGTGTATCCATCTAAGAAAGCTACTTCCCTCCCTCAACACCCCCTCCCTCTGATGCCTTAAGGTTTGTAGCATATAAACTTTTAATATAGTTGTATAGTCTCTAACACTTTAAAATAGCAGTTTTGCTATTTTTTATGCTATTTTCATGCTTTATATATCAAATTTTCAAAATTCTTGAAATTTTGTTAAATGCTCTTTTCAAGGGAAAAGATTTTAGCAAAGACATCTTCTTTGGGACACATACATAGAAGGACATAAGATATCATTAGCAGTCAAAGCAGAAGGCCTAGAAACCTTTGAGAAGCTCCAAAGGATGCATGTGATGTGAGGGTGATGATGGTGAGGAAGCAGGTGGGTCTTGAGACCTCCAACTCAATTACGGGGAGGTGTGCCAAGGGGCAGACCTGAGGGAGGTTCTGGGGGCAAACAATTCCTAGGTTGGATGCATCCATTCGATATGATAATTAATTAGTGTCATAAATTTGTAAGAACTTTATCCTGTGTGTGCACCTATGCATTTTACTGCACCTGAAAACACTTTCATTAAATGACAAACTCTATTTTATCTATATTAATTTTGCCTGGAAAATTCTTCCATTTTTAGGGAACACCTCCACTTTAGAAATTATGAGCTAAGCTATGCCATCAAGAAAATTCTTTAATGTTTTTTCAGCTCTAAGTGCCTAGTTATCTCTCAGTTAGTTCTGCCTCCCTATGGCAAGACATCAGGGGATGACTAAATGATTTTTTTTGTTTGTTTGTGTCCAAAACCTTTTTTCCCCCCTCATTTAAGCTCCTTGTTTCCTCCTCTGTTCACCAGTCACTTTTTACCTAAACACTTTAAAAGCATTATTAATCTTAGGCAGCTTTGCCTTTTACATCTCTTAACCTGGTCTAGTCATATTCACACTTGAGTACCACTTATCGACATTTTAATTGTTATATATAAACATTAAACTCCCTCAAACCCAGATAAATATAACAACACCGGTGGAGGTAATGCCAGTATTTGAAACAAAGGAAAAACTTGAAAATATCAATGAAGACTGGCAATTCAATGAGTTATATTTTCCAATAAATAAGTGAAGCGTCACCTGAGATTTAAAAGTATGACTTTTAGCATTGGCCTGTATTTGTAGTCAAAATTTATTTTTATCAAATAGATATTTACTCAGGCAGGTGAGACTGTGAAGCTAGTTATGACATTAGTCATATTTTTGCCTTTTGTTACTGTTAGTTAAAGAAAGTGTGATTCATTAACTATATTTAATGCTATATGATATCAAAGCCTGTTCACATTTTTTTTTTCCTTCTAAGATTAAACTGGAGGCTAATGAAAGAAATTCTATTGATTTGTACTTAAAATACTGTAATTCCCTGGACTTAATGTTGTGTAACAGGCTGTTTGCAAAACCAAGTGGATAAAAGATGAATATGACACAAAGCTTATGAACAGAAACTAAGGGGGGAAAAATGTCAAATTGTAATTAAGAAAAGCAAGGCAAAGTTCTATTGAATAGCTACCTAAAACAGGGAAACATAAATAGATCCTAAAGGAGAGTAAATTGGCATTGGACCAAATTGTCAAGGGTAATGTTTGTTTAAAAAAAAAAAAAAATTACATGAAGCGTGGGACCTGAAGTGGAAATTAATTAACTTTATCTTATCATCTGTTTTCTACAGGTATAAGACTAAATGATCATCACGAAGTTTTTTATTGTATTTGAATCTATATCACTATTTTTCCTTCTGGCAAGAGGGATTTGTTTGATAACAGGTGGTAGGGCTCAGAAACAAGATTTTACAAAACAAGTTATTAGCACTTTCAAGCAGATTAATATCTAGATGGGTTGAATTCATAAATACTAGAGTAAAGCATGGCTAATAAAAATTGTTCAGGAGGAACACATATGTTTATAAGACAATTAATTTCTTATGCAGGCTTTTATATGATGGTGTCTATCCTAAAGATTCAATATTTAAAGAAATATTTTCCCCACAACAGATATTAATAGATTTTTTAAAATTGTTAAAAATAGAGCAATGTAGACCATTCTGCAATCTCTCTTCCCATATTTGTTTCCATGTCATGTTTCCGGTCTTTCTCTTACCATTATGACCAACACTAGTCTCAGAACTTCTCAAAAGATCCTCACTTTGCTGGTGGAGGTTGGACATTAAAGCTTCATTTGTGTGTGATTTGGCAAGGCATGTCACATGCTCAAGGTGTAATTCACAGCTAACTGAAAACATGGTAACTACATTGAAAACTATCAAGGACTGAATAGATACAGAAACATCCCTTAATAACTAGTTCAGATTAAACAGCCACATTTTAAATGGCAATCATGAATCAAAATGAATCCACTCCAGACTATGATTCACTAAGAAACGTGATATTTGAAATGCTGAAACTCCTTAAAACTTCATTTACAAGCAAATTAAAACTTCTCTGAAAACCACAACTCAGAAAGTAGTATCATACGTCCCTTGGGAATGTATTTTTTTGATCCAGCCTACTTGGTGGTTAGGGTTATTCAACACAATAGTAAATATAGCGTTGGTAGTAATGAAATTTATCAGAAAAGTGGATTTACTCTGAAGCAACATTGTTTAAATTTCATTTTTAGATCAGTGCTATCAATCACCCATATAGTGTTTAGAGCAAGTATAGTGAGATGTTGACTTCTTGGCATTTTGTAGAAATGTATTCATAAAGGGTCGTTTAATCTATCTTTTAATACTCCAGATTTTCAAACATCACCAATAAGCAAAACCTCCAAGAGTGCCTGCATGAACTCGGAAATGCTTTCATCTGTTGCTAGCTACTTAGGTTACATCACCAAAATTCTGCATTGATCCCCCTATCAGTTTTTTTTTTTTTTTTTTTTTTTTGTTTCCCTTTATGTACATATACCCAACTGAAAGACATAATAGAAGTTGAGTGTTTTTCCAGTCATGGATGGTCTTCACTCTGTCTTTACAGAGACAGATGGGCAGACAGAGTAGAGCATCCATGCACCTTGCTTTTTCTACACCTTGCATGTGTCACTGAGTAAAGCTAGAGCAATAATTTTTTTTCAAAATTTAAAAGTGGGATCTACTTACCAAGCTGTAGCCAGCAAGCAGCAATCGTCATTATTCTAGGTTCTCTCTCTCTAATCAAGGACGCTTCTGAAGCACCACTTTCTTCATTTTCTAGTCCATATTTAGGATGGACTTAATTACATCTTTTTTTCATTATTTATTATTTTAGAAATGGATACATCACCATATAGAGCTCACTATCACAGCAGATTCATCATGAAGGAGATCTAGCAGCATGGTCCATTGCCTAAATTTTGGTCTTTTGCCACCTGAAATTTACTGGGGTCTTCTGACTGGGATCCAACAACCGTTGCAGAAGAGTGTGATTTTTATTTTTACAATTTTTGATCTGCTGGTACCCTCTGGGCATCTTAACTACACTGCAGCCAATCAAATGATGTTAGATGTATATGTCTAGGTACATAAATAAAGCTCTAAATAACTACTGTAGGTTAAACACAGTAGCTAGCTGAAGCTATGAGCAGCACAGCTATAAGTTAGTTAAAATTAGGTGAAATTGACTTTATGTTCATAATTCAGTTTCAGATTTTTAATACATGCATCATGCAAGAATCTACATGAAGAGTAGGAATCCAAGATGTCACTATAGTCAGATGATATGTCTTCAGAATAGAGCTCTGAATGTCACCTGAAATAGACACATTGAGTTCATTTTTGTTGACTCAGCATGGCGTCAAGATGTTATAAAGTCTCACAGCCTGCAGCAGCTCCTATAGAAACTTGAAACTTTCTATAGATCCTTTGTCACATCACTAGTCCTACGTACAAGTATCAGATACCTTACAAAATCTCAAACTGTATTGTACATCTCTGCGTAGGAAACTGAATATATGTTTCAGTAACCATTCAGTTGTTAGAAGACAATTCCATGTATTTGTCTGTAATCATGAACTGAGGTGCACATATTGTTTTGGTGGTATATACCTGCTATAAATTCATTTTTTGGAAGTGAATAGAAATTGACTTTTTTTTTCCTGATTAGTTCTTTGGTCACTTTAGAAGGCTGAAAACTTTATTTTTTTTTTTTTTGGTTATTGTTTCATTGATAATATAATTTCTGAAAGGCTATAAAGAAACTTCCAGATTAAGACTGTGAGCATGCTTATCTCTGAACTTTGCCTTTCTAATTACCACTTTCTGCTGTCCAATAAAGCTGAGAGCAGAATTGAATTAGAATTAAGGATCATATCTCACAAAATACTGTAAAATATTGTAATAACATTTTTTATCAGAGTTGGAAAATGCTATATTAAAGATAGTGTTCTTATCAGAAGTGAAACTTGCTAAGCTGGGGAGTTGATTTTTGGACTATAAAACCAGTAAACTACTCAATTTATGGACAAGTTAAATACAATAAATTCATGCTTTATAAAAAAATATTCTACTAAGAACAATAGAAATCCTATCAACAGATGCACAGGGCCTCTATCTTCCTTGGCCTTCTGTCCCTGAACCTGTCACCAGGTAACCTTTTGGTGGTAACTATTTTTCTCTCTCTCTCTTCTTTCATTTTCAAATTACTCTTTTCTTCCTCTTGTGAGTAACTTAAAACTAACTAGGTGTTATTTCAGTAAGTTGTGGGCTGGCATTTGCTGGATGCAAAGAAGGTTTCCTACTCCACAGTGTTGCTTTCTGTCTTGTAAATCCTTTGGGGGCTATCAAGGTAGAGCTCACAATGCTGTCTGGACGGAAGTAGGGAAGTCCTTTCGTTCTGAGTAGCCTGTTAAAAGTCATGCTTTTGTAGAACCCTTTCCATGGTTGTATGTTACTCCCTTAAACCTTTTGCCAAAATATCTATTTTGTCACTAAAGGAAAATAAGTTCTCTTGACACAGCAACTATTGATAGCCTAAATAAAATGCCTGGGCAAACATGTGGCTTTGATACCTGGCATGTCACAGATGTCAGACTTCAATCTAGTTGTTACATTCAAGACAGTCTACATTGATTTATCTGACCTGACATGGAAGCCAATTGCTTCAATGTGAGTTCCTCCATACGACACTGGACTTCGCGTATACAGTCATACAGAATAGCAACTGCAGGTCAGGCATGGTACCCTACAGTATCTAGAAGTACATTACTGATCTGATTAATTTCTTTATATACAAGGAACTAGTGTAATTTAAAATGTCCTTGAGTGCTCCATGATTTCTGTCTGCCACCTACACCAGAAACCTGTTCTTCAGGGTTACAGCTCTCAGCCTGATGTGGATGCTGTGAATACTCAAATGGCACCTACTCCCAGGCACCTGAAATCAGTCCTTAAAGTGATATTTTGATAGAAGAAACAGTCAGAGATTTATCTGCTTGCCCAAAGGTTTTATGACCTCAGTGACATTTTAGATTCCCTCAGTGAAAAGCCCCCGGTCAGAGCCACAAGCTGCCCTGGTGTATTACTTTTATTACTGAAGAATCCCAAGAGTTTTCAATGAAATTCTGCAGAGCTTTTGGTTCTTAATACCTTGAAGTCTCATAAAGAGAAACAGTCACAGACTTTTCCCCAAGAGATTTCTTTTAATTTAGCGAGAAAATCGGCATTTTGGCTAAAGATTCACAGGCGTAACATATGACTAAGGAGAAGAAGCATTTCACTAAATTACAACAACCACAACTTAAGTAAAATACAACCCATTAGTTTTAAGTTACCCACAAGAGATTAAGGAAAGAGTAAAGGAGAAAAAGAGATTGAGAGAAGAAAGGAAGAGTAAAGAAAGGGGTTAGAATAAGAAAATTTTACAGCTACCACCAAAGAGTCACATGACTCAATGGCCAGACCCAAGAGAAAAGGCAAAACAGAGACCCTGTGCTCCTCTGTTTATGTTTCCCAGCCACCATGGCCACCCCTCACTGACCACTCAGTGCATTCCAGGCCAGAGGGGTGGTGCAGCCAGTCAGAGACTCCAGGGGCCGTGGTGTGGGTGGGCTACTGGGAGAGCCTTTTTGGTTGACAGATGCCCCATGCGGCTTCTGCTGCAGGCCATGTACCTTCTGACCTGGAGGCCTGACCATGAATCACTTTCTAGGCTTTACTGGCTGGATCCCCTCTGAGTGTAGTGACTGTCAACTGTAGTCAACTATAATCTCTTTTCCTCTGGAACTGAGTTTCATCCAGTATATGAAACACCTCACAATTTGTAATAATGTATCTCAATTTCACTCTTTTTGTCTTCTATCTTCTTGAATGCAGCACGAATTCTATTGAACCCAATAAAGAAACAAGCAAAAAACTCTAACCAACAAAACAAGCAAAAAAGGGAGAGAAAAAAATGCCAAGTAGCTTATTCTTACAAGCAGGCATTAGAATAATAACTTTTTGAAGTACTTACCTAAATTTTCTGAACCTAAGGAATGGTACAAATAATAACTTTTTGCCAGAATTTTCTTGTGAATTATAGAAACCTCTTTTGCTAGAGTAAGGGAACAGTAGGCAAAACAAGAACCCAAAGGAACTAAGACTACATATGCTGATCTTAAAAGACAGTAATATTGTTTTAGATTAATTGTCATTAATAATTACGCTTATGAGAGATGGTCATGTGATAAAGCCTTGGTTTAAAAGATTACATTAATTTTATGTAAATTACAAGCAAACCTAAGAAAGGCAATATGCATAATGGAGGTTCAGATTTCAGCATCGAAACCAGCAAATTAAAAGAACTGGTCACTGAAATGAGCATTTTAAAGACTTGCATTTCACATCCTAAAACTGTTATCAATGTTTTCTTCACACTTTTTTTTTTTCTGTGATGAGGGGTGGTTATAAAATAAATTAAAAAAAAAATAGTTCCAAGCAACAACGATCCTAAACTTGGCCTCAGTAACAAGAAAGGATATGATTGCTCTTTTTGAATGATTGTGGACACTAAGGAAAGCTCAGAATCATTTTCACTAAAGAACAATGAAATCATATAGTGGTCCTACCAAATAAATCAATGGGTTAAAAAGTATCTCTTTTTAAGATAAATTTCAACAGATATTATGTGATTTCTGAGATTCCAAAGGACAGTGCTTATGCACAGCAGATTTTGTCCACTGGAAGAAGAGAAAAAAAAATATTTGTCCAATAAAAAAATGATGCATGCATTCTAGGGTAAACAACAAACTAATTTTGAGCAAAACTGGAGTATTAACCCCCCAATTTTTACTACCCTTAGGAAAGAAACCTCTGCTGTTGTTGTGTTCTCTTATGATCCTTCTTTTGTCTGAAATACAGCTTCTGACTTTTTTTTTTTTCTGAGGGAGATCCCCATGGTGCCTAATTAACGTTCTTTTCTTGCAGTGTTGTCATTCAAAGACTAAAAAACTTTTCTTAATGACTGGTTTCAGCTTCATGTGAAGTAAAAATTGTAAACATATCAGATGGGAAGTAAAGTTTTATATCTGTATTTAGACATATAGAAAAAATACGTGTACCTTTAAGGTACCCATTAACCACTCCTTTCTGTACTGATGATTAGTTCTTCATTATCACTGCTTATTCACTATGTATTCAAAAGTATCAGTCCTTAAAAAGATTATACTACATTAGTTGTGGGTATGCTGCACTGCGGAATTCATGCCATACAGTCTGTAGTGATGACTACAGTTCCAGACTACTCTTAGTGAGGTTGACATGATCAGACTTGAGAGTTCCCCACAAAAGAAGACTTCTTTCTTCTCCACAGTTTTCTCTTGATATGTTTATTTTCCTTGCCCACTCACAGAAAGAAATAGATTCTGATCTGTCCCTAATACTGTCTAATATTTGTCTCAATTTTGACAGTCACTATTTGTATTTGGGATGGTCTCCTAACTGCTTGCAATTCTTTGAGATTACCTAGTTTCTTTTTTTTTTTTTTTCTTCTGTAATTTGTGGGCTCCTGCATGCAACTGCATGTCTTTTTTTGCTCCTTTGGTAGTCATATTGTGTATACCCTTCTGGAAAAGTCTTATATTGTATCTAACTATGTACTCAAAATTTTATGAAACAGTTATATACTTGGTTATACACACATATATTTGTAGTAAATAACTGTTATCTTTTTTTTTCCTCTACATTTTCTGATTAAAGTCTATTCATTTCAAAGGTTGTGGTGGTTTTTGAGGAGAGACCCCCTTCCTAGTCCAGAAGGATTCCTTACTTTCCTTGATAGACATCTTGATTTCTTTTAAATTGAGACACTCAGGATTCAACATGCTGTTGGAAAGCACTACCCATTAATTAAATTTATTTCTCTTTTAAGTATTTTAATAAATTGTCATAGGATTAAAATTGAAGTTAGTAAGATGATCTGTTCCTGACTAAACTAGTCATTTAGTAAGTAAATTTAAAACAAAACAACTGAAAACTGTTCTACCCAAGGTCAGATTTAAGTATTTTGAAATGCACTGATTTTATTGAATCTCCCCAAACTTTAAATGACTGACTGTCTTCAAAGCAGCTAACGTATTTGTTGTGTTCCAAAGGATTTTGCTGAAACTCTTAGATATAACTTTTAGCCTGTTAACTAATAAAGAAAATCAGCTCCTCTGAGGAGAGGCTGAGAAACCTGGGGTTGTTGAGCCTAGAGAAGAGAAGGATCCTGGGTGACCTTATAGTAGCTTTCCAATACCTAAAGGGGGCCTACAAGGAAGTTGGAAAAGGACTTTTTACATGGACAGATAGTGATAGGACAATGGGGAATAATTTTAAATGAAAAGGGGAGAGTTTTGGATTAGATGTTAGAAAGAAATTCTTTACTCAGAGGATAGTGAAGCACAGGAAGAGGTTGCCCAGAAAGTTGTGGGTACACCATCCCTGGAAGTGTTCAAAGGCAGGCTGGATGAGGTTCTGAGCAAGCTGGTCTATTGAGAACAGCTGGAAAACATAATAGTATCTTCTTTAGATATTAGATGTTGGCACTAGATTATATCTCAGATATAATTCCAAGCTCCAGGTGCAAAGAGTTAAAATACAATTTTGAATACTGGGATGATATTTGTAAGATCAGTAGTTGACTTGCTTGTGAAACCTTTCCACTACTCTGTCTGTTCTGTCATTCTCTCCACCAGAAACTTGTTAGGCTGAAATTTAAGATTAATAATTGACTTTCTTATGATGACTGCTTCATTTTCTCCACTGCAGGGAACTCAAAAGTTAGTTTTCCCAACTCTTTTTTGCAATGGTTTGTCTCGAAACTCTGGAATTTCTAATGAAAAGTACTGAAATACGGTTACATTAGTCAGTGCTAAAACTGGCAGTGTCCTGTGGCAGGAACTAAAAGGTGTTCTCTCTTCTCTTTTATTTAGGCTGAGCAAACAATCTTATTGCACATAATAGGAGAAAAAAAAAAAGGAGTACTTACTCTTGAATTGCTTAAATATCTCAGTTTGAACCTCAAACATAAATCTGGTGGAGTGCCTTTGGAATGAGCATCTTCTTCATTAGTATTCTCTCAAGGAAGAAATTATGCCTTCAATCAGAATAATAAGTATGACTTAGATAATTCATGGGCCATGCATGTGCCTCTAATAAAAATGGCATGACGTTACTAAGGTAGCCTGCACTAAAGAAAACATTAAAGAGTTCTGCTGAAGTCTAATTTTTGAAAATGGTTTTGTCTATTTTTAAAAAGAGTAAAAGAAAATGATTGGAACTAATTTGCTGCATTTCTTCTTTGTGTTGCATGTTTGAAAACATTCAGTACTTCCTTTTAAAATATTGTGTTTTGATTTCAGTGTTTGTTGCTGTACTCATTTTTCATTGCATTTTTATTAGGCAAGGCATCAATATATAATGTTCTGATAAACAATTTAGAGACCAATAAATCCTGGTAAGTAATACATGATCTTTTATCATCCTGTAAAACTGTATTTCAGAATTCTTTCATTTCATCTGTGCAGAATATTTGCACTGAGTAACAATATCTGTTCTCAATTTCTGTGTTCTACATCTTAAATATATACTTACTAAGATGGGAAATGTTCCAAAAGGAGCAAGAAGATGGTTCCTTCTCTGATGAGTAACTAAACATAGTCTTCTAAAGAACCTTGTGAAATATAGGGGATAAAATGCAAAGGAAGAAAAAGAATCACAGAAAAGGGTTGGGAGTCTCCTTGAAGAAAAGAGTATGCTGAGAGGAAGAGGACTCATATCAACCTTTACATGAAGGATTCAGGTGGTGACCCTGGACTTCTGTCATGCACACTCCTTAAAATCCCAAGACCCCTAGCTGTAAAATAATAGTCATGTCTGAAAGAGCAAAAGGAAAAATTGCAAACACTGATATAGAAAAAAATATATCCTTGGCAAAACCAAACAGCTACAGTGTCTTGAAAATGTTATTCTGGTTTATATTTTGTTTAAAGCTGAACTTTGAATTACCAAAAGAACATCCCCAAACAAACACAACAACACCCCTCCCCCCAAAAAAACCCCAGAAACAAAACAAACCAACCAAACAAATGACACCAGCAAAAAAAACCCAAAAAACCAAAATACACACCAACCAAAACAAACCAAAAGACCAAACATGATATTCTTGTCCCTTTTTGACCAAATCTAGAATAAAGGAAAAAACTGGAAACAGACCGCTAAGATCTGATCCACTTTGGACCTGCCATTCATCATTCTAATGGAGTTTCAGTGGTTTTTTGGAAGACGTGTAAGACAGAGAGTTGATAGAAATAGTGATTTACAAATATGGAATAGGAAAGTGGTCACACCACTTGCATTAAGACATTCCCAATCACTTCTAAATTTAATACATGGTGGGTCACAGTGGTGTAATGACAAAATAATATTGAATGTGGTTTTGTGCTTTTTATTTTCTGAAGTCAATGTACTCGCAATCTTACTTTTATTGTTTTGTTTGTTTCTCCAGAAAGGTATTTGGATTTCAGAGGCACATTGCATTTTATCATGTTGTACTCAGATGATATTTATCACCACTAGTGTGTTTTATTTTACTCATAGAATAACACAACGGCCATAAGTTTGACATGAATTATTTTTATACAGATCTATTTGCTTAGTGGGTCAGAAAGCAATTGTTTGTCATATCAATCATATCAGTTACATTATACCTCTAAGGTTTATGATAGATAAGGTGAAATTGCCTGAAAGCAAAGTTCTATGGTTCTATTTATTTCTTGGCCCCTAACATTACCTCTACTTCTGTGGGAAGTTTATCTGACTAGTCAATAACTTACCTTCATGATAAAATTGATTTTATTTTTAAATCCTACCTCACTTTTTGAGGAAAATACACATAGAAGTTTTGTACAGAAGACACAATTATTGTAAAAGTATATACCAAAAATTACTGGTAGAATATTTTAATTTTTTTGTGAAACTTTAAATATTTGTTACAATGTTCAGTGAACATATAGGCTGGTCTTTATAACCTAAGAATAGATATAGGAATTTTCAGTGGCCAGTTTATTCTCCCTAAACTAGTTAACAAATTTTTTTTAAATATCTGTTTCCTCACTGACTATAGAAGAAGAATGTTTAATTATTTTAAATTAAATATCTGCCTTTTAGACAGAAGTGCAATGACATAATTAATTGTTACCTTTATCTCAAGACACATTCAAAAAAACCTACAGTAAGTAATTATAGCTAGACATTCATGGTCATCTTGTTAGGACAAAGAATCTGTCTTAACAGTTACAGGACAGTAGAAATGAGTTTCAGTACCTGCCTAGCCTCTACTTGCTTATGTTTATAACTTTACATATGCTTTCAGAACAAGTTCAGTTGAGTCATACAATTCACTTATTTTCTATGATTTTCTGCAATTTTATGTACTGCCATTCTTATTAGAGCATATTATTCTTGTTTTCAAACGGCATCCATGTAATAAATCATATATCCAACATATAGGTGAGTGCAAATTTGTATTAACCTTCTGTGTAAATGCAATCTTCAAATGCCATTTCTATCTTATTAACACTGATATGAAATAAATTGACTTAAACATATATTTTTGCAATAGTAGATTCATAAGGCTTTCTATTAACAACTTTTTAGATAAATAAAAAATTGAGAGCATTATTTTTGATCTAGTTATGCTGAATACTTGTCCTGAATGTCGTGGATCCTCACTTAATTCTATTCACAAGAATTTAAATACAACCATTAAGAAACATATATTGTTTTATCATATTGTATCTTTTCTTAAGACAACCTATGAAGTGATTCATTTTCATGTGCCTATCAATGTCAAAACTCCTTCATATCAGTTTCTTGTTAATTTAGAGAAATATTGTTTGCTAGTCTCAGACCAATTTGTATTCAGGGAAAAATTAAGGGTCTGTCTAAGAAACCTAACCATGACATTTTGCTCCAAAAGTGATTTCAAGTCCCCTTCCTCTATATTATGAAGGCAGAAGAACTTATGTTCATTTGGTGATCAAAGTAGATGATCTCTAAAGCCTAACTGGCCTACAGATATCTTCTGTTTATGAACAGAGCTTTGTTATAATGGTGGTTGGTAGTCTGTAATTCTAGTCCAAATTAGAAAATAGAACAGGTGTTATGTGTCAGTCATTGTCAAACAACTGTTTTTGCAATAAAATTAAAAAAAAATAAAAATAAAGAGTCAGATGAACCTTAAAGCAAATTTGGGTAAAGCAAGTTCAGCACAGTCCAGTCATGACCCTACTAGCACTAATGAAAAGTGTCTTAACTCTCTGCTCTTATCAGTGTTTCAACCTGACAATTAGCAGTAGTTCAGGCCTTTTTGTGATTTTATTCTGTTTGCCTTTTACCCACACATATATTAAAATATGACTTGGCATAGTCACATAAAATGAAGATAACAGTATTCATCTTGTAGCTATCAGATGGAATCAAATAATCAGCACGCAAATGCAAACAGCCCTCTGAATTAGCTGATACTACCCAGATCCCAGATATTAGAGCCATCTGTTTTAACTTCTGAGCACAACAAGTCATTCTGCATGCTAAACAGATCTTGACCTATGGAAAAGTGTTTATAGATACCAGTGACACACACTGGAGACTGGGTCACACAGAAGATGAACCCTCTCTTTTTGGCTTCTTTCACTCTGACTGCCCAGACTATGACACTCCTGGTCTTCAAAAGTAAGAATCAACAAAGACTGCAGCTGTCAGAACCAACAATCTATCATATAGTTCTTCATTACTAGGTGTGGTTAAAATTTGATTCTTAGGTTTTAAAGACAGATTATATCTTAATCAAATGCAACAAATACATGCTTATTTGAAGACCCAGGATTTTGCTGGTGTCTCAATTGCTAAGGCTTTTTTTCACATCACAATAGTCCCTAATTCCCTGGTATTGACAATTTCAACGATGATAATAACATTTTTTGAGCTACAGGCTCACAATAGCTATATTCCCAGCTGTACCTTACATGAGGGAATATCCAGAAAGAAATCGTAAATAGTCATCACATTTGATAAGAATTAGGCTCTGGGAAGAACTCTTCACTGTAGCAATAGTCTCCTAAGGACCCTGCATCAGAGATGCAAAACTTGAATGAACACTGGATCTATAAACATATGTCCCGTTAGAGATTTTTTTGTGTGGCTCTTCTGTTGCAATTTTAATGATTATTTTCTTCTCCACAGAAAGCTGTGATTCCCTTGCCTGCTGCTAGAAAACAAATATCAGCTTTTGCACTTATATAGGCAAGGAGAAGTGTTCTGAAGACATTTTTGTATTAGGAAATTATCTAAGGTATTGTTACACAGAAAAAGCCATACTAACTAGAATATTCTCCAGTATCTCAAGATAAGCATTTGCCAGAATAGCAAAATATACAGAGAGATAATATGTTAGAATTATGCAGCCAACATCAGAGCTTATCACAGAAACTCAAAGGGAGTAGTGAGTTTAAAGGCAAAGGCTTTACTTTTTTTGTCTTTCTCTTTCTTGAGGTAAATAATATAACATCTTTCCAATGTATTATGCTAAGCTTTCAAGAAAAAAAAGTATTTCTGTAGCAAATATCCCTAGCAATTGGTATGCATTTTTCTTGTGATTGCTTTTTCCTCCAATTTTAGAGAATAGCAGCTTTTCTGAGTCTGAATCACATGTAGCACAGAAATGAAAAGTTATTCTCCACAGATGGTAGAGGATCTTTAGAATTTACTGGGCATGAATAACACAAGGACAATACAAGCTTTGGAATGAGATGACCTAACATTTTATTATCTTTTTTTTTTTTTTAATTACATGTTCACTTTTATTTACAGGGTTCATTTTTTTGAGAGAAAAGGACTTCTTATTTTTATAGATATCACCAAGTTTTCCTCTGCTCTCAGAGAGAAGACATGGGCTAAAGAATGAGAATATTACATATTACATTAATAATAATGGCAACACATAATATTAATAATAAAGATAATTAATTAACAGCAAATAAGTTAGTGAAGCAACAACATTGTCTAGGGATTTTTACATCAAATTGACATTTCAGTTTTAGGGCCTTTGGATATGGTAGAGAAAGTACAAGCCTACAAATTCCATATTTTGGTAAGTGTTAAATCAATGTGCTAACAATTGGGTAATCAATCTATACTCATTATTTATCTTCCAAAGAATTTCCACTAAATTTATCTTCTAAAGAATAGTTCTAAACTCCTAGTTTCAAGCTAACTCTAGGAACTGGCATTCAGTGCAAAGTTCATTCCACTAAAACTTATATTAATCTCTAGTATCGGTATTACTATTACACTGGTATTATGTTTTGATATGTTGGCAGCCAAATTGAATTCAACTTGTTAATATATCTCACATACTTTGCATATTGTGATGTCAAAAATTCTCTCGTGAGAATGTGTTTCTGATCATTGTCACATTATGCAGTGAGTTTAACCTTGAAATCCCATACTCATGAAGTGCTCCTGGGTCTCTCCTAAGACGATCACGAGAAGTATCCTGCAGGTAGTCTCAGACTTGTTTCTGATGTCAGCTAATATGCTTGACCTCCTGTTTTTCCCTCAAGATTATTTTGCATGCTCGTATACATAACAATGAGTAGTGAACATCAATACTTCAGATAATGTATTCATTTCAAATAGTTTCTACTACCTTCAAAATAGTGTTGTCTTTCAAACTTCAAAATCTCAGTGCATAATGAATAATCTGGTGAACTGTGATAAAAAGATGAGGAATAAAAAGGACTAGCAAAATTCTTCAATTTGCAAACCATCACTGAATATACCAAACAAATGTAGGGGTTTTTTGTTTGGTTTTGTGTTTGTTTTTTTTGGACAGTTTTGTGATGACTTGACAAAAATACTGCATATATCATAGCAAAAACAGGCAGATCATTCCTGCATGTTACTTATTTTGGAAAATTACATTTTGAAGTTATCTCCTGTTCACAATTGGACCACGAAAGCTAACATAAAATCCTTACTAAAATATCTTTATTTAAAAACATTTTCTAAACTGTGCCAAATAAATTTTGCTGCATTAAAAGTACATTCATTCTCTGTTCTCTGCTAAGAATGTCAATGAATATTAAAAATTTTAGCATGATTATTACAGGAATAAACAACCCTTTCTAAGAGAGACTAATGTCAGGAACACATGTTGCAGAAAAAAAAAACAAATCACCTGTAAGTGTAGATACCCTTCCAGAAGATTTGTAACAAGAAGATTAGGGCTTTTTCACTTAGGAAGTATTTCCTGCCCAACGAGTACATTTCTCAAAGATAGTTGGAGGTAGCTTTTTTGTTTGGTTTTTTTTTTTTTCCTTCTGCATTCCACAGAAAACTTGCAAGCTCTCTCTCTGATATGAGGAGAGCGAAACAAATGTTAGCGACCTGCATGTCAGAGGGGGCCTGGGTGGGGGAGGCCAGTGAAGATAAAAGTCTTGAAGAGAACAGGAGGCCTGTCTTTCTGAGCCCCAGTGCTTTTGTTTGCAGCACTCTTAGGTTTTTCTCTTGTAAGTCCAGTGTTCTCAACTTTTGGAATAAATTTCCCTGAACTTCCACTGCTTGGCATTTTGGGGGTATCTGAGTGTTATTTTACTACACACCACCAAATCAGAAAAAGAAAAAATTAGGCAAAAATGAGTGTTATGTTGTAAAAATAGCACTGCCACTGCAGTGCGTGAAGACTGTACAATGATTCATCCTTAAAAAAGGTCACAAGAAAATGAACAACAGATATTTATTTACAGAAATTTATTCCTTTTCTTTGCCTGGCCTTCAACCTTATTTCACAGAAGAGGCAAGCATCAGCAGATTTTTTTTTTTGCTTAAGAACCAAAGATATTTACCAGTAAAAAGATATAGAACTGTTTTTTTCTCATTTTACCTTGTTTTCATCGCTACTATGAATACATGATATCATTTCAGAAATTATGAGAGTTCAGAGTTTATTAAAGTATTGGTGCATTTTGTACCACAGTAGTTCTGCTTATGTGGCTGGTACTATTTGAAAAACAAGAAAACTAAAATGAAGGAGCAAGAGATAAAATTAAGTTTTTGTTTGGAATAATCTTGTTCTTTTTTTTTTCTTTTTTCTTTTTTTTTTTTTTTGAAAAAAACTACAGTCATGTGGAGAGCCATGCATCTCATTCTTCATCTACCTTCACTGCTCAGAGAGGGTAGAAGAAGTAGAGGAGTTGGGAATGAAGAAGTAATGTTAAGCCTAGGAGAAAAGGTGTTAGGGAGAGAAGGTGTTTTAGGTTTTGGGGTTTTTTTTCACCAACTTTTTATATTTTGAATTGACATTAATCAGCTGAAATATGAATGTTTCCTTTTCATATCCTTGTTATGAAAATGGTTTGCAAGATTTATATTCTGAGATATGGAATCTCTGTCAGTTTTGAAAGTACACTGAGAATGGAAAGTCAATAACACATGCATCATTATATATTAATACTACTGCTGGCCTTTAGTGACGTTAACAAATACTTTGTAAACTTTTCCATTTCTGTTTCCTTAGGTTTATAGGTAAAATATTTTTCCAAAACCTCCAGTGACTCCATATATGCAAGTGCTGGGAAATCCTTAAAGGACTTGAATAAACCTGCTGTATTTTTCTGGTCAATAAAAGAAGAAAAAAAAAAGACTTTTTCAGATAACGTGCAGCTACTTATCAATGTCTGCACTTCTCAGGATTTAAGTTATACTTCTACAAGTCTGACATATTTAACAGAGAAATATACTTACATTTCATCTTCATTTTCTTCTCCTACTCTGTTGGCATACAAGCCATAATCTTAATTATGAATATTTACACAATGTGACACATAGTTTTAAGCTTTTTTACGTCTTTTAGAAATTGTCCTTTGCTGCTGTTTTTCTTCATGATTGAGTGGCATCTATTATTTGTATTATGGGATATGAATTGGTACATCTGCATGATGAGGTGTTCAGTTGCCTTCCTGTGCACCTTCCAAAGCTTTCAGAGCTTAACATGCATAATAAAAATTTAAAAAAAGACCAAAACAAAAAACACCCAACAGTTCAGTCACTTGAGCAGCAGTTTGCCTCCCCTTTTTATCCCAAGTACTCGTAATAAAATAACATTTATGAATTACTCATTCCAACACCAATTACTAAGCTTACCAGTTGCCAACAAGACAAGAAAAAGAGAAAAAAAAATAGTTTCAAACCAAAACACTGTTAATTTCTGATTTAATATTTTTTTTCTTCTGCACATTGTAAGCACTGGAAAAAAAGAGCAAGACTCTTGTTTGTGTTTTACCGTGGTTATTCATTGGGATGAATAACAATCATCAGTAGGAAGACTTTTCTTGCTTTCATAGAATCACAGAAGTTTTTGCATTGGAACAGACCTCAGATATCATCTACTTCAAATGTCCCTGGACAGGAGCACCTTCCACTAGACCAGATTGCTCCAAAGGGCCCCATCCAAACTGGCCTTGAACACTTCTGAGGGTGAAGCATCCACATCTCCCCTGGGAAACATCACAGTAAAGAATTTCTTCCTCACATCTATGATAAACCCACCCTCTTTTGGAAAGCCAATCCTGTCCTGTCACTGTATGCCTTACATAAAATCCTTCTCCATCTTTCTTCAAGTCCACCTTTAAGTACTGAAATGCTGATATAATGTCTTCCCGGAGCCTTCTCTTCTTCAACCTGAATGATTCCAACTCTCTTTCCCTGTCTTCATAGGAGAGGTGCTCTCTCCCTCTGATCATTCTCATGGATCTCTTCTGGACTCACATCCCAGAGCTGGATGCAGTACTCCAGGTGGGATGTCATAGGAGTGGAGTAGAGGGGCAGAGTCATCTCCCTTGAGCTTTTGGCCACACTTCTTTTGAAACATTTGGCTTTCTAGGCTGAAAAGACCCACAGCTGGGTCATGTTGAACTTTTCATCCACCAACATCCCCAAGTCCTTCGCCTCATGGCTGCTCTCAGTCTGCTCTTCTCACAACCTGTATTTATGCATGGGATTGCCCCAGTCCAGGGGCAGGACTTTACACCTGACCTTGTTGAACTTCATGAGTTTTGCCCAGGTTTACCTCTCAAGCCTGTCAAGGTCTTTCTGGGTGGTATCCCTTCCGTCCAGCATGTTAACTGCACTGCTTTTTTGTGCTGTCAGCAAACTTGGGTATACTCAATGCCACTGTCCATATCACTAACAAAGATGTTAAATAACCAGTCCCAGTAGTCCCTCAGGACCACTCATCAGTGGTCTCTACCTGGCCATTGAGCCAGTGACTGTGATCATCAAGGTGGTGACTGTCACCTTTTGAGTGCAACTATCCAGCCATTCCTTATCCACTGAGTGATCCATCCATCAAACTCCTGTCTCTCCAGCTTAAAGTCAAGAATGTCATGCGGAACAGTGTCTAATGCTTTGCACTAGTCCAGGTAGATAACATTAGTTGTTCTTCCCTAATCTACCAACAATATAACTCCATTGTAGAAGGCCACCAAATTTTCCAGGCATGATTTGTCCTTAGTAAAGTCATATTGGCTGTCACAAATCACCTACTTATTTTCCATGTGCTTAGCCAATTTTCCAGGAGAGATATGTTCCATGAGCTCTCCTGGCACGGTGTTGAGACTGACCTGCCTATAGTTCCCCAAGTCTTCGTAATTTTTCTTTTTTTCCCCAGTTAAATGACAAAACTCCCTGAATTTCCATAACAATATCAGGATAGGAAATCTTGTTCTCTACACTGGAAAGTGTGGAACTGTGTTCCAGTAACAGGATAGATATAGTGATGCTCAGTTCTTAGGCTAGACAGTTAGTAATAGAGGATTAACCACTGAGATCTACTCCGAACTTCAGCATGAAATCTCTGTTCTTCTTGCAAGGCTGAAGAACAGATGGGCATCTCTTACTTTAGGAGACACTGTCAGATGCTGGTAAGAAAAAAATATCTTAAAAAAATAATCTGCTGTTATAGATTAGGTAATAATTAGGTATTTAAATGTGTGGCCTTCTTTTTCTATTTCCCAGCATATCACAATAAAGAGTCTTGTCTTCTCTAGCATTAATTGCATATGAAAAGCCTGTTCTTGCTTTGTACAGTATTTTTTTCTTAGAACATTATGTTATATGCATACACACACATAAAGGTCTACTACAGTATCTTCTGTTCAGAACATTATGTTATATGCATACACACACATAAAGGTCTACTACAGTATTTTCTGTTCAGATCCAATTATCTAAAGGAATTAGACTTGTCACCAACAGGAATATACTGCTGCAAAGGAGAACTGGAATGTGCTCTGGATTTATTAAATTAAAGTAAGAAGTAGCTGGCCCCCTGAATTAAAACAGTCACAGCATATCTCTTTTAATGTCCTTATCCCAATTAGTATTTAATGACTTATACCAAGTGACAACAATGGGAGACACCACCCTTTCCTGCCCTTTCACACAGGATAATTTATAGAGCTCCCTTTATTAATGTAGTGACACTCTAATTGTACCTTAGCTCTTCAGGAAGCTAATCTACCCACTGGTCCCTAATCTGGGTCAATATAAAGAATCATAAAAAAAATGTAAAAGAAGCACAATAAATGCCAGAAATAACAGATCTCTGTAAAGAACATATTCCAATAGAGGAATAAATGTAACCAAAACCTATACCAGCTGCTACCAATGTGGACTAATTGCTCCAGTATTTAGTGACAAATGGTTTGAGGAAAAAATGTGGTTTATTCTTCCAATGCAAGAACATTCTGCTGCAGAGTTAGTTCTTCAAAATAGATAAGATCATTTTCCTTGTCAGCAATTAACAACTCAAAGAATGATGAATTGCAGCAACATGCTGTGGTGGTTTAGTCATTGTCCCCAAGAAATTGCTAACAACGCACAATCCAAAAGGGAACACAGTATTATTGAAATGCATATCTGAAACATGGAACTTATGCAAATTTCCATTAAAACAATTTACTTTTCCCAGATTTATATCTGTGGCTTTAAAAAGAAAACAACAGAGAAACAGACTGACAATTTTAATGCTGGTTAAAGCTTGCTTTTAGTTACACAATCTTAAATTAGACAGTCAGCTTTACTCCAAGTGAAATGAAGAAGTTTTATTCTGCCCAAGGTGCCTGGATAATGATCATACACTAAAAGTTATGGAACTAATGGATAGACAAAAAAAAGAAAAAAGTTTCATTTCTGAGTTACACCTGTTCATCAAATGTATGGTTATCTGTGGTGAGGGAAAAAAAAAAAAGTGTTGCTGTCTTGCTGAAAGGGCATAAAATACTCACTGGGATGTAGGAAAACAAGGCATTAATTTTGTGCTGCTAGGACTTATTTTTCAAAACATAGGATTTATTTTTCATTGTTTATTTTTTTTTTTGATGATGAACTTCAACAGATAGATTCATAGAATCAAAGAATGGTTTGGGTTGGAAGGGGTCTTAAAGATCATCTAGTTCCCTCATCAAGGGCAGAGACACCTTCCACTAGATCAAGTTTCTCAAGGCCTCATCCAACCTCACCTTGAACACTTTCAGAACAAGACATCCACAACTTATCTAGTCAACCTGTTCTAGTGCATCACTTCCCTCACAGTAAAGAATTTTTTCCTAATATGTAATCAAACTTACTCTCAGTTTAAATTCATTCCCCCTTGTTCTGTCACTACATACCTTTGTAAAAAAAACCCTCTCCAGCCTTCTTAAAAGGCCCCTTTCAGGTACTAAAAGGCTGTGAAAAGACATTCCAGAGCCTTCTCTTCTCCAGGCTGAAAATCTCCAACTGTCTCAACCTTTTCTCATAGGAGAGGTACTCCAGGCCTCTGATCAACATTGTGGCCGTCTGGAGTCACTCCAACAGGTCTATATTCTTGGACTGGAGACCCCAGAAGCGGACACAGTACTCCAGGTGGGTTCTCACTAGAGCAGAGCAGAGGGGCAAAATGGGCTTCCTGCTGGCTACACTTCTTTTGGTGCAATCCAGAACATGGTTCACTTTCTGGGCTGCAAGTGTACATTGCCAGCTCATGTCCAGCCTCTCATTCACCAACACCCTCAAGTCATTCTTGGTAGGAAAAAAATAATTATTCTAACAATTGTCTTTCAAAGCATCTTAACCCCAAGGGGCACAATTGTGACTTTTTCTGAAATTTTTAGGCTCTACATGCCTCTGTAACCACTGACACAACAGTAAATTATATTTTGAGAGGCAATACATGTCTTTTCAAACTTTACAGATAAGAGAGTTTTTGGTTTTTTTTATGTAAGGCAGAAGGAACAGCAGAATGATATCTATATATGTTTTCTGAATGCTTTTCAGCAATATAATAAAAGCAGCATTGTTTCAGGTTCTGTTATTCTGTCTGGACTTGTGCTGCTTTTACAGACAAACATAAGAGGAAAGACCCACAAGGAAAACCTCTCTGCACAACTTTGTTGCAAATACTGCAAAATTATCCAGTTTTTCCCATGTAAGACTTGAACTGTAATATGCAGTTAGTAAGTCTTACTGAACTGTGAACATCAGTTGATTAATTGCTTCCCATTAGGAGGCAGAAAACACAATCCGTGTGAATTTCCGACCTACAAAATTTATCATCGGCAAGCAAAATCACAGTTTGTCTGTCAGTATTTGCTTGGTTCTCTGAAGGTTCACCTGTGATTCAAGAAGTGCTGTACCCAGTAAAATCGCCATCAAAATTTCCAGTTGATTTCAATGAGAAAAGAGACTTCAGTCCTGTTCTAATGCTTGTTTCTCCCAGTTTCTCTATAGGGATTTACATTGCAAGTTATTTGAAATGTAGAATCATTTATAGCTTCCAAAGCATCTGACACTAAATGCTGCAAAATCATTATAATTTGTTACAAACTTCTCTTAATTAATATTTAAAACTTACCTTTATCCTTTTTTATGAAAAAGTGAATTCCATTTATATTTTCCATATTTTTATGCCTTATAGAATTTAATCCAATGACATGTTTAGCTCTTAAAGTGTGCAGAAAAATGAATGATAGATTTTTTCAGAGTATGTATGATACAGTTGGAACATTTTTATGATTCATTGAAAATCAAAGAGTCACAAAATCATAGAACATGCTGAATTGGAAGGGATGTACAAGGATCTTCAAGTCCAGCTCTTAGCCCTGCACAAAACCATCCCCAGGAGTTACTCAATGTGCCCAAGAGTACTGTCCAAACACCTCTTCAACTCTGGCAGGCTTAGTGCTATGACCACTTCCCTGGGGAGCCTGTTCCAGTATCCAAACACCTTTTTCTAATATCCAACCTAAACCTTCCCCGACACAACTTCAGACCATTCCCTCAGGTTCTGTCAGTGGCCACCACAGAGCAGAGATCAGTGCCTGCCTCTTCTCTTCCCCTCACAGGGAAGTTGTAAACTGCGATGAGGTCTCCCTTCAGTCTCCTCTTCTCCAGGCTGAACACACCAAGTGACCTCAGCCATACCATTTCCCCTGAAAGCCCTTCATCAGCTTTGTTGCCTTCCTTTGGGCACTCTCTAATGGCTTAATATCTTTCTTGTACTGTGGTGCCCAAAACTGTACACAACATTCAAGGTGAGGTCACACCAGTTCAGAGCAGAGCGGGACAATCACTTCCCTCAACTGGCTGGCAATGTTTTGCCTGATGCCCCTCAGGACATGGTTGGCCCTCCTGGATGCCAGGGCACTGCTGACTCAAATTCAATTTGCCATCGACCCCCAGGTCCCTTTCCATGGCACTGCTTTCCAGCATCTCATTTCCCAGTCTGTAAATTACTCCAGGGTTTCCCCATCCCAGGGGCAGAATCCAATACTTTCCCCTTGTTGTACTTCCTATTGTTGCTGACTGCCCAGTCCTCTAATTTGTCCAGGTCTCTCTGCAGGGCCCCCCTGCCTTCGAGGTAGTCAACAGCTCCTCTGAGCTTTGTGTCATCTGCAAACTTGCTTAGTATCCCTTCCAGTCCCACATCACAACTAAGTCATTCATGATGTTGAAGAACACTGGGTCTAAGAAGGAGCTCTGCAGAACCCCACTAGTTTTTTCATGATAAACAATTATGCTTTAATTTTAACCATTTTATACATTCCTTTTCAAGTCAGAGAAATTATTATTTATAGGTGATCTGTTATAGTTTTGTATTCTGAAGTGTGCATCAAACTGCCAATTTCATTGACAAAATTTCTCTTCTATGCAATAGAATTTTAAGTAAAACATAGGAGATTATAAGATTTTAAGAAGACTTTCATCCAATTAGAGACATAAGCATTGCCTAAATCGTATAGGCTTGAGGTGTACATCCCAAAAGGAAAGAAGTGTAACTAATTACATTTTCATTTGTTGCCTGCAATAAAAATCTGAATGAGATCCAAAGCATTTGGCTGAACATTCAGTACTTGGCTTCAGCCACATTATGCAAAGTATGGTTTCCGGATCCATGATCCTTAGGGAAGAGTATATCTCCTGATAACTCTGTTCAGTGCAATGCTATGTCATTACTTGACTGACAGCAAAAAGATGTCTCAATATTCAATGCATATGTTTGAACAAGTACGCATGACCTTCTTTTGGGATCCAGATCACAGAATATTTCTCTTGAAGACAAATATCTTCCTGCTATTTACAGAAAAGGGACTTTTACCTACATAACAGTGCATTGACTTAGGTACTCTGAAGGTGTTAGAGTTTCTTATAAGTGTTCTCTGGGCTTCTCTAAAAAAATAAAGTTAAAAAATACACTGTGGCATTTTAAAATCTAATGATGGCTTTTAGTTTATAAGACAGTACAAAAAACTCCTTTCAAAACCAAAGTGCATATACAGAAGAAATTAAACAGGTTGAGACAGTAGTATATCTAGGTATGATTTTTCTCGTTGTCCTTTTATTTAACCATTTTAGACATAGTATAGTTGTCTAACTCAGATGGGATGTTTATATTTGTTTCCGGCTCTGCCATAAAAGACAAGAAAACATGTTTTTACAAATATACCAGCAACAAAAGGAGGGCTAAGGAGAATCTCCATCTTCTATTGGATGCAGAGAAAACAGTGACAAAGGATGATGAAAAAATGAAGGTACATAGTGCCGCCTTTGCCTCAGCAAAGATCAGCTAACAAGAACTGATTTTTGGGAGTACACACTCCCCTAAGATAGAAGAATTGAATGTTCATAATCCAGAAGGAA
The DNA here is from genome assembly GCA_013396655.1 of Campylorhamphus procurvoides. Lineage (NCBI taxonomy): Eukaryota > Metazoa > Chordata > Aves > Passeriformes > Dendrocolaptidae > Campylorhamphus > Campylorhamphus procurvoides. Next base: position 282,135 of record WBMV01000959.1, on the reverse strand, counting down.
ATTATTACAAATCTGTTATGCCATTTAGACACCCACAGGTCTATCAGGACAAGAGTACAGAGGGAGCTGAGGAAGAGCTCAAAAAGTCACTCGATTGAGATCACACAGCACATACAGAACAACCATGGAATAAGGCCCAGGCAGCATGGGTTTATGAAAGGCAAGTCCTGCTTGACCAGCCTTATCTGCTTCTATTGCAGGGTGACACACTTAGTGGATGAGAGAAAGTCTGTAGTTGTTGTCTACCTGCTGTGTAGATTTGATTCCAGTTTCCCACAACATTCTCCTGGAGAAGCTGGCTGGATGGCTGCACCCAGAGAGTGGTGATGAGTGGAGTTACATCCAGCTGGTAGCCAATGGAAGACCACAAGTGGTCTTCCCCAGGTCTCAGTATCTGGGCCATTTCTGTTTAATATCTTTATCAATTACCTGGGTATAGTCAGATGCAACCTCAATTGGTTTGCAGATGACACCAGGCTGGGTGGGAGTGTTGAATTGCTGTTGGGTATGAAGGCTCTGCAGAGAGATCTAGATGCATTTGACAGACCGGCTGAGGCCAACTACATGATGTCTAACCATCTGAATGCCAGGTTCTGCGCTTGGGTCACAATAATCCCATGCAGTGCTACAGACTTGGGGATGAGTGGCTGGAAACCTTTCCAGTAGAATAGGACCTGGGGGTGTTTGTTGACAGTCACTGAACATAAGTCAGCTGTGTGCCCAGGTGGCCAAAAAGGTCAATGGCATCCTGGCCTGTATCAGACATAGGCCAGCTGGACCAGGACAGTGATCATCCCTCTGTACTTGGCACCGGTGAAATCACGCCCTGAATGCTTCATTCGTTTTTGGGGCCCTGACTCCAAAAAAGACATTCAGGCATTGGATTGAGTCCAGAGAAGGGCAACGAGGTGAAGGGTCTGGAGCATAAGTCTTATGAGGAGCAGCTCTGGTTTAGATGGAAAAAAATGAGGCTGAAAGAGAGACTTTATCACTCTCTGCAGCAACCTGAAAGGAGGTTGTAGCAAGGTGGGAGTCAGCCTCTTTCCCAGGAAAGAACTGACAGGACAGGAAGAAATGTTCTCAAGCTGTGCCAGGGAAAATTTAGATTGGATATAAAGAAAAATGTCTTCACTGAAAGTGTGGTCAGGCATTGGAACAGGACACCCAGGAAAGTGGTTGAAACCCTGAAGGTATTTAAAAGACATGTGGATGTGACACATTTTTCTCCTTTTTCCCCTAATGCTGTCATCTCTAATATGTCTAACAAACATGAGAAAACATTGGGAATATGTCATTGGAAGGATTACCACATCAAAAAGAGTATCTGTCAGTGTAAAAAAGCATCCCAGATGTCATGAATAAGAGTTATTATAATAGTGGTTGTATTATCATAAAAGGTCCTAAGCAAGATTAGAGCCAACATGTTTGGCAAAATAAAACGTCTTCTCTGCCAAAGAGTACTTACAACATAATTAAGGAAAAAATGCAACACTTCAGTGTAACAGAAAATGGGAAATAGAAAACTCAAGGACCCTATCAGTTTTTTCATTTTAGTTTTTTTTCTGTGGTTGATCAGATGCTGAGGAAAACAAAATGACAGCTATCTAAAAGCTGTGGGGAAGGAGTGACCCAAATAAGAGAGAACACTCCTCCCTAAACTGGTTAGAACTTTTATTGTAATGACAGAGCAAGGCTTATTTCCAGCTGATTGACAGTGTTAGAAGGTAATTCTGGGAACAAGAAGATGCTAATGTGTATAAATGATGATACAGTCTCTATTAGTAGTACAGACACTACTAATAAAACTACAACATTCCAGTTCCTCAATAACATTTAGGGAGTAGTACCAGCTGGATTCAAAAACTGAATGATGACTGCTTTAGTTTAAAAGGGTCAACTATTAGGCAGCAGATGATGTAGATACAGCAGAGACGGACAAGCAGAAATGTTAAATATGGAGATATTTCTCAATTCCAAGCAATTTTTTCAATATTTTACTTTTGAACATATTGTTTCTTAAATTTTGAATTTTGCGGGTTTGCTGTTGGTATGATGGAAACCATCTTCAATTTATGTGTTTTATCCGTTGCTATAAATCCTATAAGATACATTTAGAAATGTCCACCTAGGTACTAATTTAGAATCAATAAACACTCTAGGAAGAAAAAGATAGTCAACCCCTTGCCCGAAAAGGAAAGAGCTATGTCAGAGTCATAAGATTGGACTTTATGGAAGGCTTATTACCAAAGATTTTCTTGAATGTATTTTCGTAGCCCTGAGCCATCTGACAAAAGGAAGACTACTTGTAGTACTTCATTGTCAGATGGGGTTAAACCCAAACTATTAAACAATAGCTTGTACAAGTTTGACCTTTCTGTTGAGTAGGCTAACTGATTGTAGAGCTAAGACCTACGACTTTTCAGTGACAGATCTACAGCATGGAAAAGAGTAGACCATTACAGCTCACTAGAACCCCATATTTTGTATAGTGTAAAGTAGGGTGCAGCATCTGTTCATCTTTTAGTCACAAATATTGTAGGTTTATGACTTCTTTGAAATTTATTGTTATTGTTATTTTTATGTTAATTCTAGTCTTTGCAAGAGGCAGGTGGGGCATAATTTCAGGGTAATGTAAGGCAATGAAGCTCCATTAATGTTTACTCAAGGTCTGAATTTGGCCTTGTTTGAGTAATTCATGAAGGCAAATGTATATCCATATCATCCTAATTTCTTTTCTTCCAGGAAGTTTTGATATAGAACAGTTTATAGAACAGAAATACAGATCAATGTTTTCCTTATAAAGTGAGTATTTCCAACTACGGTCTGAAAATAGCAATTCTATAGAAGTAGAGAGCTGGTTATCAGTTGAATCTTCAGTATCTCAGCAAATTTTTAACAGAAAATGTCAACTGAGAGCATTTCCAATTTATCTGAATTTGTATTACTTGTTAATTTGCTCTCTTCTGTGTATTTACATACATACAATAAAATAAATCTATCACTTATTTTCTTTAACCAGAAAAATATAAATAGCAAGCTCTTTTAGCTTAGTGAAAGATTTAATGCAAATACACTTTAAAAAAATAGGTTTTTTACTTCCATCAGCAAAGCAGTCTATCGTTTAAGCTTTGTTGCTTTAAGATTTTTGCTCAAGGACAGACACATTAGTCACATAATCAGACCAGTGGATGTTTAGGATTGTACAGAGGCAACACTGATGGAAGTGCTCCAGGAGTTGCAGGTGGTGGCGGTAGATGACCCATGATTCAGACCCATATAGGACACAGTACAATGGCTCTGTAGACACTAATCTTGGTGCTTTTCTTCAGGTGTTTATTGTGGCAGACTCTTTTACAGAGTTTTCTGGAAGCTCTGTATGCCTTTGCTAACCAGTTGTCTATCTCTTTGTCAGTCTCACCATCTGAGGAAATGATGCTTCCCAGATAGATGAACTGTTGAACTGACTTAAGCTCTGATTTGCCTATGATGATGTGGGGATGATGGAAGACTTCCTGAGGTGCAGGTTGATAAAGAACTTTCTCATAATTTATTGATGAAAATAAGAACCCCTTTATAAATCTTGATGGCACACCTGATAGTGGAGTTCTATTAATCTAACTTGTGTCCTAGGACACACTTAATATATGCATTAAAAAATTTATTCTCTGATTGCTTTCTACATTGTTTGTTTGTTTGTTTTTAAAGTTGTGGTTTTTCTGGTCTGTTTGAAACATATCACTTTAACCAACAGAATGTAAATCAGGAGGCTGTGAAATGTGAATGAACATTCCTTCTAAGAGATATAACTATGTTAAGTTGGAATCGAAAGCATGGGTTTATAATTTTCTAGAATATTAAAAACTGTTACCAGTTGAAACTTTTGAACTTTTTTTAGTGGACTTTATGAAATATGGTTTATTTCATGGGGAAGAAATCAAGCATAAGAAGATGATTGTTTAGCTTAAGGTGCTAATTAGAAATTAAAACACAAAAAATCAAAACATAAAATGAGTTTTGCATCTCTTGATAAATTCTTAAGGAAGAAAATATCATTCTAATGATATCTGAAAAGCTTTTTCATCTTAACTGTGAAATACAATCAGTTTGCCAAAACATAGAGATAGATATTGAAATTGGACTCCAAGATATCACTGAAGGCATTGTTATTTTACTCTGAACTGAAAATTTTAAAGTCTTAATTGGAGAGCTGTGGAGTAGATATGATATGCCGAATTAATTGATGAATTGCTTGTGTGATTAAAGTATGATTAAACAGATTTATTTTTATTTCATAATCCATAAATGATAAATGACTCTAAAACTAGTTCTGTAATTAAGTTACACATACAGTAAATGAAGAGATTAATGTTTAATTAACTAAGGTCTTAACTATAGCACTTGAGGCTCTATTCACCCTGGAAAAGCTACAGTAGCTCTGCTGGTCTAACCGTTTTTTAATAGAACTTTACTTAAGTTAAACTATTGTGTATGAAGAATTAGGCTAATTAATGAAATGTCTGTAGGGCTATCTTTTTCCTCAAAGAGACTTTTAGGTGTAGATTCTTGCTTTTTTGTAAATTATATCTGTATCTCTATTCATGAACATTTACTGATTTCCATCACACAAGGTTCTGATGCTAAGCACATTAAAAAGCTCCTGGATAAAGTTAGTCTTGACTGTGACCACGACTGCATTATGATTATATTGAATTTTTCTTTTATTGACTAAAGCTTAAAAAGATCAGTCTAGAGACCATGAAATGTTGGTATCACACAAGTTCAGAAAAACTAACAGAAGATGTAAAGATTACTTCAAATGTTTTTGAATTCTCTCTTTTGCCAGTCGGAGATAGGGGTGTAGAAAAAAGTCAGAGCATCATGCAGATCAGTACCTGACTTTGTGGCTGGTAGTGCCACCAGGGCTTTGGTTTCTAGAACCAGAAGTTCTTTGAGCAAAACAGACTTCTGGGGAGAGACATGATTCATCAGTCTAGAAAAAGCAGGAGAATCTTTGTTAGCAGATTGTCTGACAGTGATTGTGGTTTAAACTAATGAATTTGCAGAATCCAAAGATGTAACATCTGCATATTCCTAAGAAGCAGAGTGATGATCAGATGTGTCAGAATAGTGAGGATTGTTCTCCAACTCTTCCAAAGGCAAGAACCATAACTCCAGCCACCTCAAATATATATATACTAACTCTTCCAATCTAGGCAACAAACAGGAGGAACTAGAATTCTGTGACCATTCTGAGAGTTATGATATCATAGGCATCACAGAAACGTGTGAAAACTCACATATCTGAAAGTCCACAATGGATGGCTGCAAATCCAAAACTACTACTATGCATGAGCTACCCTGAAAAACAGAATAATAAAAATTATTAGAGAAATAAACACCTGGAAAAAGTACTTTTGTGTGAAATATACACAGAGTGGATTTTAAAATGGTTTTACTTGGTTTTGCTTGGTTTTATTTGGTTTTATTACTCACAAACCTAAACCTACTGTTGTTATATTAACAAAACAAAAATAGTATAGCTGCAAAAATAAGTAGGTATTTCTATTAAATCATTTTAATTCATTGTACCTGTTTTCTATACATAAAAAGTTCATATCTATCCATAAAAGTTCAACATCTAGCTCTTCAACACTGCAGTACTTTGATACTTCTAAAGTATTGTCATAGATACAGAATTCAGGTTTTGAATTTAATACTGTGAATCTTACAATAAGATCATGGCTTAACAATGCCTTATTTCCATTGTCATTAGAAATAATAACATAGTCACAACAAATCAAAATCATGCATGCTCTGAGATCCCAGGGCAAGTTTGAAATTATCCCTGTTGGTGATCCATATGTGTCCAAGAGTTTAAGGATCCATAAAAAGACTTCAACAACTGTATTTTTACACTTTCAATTTTCTGTTCAATACACTTGACAATGCTAAACTACTTCATACTAATGAGTCATTTCTATTCTGAACTCAGACACATTTAGTATTAAAACCCTGGCATGCAAATTTTGCTAGCCCATGGAGAACTTTTTTTTTTTTTTCTCAATTGAGCTGGAAAACAAAGATATGATAGCAATATTAACCAAACAAAAAATTAGTTTTGTCGTAAGATTACAAATTTTCATTATAACATTTCCAAGCTCAGCAACTAAATATATAGAATTAAGTCTTCCACTTCACATTATCATAAACTAAATTGGCTGTGAGTAGCAGCATCATTATGAAATTGATTACAACAGAGTATCTTTTCATTTTGCCTTCAGATTTATTTAAGGAAAAAAAAATTCAGAAGTAAAGTTCAAGATGTCAGCTGTACTTTTATTTCAACATGTATATTCCAAATACATAAATATATAATTACACATTCAAACAATTTTACGACCTTTAACTGACTTCAAAACAGAAAGACTTTCCTCTTTGGGAGGCTGACAAGAGGATAAAGTCTTGGGATTACTGGAAGTCCTGAACACAAAATACTTTTGCAAGAATTACAAGATGATTCAGAGAGAATCTCTTTCGTGTTTATTTGTCTTGAATTAGTGTTAAAATAATGCATTATTTACTCTTGTACTGTAGTTTTTAATATTTTTTTTAATAGAGCTCTTCAGTTGGAATTTAATTCCTTTTCAAGTCTCCATACACACATTAGTTTCCTATTTGCAAATGATCTGTTTAAAGATGTTGCCAAAGAAGGGCATAGAAAGTCAGTACTGAAATCTTTCTTCTTCCATGCGCAGCTTCTGACAGGAACAATGCAGATTCTTAGGGAAGAGTATAAGAACAGGACATGAAATGATGTTTTCCTAGATGCTTGTATTCTTCCAGTGTATAATGGTTTGTGACTCAAGGTCTTCCTGACCCAGATGTGATTTCTTTCTATTTAATAGACCTCAAAGGATTTTTCTTTGAAAATCTGTCCAAATCTTCTTTGGAACACACATAAACTTAGAGCACTTAAAATGTCCTCTGGCAAAGAGTTCAATAGCTGAGTATTTATTTTCATTTTTTCTGGCACTACAGATCTCTCACTAGGAAAGAGAATAAACAACATTTTCCATTGCTCTCAGAATTTTATAGACTGCTATTTTTGCCTTGTATAAATTGCAGACCAAAAAAAAGACTAGAATTCACAGCTATTAGTGCTATTAAGTCCTTCATCTCTATCTCTGCAGTAACTGCATCAAATAAAACCAAAATATTTCTTCCCATTTTCAGCCAGAAACATTGTATCATAAAGGGGGGGAGGGGGGGATCCAGCTTTAGCCTACTAACATTTCAAATGATTTCTCATTGCTGTAGTCCACTGATACTGAAATAGAGAAATATTGCTATTCACTTTTCCTTTGTCAAGGATGTCCTACCACACATAATTAAATGCAAAAAATATTTCAAGGTTTGCTGGAAGGCAAAATGATAGAAATGTAGTCTTCAAATATGTCTTCACCTGTTTCCCCATTCTTAAATTCCATTATATCTGTTTGAAAACATAAAACACTGTTAATCACCTGATTAGTCTGTTTCCTTATTTTTCTTCTGTTTCATGCTATTTCTAACTACCATACTCATTTTCTGCACTGTTAGTCTTCACACCGAGATTTCACCTCCTTAGAAAAAAAATCATAAGTGCACATTTTTTTAATTCTTCTTCTTGTACATTTTTTCATTGCTGAGTATGAAAAGGTAGTAATAACTTGAGTCAAGAGTACTTAATGAAAGTTGCTTAAAACCAAAACACCCCCACTGTGACAGTTACTTGATTTAGAAACTGTACTTCTGAACAGTGCACTGCCATTATGTCATTCATGTTTGTAGTTATGTGAAAGTGAAAATAGTAATCAGTGCCTCTACAAAACTTCCAGAACATCCAGAAGTTCTTTGACTGATACTTTCCTAAAATTTTATGCAGCTTTCTATTCATGGTGGATGTACTGAGCATAGTATTACTTCATCATATGGTGAATGAGAACTACACTGAGTTTTATCTGATAACTCTTAGGTATTTGTTTGGAAACTCAAAACACATATTTCAATTTTGTGACTAGGTAAAGGACATATTACCTTAGAAAAAATGGGATTTGTGTTATTTGAAATTATAAATATTATCTCTTTCTAATCATTATGTTCTGGAGTGTGCATGAATTTTGTACAGTATTCACACCTTGTTATCTGTCTTTTCCCGTAAGATGCCGAGGTCTTTTCAACTCCACATATAAAAATATTTTAAAAATTTGTTAGTAAAATACTGAAGTTCCCAGGAGCTTTATTGTACTGTGTAGGTAGAATAATATTTTTCATGTTCTTTTACCTCTGATGAAGGATTTTATACTGACTCTAATACTGAACAAAATTTATTATGCTATCCTATATAAATGATTAATAGCACCTGCCAAGATATTTCTCTGCAACATAATGGTTGTTTCAAGGTTTACATCTTCAGTTTTATATTCTACTCTGTTTATCCATCTCTTAATAAATTGTACCTAAACTGAGGCAACATATAACACTCAGTATTTAGTTGAATAAACTGAAGATCTGGATGTCTTATGTTTATGAAAGGTGTAATTTGCTAATTTTGGCTCTCCCTCTGAGCTAAAGTTTAGGTCAAACTCTAGACCCACTGTCCACTTAAAGCAGAAAAACAGATCTTGCAAGAATGAGGTTCTAAAATGACAGTGATTGCTAGCATCTTTTCCATAAAAATATTGCTGTAATTTAATTACAGTCTAGATGTAATCCATATTTTTACATCCTCACATAGGATACAGAGCCTTCACCCAGGGTAGACTTAGAAAGAAATTTAATAAAAAGAAAAGACAGACCGTAATGAACATGTGCAGAGTATACCAAACAAGCTTACTGATCAACAAACTACTTATATGAGATGGCCCTTTTTAACCCTTTACAACTTTATTGTCCCACAGCTGATTCTACAAAAATTCTCAGCCACCTGCCTTTTCCTGCCTTTGGTTGCTACTTGTCCTAGTTAGAGGGACCAGGACCAGTCTATCACTGTGTGGGTATAACCAAAACTGTGTATGCTATACCCTCTATGTCATTTCTGATGAACTGTTAATAATGGATCATTTGCAGCACCTGCCCAGGACACACCTGACACCTCAAGCTACAAGCTGGGTGTTAAAGAACTCTGCAAGGCATGGAAATGTTTCTATCTTCACACCAATGACTCAGCCATGGTAACTCTCCACCAGGGAGGCATTAGCACCTTCACACCCACATGAGGGGTCATGTCTGCTAATGGGACATTAGGGACTGGCACAATAGGAAGCTGCAACAACTTAGACCATCAGAGATTCCAAAAATATCCCATGACTCACAGAGTTAATCACCCATTGTGAAACTCCTCACCCTGGTGGAGGTACTAGGCATTCCCACTTGAACCTGAGCATATATAATCTTGGGGATTTGGGACTTCTGGTACAACTCATCAGATTGAGGGAAGGACCAGAACCTCAACAGAACTGAGACTGCCATTCTCAGCAAGACTGTGACCAACATTCTCACCAACAGGCTTCTTTTCTTTTTACTTTGCACTCAGGGAAATATGTGGCGTTCAACACAGGGGCTAATGAACACCATTCTCTTCACTTACCAGAGTGTTGAGTTACACATCTGTTTTGTGGGTTAAAACCAGTTTTTCTCTGTATCATTGTATTCATTGAAATCTTTATAGTAAATTGAAATTTTGATTTATAATCTCTCTTGAGCTGGGTTCATTTCAACTGCTGGTTTGCTATTAAACCAAAACACTATCCTAAATATTTCATAATAAATTCTGTGCAATCCTGAACTGCCCTTCTCTTGCATTCCATAATTAATCCTATACACCTGGCCAGTAATGTTGCTTGGCCTGCAAGGTAATCTGAAGAGCCAGTCCTGTTGACTGTCATGATGGCTTTCACACCTTGATCGTGGGGCTGATGACACTGTTGGTTCCTTGTGAGTCTTTAATATGAATTCCTGCCTGCCAAATCATCACTCTGTGCTCCTTTGAGCCCATGGAGATGGATTTTTCTCAGTCTGATCAGTCAGTCCTATGATGGAACTGGGAGTAACCCACTAGTATGTTATTTGGGCACTGTTTGGGCTTACCCTCTCCCGAAATCTGCTTTTATCACATAAAAGGTAACGGATTTTCCTTGAGGAACCAGAAATATGATTTGATTTAGATGTGTATTATTAAAAAAATAAACAAATGGGATATTAAATAAGAGGAAAATCAGGTATCTCAGAAAATAACAACAATTAAATCCTGTGTTTCTGCAGTACCTATAAAGTAGAATAATAGGAAATAATACATATTTGTTCCCTTAGACAAAAGAATTGAAATAAGAAATCCTAGATAGCTTAGTTACCTACACTACGAGTATTCTACCACAAACTTTTCATAAATCTAATAAAAATCGTATTGATGTGAAATAACATCTCACCAAGGAAATGTTGTTGCATATCTAACCACCTGTAGTAGTATCTATATTCTAAATAAGATCAGTCAAATACCTAGACTGTATCATAGATAATCCTTATTTGAAGAACTCAGCCCATTGCCCTCACAATATTTGCAGTTCATAAAGTTGCTGAGGTAGATTATTATGAATTTAGTTACCATTAATGATCCTTGTAGATTGCATCTATCCATTTTCAATCTTCATAGATCACATTTTGATGATCTCATAAGGTCTCCTCAGACCTCTTGTAAACCCTCCAGATCAGAAGCATCCTTCGGCTGTAAGTGTCACTCTTTTAATTTTCTAATGGGTAATGGACTATTCCTTTTGCTTGTTTTGAGATTGTTCCCTCATATTTTCATTTGATGTCCCATTAAGTCACCCTTTACATGCCAGTCTCATTGTGCTGTGAAACTCATAATAGAGGGATGAAATCAATTTACATGAAATAGTATAGCTAATTAAAGTCCATAATGAATTGAGATATTACTGGGTGCTGATTTTGTCTGGGGTAGAGATAATTTTCTTCACAATGGCTAGTATGGGGCTGTGTTTTGGATTTTTGCTAAAAATAGTGTCAGTAATATAAAAGTATTTTATTTATTGCTGAGCAGTGGTTACTGAGAACCAAGGCCTTTTCTGCTCCTCATACGGTCATGCTGGCAGGGAGGCTGGGGATTCATGGGAAGTTGGGAGGATACACAGATGGGAGAGATGACGCCAATTGACCAAAAGGATATTCCATACCATATGACATCATACTCAACATATAAAGTTGGGGGGAAGAAGGAAGTAGTGAGGATCATTTGGTGCAATGGAGTAAGGTTTGAGAAATGTTTGTCTTCCCAGGTAACTGTTACGTGCAATGGGCCCCTGTTGTCCTGGAGATGGCTGAGCATCTACCTGCCCATGTGAAGCAATGAATTAATTCATTGTTTCACCTTGCTTGCATGTGTATCTTTTGCTTTTCCTATTAAGCAAACTTTCTAGCTTTTAACCTTTCAATTCTATTCTCAGTCTCACTTGAGGGGGAGCGAATGAAAGGCTGCTTGTTGCTTGGCTGATGGCTGGGGTTAAAATGCTAATTACTGATAAAAAAATGTTAAAAAATGACCCTGTTATTCATAAATTTCACCTAGATTTTTTTATGCCTATATATGTACGTATGTGAAATAAAAAAACAAAACAAAACAGTCCCCTGTGTTATTTCTTCTTTTTTTTCTGCATATTAAATTTAGTTAATTATATATATGTAGTATAGACAGAGAGGAGATGAGTTGAATGCATGAATATTTGGTTAGCAAAAGTCTCAGGGACAATTGAAGGTCTTTTTAAACTCTGTGAACTGATTTTAAGGTGAGTGAAGAACATGGGAAATGGGGTTATAAGGTCAGGCTGATGTTATCATATCCTATTTGCACCTGAAAGTACATAAAAATCTTCAATTCTCTGTTTGAGGACTTGCAAATACTAGGAATATTGGACTTCAGTAGAGAAAATATTTTTAATGTAAGAGACAATAATAAAAAAGTCAAATCACAAAATAGAAAGAAAGATGATAGAATGAAAATCTGGATGAAGGTTACAAGGTTGAATCAAATCAATGAAATTCACATGCAATTCATAAAATGAGAGAAATTTCATGTAACAGTAAAAATTATTTAAAATTTAAGACTCATCATACTAACCTGGGTGCACCTTCA